>OW240912.1:147821618-147868927 GCA_933207985.1 Pelobates cultripes
TGCTTTAAAAGGCCAGTGTGGAATAAAGCTTTCAGTTCTGCTCCTGAAACTGTGTGTCGTCCAGTTATTGGGATTGCTGTGGGGATACTGCTGTTATTTTGCCTGCTGGAAACCCTGCCTGTGGATTTACAATTTACTTGTTCCTGAGCCTCACTTGGATTATAAGCGGAGATAACCTGGGAAATATTGCATCTCCGCTACATAGATACACTGATACACACAATGAGAACATACAGATACACACACTGACACACATAAAGATACACAGACACACAGATACCATCACTAACACACATGCAGATACACAAACAGATACAAACAATAGCACACAGATACAGACACTGACCGCAAATAGATACACACATTGATACAATGAGAACATACAATGCATACAGATACACACACGCAGATACATACACTGACTACATATAGCTACACAAACAGACACACAAATACACTACCTGATACACATGGGGATACACACTGACCGCATATAGATACCCACATACACACAACAAGAACATACAGATACACAGAAACTACATATATAGATACACTGACACACGCTGACACACATAAAAACACACACAGATACTCAACCTGACACACATGCAGATATACAGATACAAACACTGACACATACAGATACACACTGACTATATACAAATACACACACATATATACACACTGACACATAAACACACATGGACAACATACAGACACATACTGACAGATGTACTGACACAGAAACACACACAGACAGTCATACTGAAACACACAGACATACTGAACCACACAGACACTGACAGATTCACACACACACACACACACACAGAGACATACTGATACACTGACAGACATACTGGCACACATACACACAGGCCTACATACTGAAACACACATACACACAGACACTGACAGACATACATACATATTGACACACACTTAACCACACAGACACTGACAGACTCACACACACAGAGACATACATACTGACACACACACACACACTCAGACACTCATGCAAAATTTGATAACCACCCTCCAGTTTCTTACCTTTTCAAGGAGGGTGGCTTCCCTGGGGTCCAGTGGGCTGGCTGGGAAATAAGCTCTCCCTCTCTCCTGTCCTGGCCCCCTCCGGAACAGCCGGTCCTCCTTCCTCCCCGGCTCCTGTGTCTATGGGAGGAAGTGACGCGCGGCTGTCACTTCCTCCCAGCCGGCTGCCGATAAGCAAGGGGCCTGGTCGCGCTGTTAAAGCGCCACAGCGCCCGACCAGGCCCCTGCCTTTTATGCACTTAACTCCTAATTCTTATGGGAACATAAACAGAGTTATTCACTAAAGTGTCAAAGTGAATTTCGAATTTAAAGGACCACTATAGTGCCAGGAAAACATACTCGTTCAGGGTCCCCCTCCTGCCGGGCTTTGGGGAGAGGAAAGGGGTTAAAACTTACCTTTCTCCAGCGCCGGGCGGGGAGCTCTCCGCCTCTGATCCTCCTCCTCTCCTCCCTTTCGGCTGAATGCGCATGCGCGACAATGCTTTCCTATGAACGCTTGCGTGTTCTCACTGTGATTGTCACAGTGAGAATCACGCAAGCGCCTCTAGCGGCTGTCAATGAGACAGCCACTAGAGGCTTTAGAGGTTGGATTAACCTATTTATAAACTAAAATGCTATGTTTATAAAAAAAAAAAAATGGGTTTACCCTAGCTGGACCTGGCACCCAGACCACTTCATTAAGCTGAAGTGGTCTGGGTCCTTAGAGTGGTCCTTTAAGGTCAAAATAGCTGAACTGGAAAAAATGTCTAAGTCAACAATGCTTTCAGTTCAGCTACTCTGGCCTTAAATTTGAAATTCACTTTAAAATTCTCACTTTAGTAAATAACCTTGGCAATTGGATTTTTAATGCAAAGTTTTTTTTTTATCACTAGCTGGTTACTAGTCTGAGACCAGATGTGCCACAAACATAACTGCAAACGTTGTTCTTTTATTTTGTGTTCTCTTCACATTGCCAGTAAGCATCCATTTACCTTGTTAAGTGGGAGTAACTCCCTGCACCTCCACTCTCATTGTTTTGAGCTACGGTGTAGGCGTGGCTGATTTGTTTGACTTGTGTTTATAAACTCTTGCAATAGCGTCTACATTTTATCGAGTTCCAGAGATTTAAATGGCTACAGCTTCAGGCAGGGGGGCAAGTATCAGGGTGCCATGCAGGTAAGTATGCATGCATTCCAGGTGATAAAGTAACTTGCTGTAAACTAATAGGGAAACAAGTTTGTAGTTGCATGATTTGTGGCAGAGCTCGAGTGTGTATACCATTCTGGTGTGCAGGAGTCCAGCACGTGTAAATAAACTTACATGCGATTTGGTGCCAAAAAAAACAACCCCCAAAACGCTATGGTTTGTCTGACTTTTCTACATACAGTGAATATTGCACAGCGTTATAAATGTCACCATCTATGCCTCTGTCAGCCACAACCTACCGTTGACAAAATGCATAAACTGTGATTTAACTCTACAACAAACTCCTTAAATTGTCCGACTTTTTTTTTTTTTTTGTCAGGATGTGTGCTCTATATGAATTTTTAGCATGGTTTTGTAAAATTAGGTCATTAACCTTTAGAAAACATGTCTGCAGAAACTGTTCTTCCAACATCGCGTTGTGTTTTTATTTACACTAGCAGCACGTGTCACTATGGTACGAACTCGTGTTTTAATCCCTTGGGGCCCCCTGACATGATATGGGGTTGAAAGACTTTGTGTCCTGCTCCACACTGTAGCTGCTAAGCTTGAGGATAGTTTTGTTTTCATTTGTGTCATATTGTGACCGTCATGAACTAAAAGGAACACTATATATAGTCACCAGAACTACAGTTTAATGTAGTATTTCTGGTGTCTATAACTGTCCCTAATGTATCTTTAACATTTTAATGCAAACCCTGACTTTTCAGAGAAAAGGAAGTGACTTTATTAAAGCTTAGGAACACCTAGTAGCAGTCACTCACATGTCCATTAGAGGCGACTCTGCATGGAAGTGCTAAACATTTCTCCTAGAGATGAATTGATGCACTGGGCCTGCAGCACCAAAACCCGCTGGAAACTAGGTATGTTCTTTAATTGTAAATGTGTGTTTTTTTTTGTTTTCCACTTCTGGTGTCATGATTACATGTTTGTATTATTGACACTATAATGTGCCTCTAAAACCTAATGCTTAGGGGCTTCTGTTGGCTCTCAAGCAAATACATTAATTACTGGGCTTAGACCCGAGCAAGAGCTTCTGGCTTTCTGAAAGCTGTAATGTTGGCAGGGAGCAGCTGATGGCAGACACCTGGTAAGGAGTAAACCCACTATAAAAACGCTTGGGACAGGGGGCTCTTGTGGTATCACAACTATAACCTCCTGGCAATTTAATACCATTTGTAAGAGTAGACAACGCAAGGTATTGACATGGGATACGTCCAGTAATTTGTTGTAGCAACCTAACCACAAACACTTGCAAAGTTAGCATGTGTGGCTTCTTTTTTTAAAAAAAAAAAAAAAAAAAATTTGTCACAGGGTCAATATAGGTCTTGCTCAATTCAGTTTGCTAGATTGGTGTGCTGGGTCTGTGTTGCATTTTTGAGACCATATGGTAGCCCAGGAATTTGAAATAATATGCATATGACTTTATTTTGATATGTGTATATCCAGCACTCTAATTCCCCGCAGACGTGTCGGTACATCCGTGGTCCTTAAAGGTGTGTGGGTTTTTTTTTTTTCTCCTGAGCAGAGGTCCTTAACTGCATTATTGCCTATCATATGTGCCTGGTCCTGATTGAAGCCTTGAAACTATATAGGAAGTGAAGGGGCAAAGCAATTGTGATGTTTTGCAGGCCTGAACTGTTTAACCCCTTCAGATAAGACCATATGGGACCTTAAAGGACTGCTCTATGCACCTAGACCACCAGCTTAATGAAGTGGTCTGGGTGCCTGGTCCCTCTAGGGTTAAATATATATCTATCTCATTCAGAGAAACTGCTATGTTTTATAATAGGGTTAATCCAGCTCTCATTGACAGACACTAGAGGCACTTGTGTGATTCTCACTGTGAAAATCAGTGTAAATGCTTTCCTATGAGACTGGCTGAAAGGTAGGGGTGTGTGGTTTTTTATTTATTTATTATTATTTTTTTCAGAGCCCAGCGGGAGGGGGACCCTGAGGGTGGAGACACTCTCAGGACATAAGCTATAAACCTTCTATTTGACTTCTTGCTGACTAAAGTGATGCCATAGTGTCAGGAATATAAACTTGTATTTGTGATACTACAGTGACACTATTTAGAGCTTTAGATCCTTACCATTGTTAAACCATGAGAACTCTCCTTTATTCCAGAGCTGTGCAAGTCTGCAGCAGCCGACGTTGCCTCATTTGAGATCATCAAATATGATATTTCAGCCAGTCCGTGCTTTTCCATAGGAAAAGTTTATTTTATTTTTTTTAAGGCTATTGTGCATGCATAACAAGTCACACTGCGGCAAGTGGTATCTCCTCAAATGCACTGAATCAATGCATCTTTATGGGAAACGTTCATACTCCATGGAGATGCTGCACATTGTCCAGCAATTACCAAGGACATCACTCTGTCTCACTAGAGTGGGAGGGCAGACTTTGGGTAGTACAAGGAGGCAGTAAAACTTTAAATACAAATGAGGGAAATTGAGGCAAACCACTGACCTGGCTATCATCTGCCTTAATCACAATTGGCTTTCTCTTAGTGTTTGGTGCACCATTCTCAATGGCAACCAACCAAATTCTGCAGTGCTGAACAATGGGGAGTGCAACATAGACTGTCCTTGTGACTTGCTTGGAGTTACTTTTGAGTTGGCTGTAACTACTTTAAAAAGAAAAATCTTGCCTCTTTCTTTCAGGGCATTCAGCAGGGGTGCATGTCGATGGGGTCAAAACTGCAAGTTTTCTCATGAGAGGAAACCTACACAGATCTGTAGACACTTCCAGAATGGATTCTGTGGCTATGGAGAAAAGTGCAGGTAAAGAAACTGAAGCTGCAAACTTGTACTTAGTGTCACTGTCTGGTGATTCTGCAAAAAATGTCTTTGACGGTGACATCGCTCCCGGGGGTCTGTTGGCTGGCACGGAATGTTGAGTTTACTTGCCTGAACATGTTCCTCATGGGTGCCACAATATTCCTTTGCTTGATCCTCTTCAGCGCCGAGAGCAATTGTCACTGCTGTACTTTCATGCATGTGTGGATCCTCCATAGACGGAGCAAAAGATATTGGGGAAAGAGGGGGTGCGCTGCTTTAGTCAGTACAAGCCATGCTTTGACTTAAAGAGTGTCTACCAAAGTCTTGGTGGCACATCTAAGAGGCCTTTAATTCTTTAGACAATTGGATGGTAATAGAATCCTAAAAATAACAAAACCTTCTACAGGACTTCAACACTGCTGTCTGGGAGAACATAGCTGGATCATCAACTGCAGAAAAATCTGTTTACTGCTGTCAAAATAATTAAATTTTTGGGTCTAATCGATTCTACATTCATGAGTGATCCTGCCAGCAGAAACACTGAAGAAACCGACTCAGATTTTCTGGGCAATATAAATTATGCAGTGGGAGGGGCGATTATGGCCCTTTGTTTAATGACCTCAGTTATTCTGGCTGTCACATGGGGCAAAGGTCAGTATGAGACCCTTGCAAACATTCTTTATCAGCAGTTTAAATCAGAGGAACAAATACTTTGGCATGTGATCTGAACTGAGATATACAGCAAGCAGACGGAAAAATTCCAGAGACAAAGGGGAAAGCTGATGGCAATCTAAATCCTTACCTTTTTTGATGGGTAATTGAGGGTTGAAAATTTTAGTTTTTGTTTTCTCTTTTTCTCTTCTTGGACAGTAGTGTAGTCCTGATTCCTCTCCAATATCAGAAGGAATCCACAACAAAAGCTTACTCAAGAATTGGAATTAAAAAAAAAAAATAAAAATAAAAAATCTCCTTGGTTTAGTGCAAACCATTGTCCCACATCTGCTTTTATTCCTCAAATCCTCTTCAAGGTTTTTATGAAGGTGTCAATCATTTAAAGCTGAACCAATAACAAGCATTTTGATCAACATACTAACTTGGGAGACAATCTTTTTGGTGGCCAATACAACAGCAAAACGTTTGGGAGAAGTACAGGCACTTTCTCATGTGGAACCCTGCTTGTGGGTTTTTTTTTTTGTTTTTTTTATTGGGACAAAGTGGTCATAAGATTACTTGTCCCAAGATGACATCAGTAATCTGAACCAGGAAATAATTTTGCCCCCCTTGTCAAGATCCTAAGAGCACCCAAGAAATCGGATCTCTTCATGTGAAGCTAGCGGTTTCATGTACTGAACTAAAGAACTCTGAAAATTAAAACCCCTTTTTGCTTTCGTTATCAAGAACATCCAAAAGGCAACTTGGTTTCTAAGGCTACGTGGAATAGTCTCTCTCGGACTTCTTTACAAAGACCATATCCTCCATAGTTTTTAATATAAATTTACACACACTTTGCCCTGCATTTGTAACAAATCAAAATTTGTTCATTTCAGTTTATTTTAAAATCAAAACCTACATGGCCCTGGCAGGAAAAAGTGTAGTGTGTGTTTTTAAGTTCAGCTTAAATTAAAGCAAAGCTCAAACTAACTGGTTAGTTTCTTTCAATTCTGTGTAGTTTTTTTTTTCCTGCAGTGCTGTAAAATGTTTTCAGCAATGTAATTTAGCCCCCCTCTCACAATCCAGCATGTTCTGGATTTCCAGTCTGACAGACGTACCTTTTGCAGCCACTGAAAATGGAGGCATGTCTTATCTAGTGTAAGGAATGCTCACAGCACAGACTGCAATGGAGCTAGTGCTCCTCTCCCTTCCTGTAATACATTCTCTTTCGGTCCCTGTCAGCCAACCACCCTACCAAGTGTTAACCCCCTCCTCTGCCAGTCCCTGTTAATCAACTTCCTGAGACCGATTATAGAGAACACAAATCTCTATGTATTAGAAATGTAAAGAGCCCGAATCCTAGATATGATGCCTAATCTGGTGGGTGTGATGTGGCTTGTAAGTTCTAGTGTCTAAATGCTGAGGACTTTAGATGAGGCAGACATTGTGGGCATGTGTTGAGCGGAGTGAAGCTCAGGCACGCCCAATAAATCACTGCGGCATTGCCATTGGTGGACACACTATAGGAGTGTTGTTACTGATCCTAATAGAGAATGACTGGAGCAAGAAAAATAAAACTCCCCGGTAAATTTTATTCTGACTATAAAGATTAGGGAACGGCTTTATTAGTCTCTTTAATCTGATGTTTCTTCTGCAGTTTCCTGCACCTCACTGCTGATGGTTCCTCTGATGCCCCTGCCCACAACGCAGGTCGTAGGGTTTCTGAGCCTTGCCTCCTCCCCTACTCTCATGACTCTCTACCTGGCCGCCGAGGATCTGAGCCAGCAGTACCTCATCGGCTGACTGCTGGAGCAAGTTCTGGAAGACACCTGCGTTCCTTGGGTAGACCTGACTGGGCGCTGGCTCCAGAATTTGTACCAAGAAATGCAGGTATAGCTTGTGTCTACCACACTTATCTTCTCTAGACGTCTACTATAAGACACCAAAACTAATGGTACAAAGATTTATTGTGGGTGGCTTTGCGTTTTGTAATTTTTTTTTTTTTTTTCTTCTCAGCCTCTGGCCTTGTGAGGTCAGTGTCTAGCCCCACCCTTCAAGAGGAACATTCAGATGACAAATGCAAGGAAGAGGCAAGAGCCCGAACAGTGGAAACTCTACAGTCTGAAACAGTTAGGACTCTTCTATAAAATTATATATCTCTTTAATTTTCACACTTACTAGAAATGTTATCATATTTCAGGATGCTTCAGAACTACAGTATGAACGTAGCCGAAATGTGGTTTGTGGGATCTGCATGGACAAGGTGTATGACAAACAGGTGGCAGAACGTATATTTGGGATTTTGCCAAACTGCAACCATGCATACTGTGTTGACTGCATCAAGCGCTGGCGAAAAACCAGAGACTTCAACAATGAAGTTATTAAGTGAGTGTTCTGAACTATATAGTTCACTGCAAAAGGAAAACCCAGATAATCACATTTCTATACAACAAAACAATTTTAAACACATTGCAATGGCTTGACGTGTGTGTATTATATATATTTCTACCAATCTAACTACATAGTCTCCCCTCTAGAGGCTGTCCCCAGTGCCGTGTAAAGTCAAGTTACTTCATTCCCCACAAATACTGGGTTGGTGAATCTGATGAGAAGCTAAAACTTATAGAAAACTTCAAGGCAAAGACAAGGTGAGAAGTACCTGTTACATTTGGATTTGTCTTCCAGAACTTTACTAAAACCAAGCCTTAAGCAATTGGGTTTTATAGGTTCTAGACCATGGCTGAGACCTCTTGTAAAACTGATGTCATTGTCAAATTGACTTAATCAGATCAGGCTGAGTTTGGTAACTGTTAATCTCTTGCAGCAAAATTAGGTGCCGTTTCTTTGTGCGTGGTAATGGCCATTGCCCCTTCAAATCAGAATGTATCTATCGTCATGAGCTACCATCTGGACATCAAAGGAGGAGGAGACGTGAACACCGCAGGCTCAGTGCAACTGCTCTGGTAACTGCAAACTGACTTTATTTGTAATCTGAGAAATGCAGAACATTTAAGCATTAATCTGCCTCTAAAGCACTTGTAACTTGTTTTGTAATCTCTAATTCAGAAATAAGTCCACAAGAATCTTGGAATAAAGGTGTATCGTACCTTCAAAAATTGGGAGGTATGAGATCCACACCAGTGGGTGGGTACTGGAGGGAACATTTGATAGTAATTGCTTCTAATGACATGCTTCCTCTGCTGCCAGAGGACCGCTTCCTGAAGTAGCTAAATATGGGATGTGAACATGGGCACATGGACAGGGTCACCCTTCCATCCCTTGGCCCATGTAAAGCCTAAGAATGGATATAAAAACAAAGAGCAGTATCTTGTCATTCTTAAGTCCTTGTTACTTATAAGACCAACAAATGTTTTAACTTGGGAGGTTCCTAGGGGTGGGTTACCTGTGCATGATGCCGCCCTGGATTGTCCAGCACATCAGCAATCATTAGCCAGTGTGTGTGTATATGCAGTTCTCAAGATAGAGATTGGCTCTAGAGGCGTTGGGACCGGGTATGTCAGCCCATATTGTTTGTCTGTTTCCCAGACAAAGTTACACCCCTTATCAAGGCCAGGACTACCCCAATCCTGTCTGATATGACAGCAAGTGGTGGGGGTGGAGTATATCTTCCAGTGTGAGCAGTTGTGCAGAGGGGGTGGAAACACGTCAGAGCATGATACAGCCCACCAGTATCGCTTGATCAACTGGCGTGCATTTTAAAAACCATTGAGCCATGTTACATGAGATGTAAAGCCACCCACGTTTTTGTACTATGGAAGGGTTATTCCCTTATTCTGGGAGCTCCCTACTAGGTGGCCAAAGTGGTGCAGCCCACGAGCACTTGACTTGCTTCTAGCCTGCACTCTGTCTACTCTAAATTTTCTTTAAGAATAGCTATATCTTTAACTCAACTCCCCACTAACTACAGTGGAACCTCGGAACTCAAACCATCACATCCTCTAACAATTTGGAAGTCGAACAAAAATTTAAAAGTAAAAAAAATTGGGTTGTTACGCCTACGATCTTCAGTACCCAAACATACAAAAGAGCATGTCTCATTTTCAAGTCAGACCATTATTATAAATGGTAATAATGGCTAACAGTAAACTTTTAGCAAGTTGAAAGGCAGGAACCACTGAAATGTAAGGTGCTTATTCAAGTGACCTCTGCATTTTTAATGCATACATATAAATGTAAAAAAATTTTTTATTTTTCTTTTGGGGGGGAGGGGGTGGTGGGGGTCTGGAACGGATTTATCAATCTTACACTAGTTCTTCTGGGAAATGTTGGTTTGGTTCTCAAACACTTCGGGACTGATTTCAGAGGTTCCACTTTTATATTGGTCTGTGGGGCAGCTAAATCCTATATCCCTGGTGTGGGGTTTTTTTTTATTTTTATTTTTTTTTATTTTTTTTTAACTTGTGGAACTTCCATAATTTCCCACACATTGTCACATGCATCACTCAGAATGGTCCAAACTTATCACTTACAGCAACCTACACATCCACTAAATATTAACTGTATAAGTTAAAAAATCTACTTTAAGTCCGTCCCAATGTACACCCCAACAACTAGGGCTGGGCATGTCTATGCATACTCTGGAACAAAAATCAAGACTGCAGAACAGGTCTCCTAAATTGGGACCGTCAGGAGGCCTGGAGTAAGCAACCATTGGTGGTTAGCAGTTTAGCCCTGGTGAATGTGCCATGGACACTATAGGCTTGCAGTGGCATGTAACTCTTTACAACCTATGTAGGACTTTACACCATGTATGAAACACTTGTAATTTAAATTTTTTTATTTTAATTTTTTTCAGTCCTACTCTCATATGGTGGAGATATTTGAGGAAGACTGCTCTGATGAGGAGGACATAGATCTTCTCCACTGTGCGCTCACACTTGCCCTCATTGAAGATAACTTTGAGCTGGACTTGGGTTTTCCTGACGTTGAAATCCTGTGGGGTGAATACAGTGACTCTGACTAAATGTCCACTATTCATGTGCCTGAGCTTTTAATCTCTAATCCAGTAATACAAGCCCCGCTACCCCACACAAGTGTTTATTCTAACTTATCTATATATAATCTAATTTTTTTTTATTTATTTTTTTGTACTAACTTTGTCCCTGGGTTTGTCTGTAGCAGTGCTTTTATAGCAGGCAAAGGAGAAGAGACCCATAAGGAATTTGGTCTGTTAGAACAATAGTTATTGTAAAAAAAAAAAAATAATTTTACCTGTTAAATGGGAAAAAAAGTTGAATAAAGATGTATTTAAACTAAGTGTTAATTTCACCAAAATATGTGGTGATTGTGATTTTATGTTCTGTATAGCTTGGGTCCATTCCCACTCTAGAGGTTCTACTAGGATATAAACTTTGAACTGAACATGGGTATGGTTTAGATAAAGATGGTTTCTTTTTGCCAAAGAAACCATAACTGTCAAGGATATGAGGGTAAGAAATTCTAGGCGGGAAAAACTAAATGTGGTGGTCTTTCTGAATTAGTTTGCTTCTAAAAACAGAGTAATCCAATAACTTTGTTTACTATCAAATTGTATCAACCATGAGCTGTGGGATGCATCAGTCTGAAAATGCTATGGGAATAAACTTCAAACTCTGCTGTAGATTCAAGCATGTAATCCTGAAAGGCTTGCCATGCCACTGGTTTTATGGTAGAGGATAAGACTTAATCCTAGTTTATTACTAAAGTAAACTGTATTGGAAATGGCAACAAAGTAAAAACTGACAAACCTTCATGGTTTTGCTTCCAATTCAGTTAACTGTACATAAATTCCATACAGCTTTCATGTTTGTGAATCACCCTGCTTGTTTTTATATTTCTTGCCATGGGGTACCCCATCTCTCAAGGCTTTTCCTTGAAGTATAACTTGTCTTGGCATTTCTATTTTTGCATAGACATACAAACTTGTATTGCAGATAAATGCAACAGACGTACATGAGACAGGACAAGCACTTTTTAAAAAATTTTTTTTTTTTTTGATTTAACATCTATTTGTTTTGCAGTGGTCATAGTGGCAATTTATGGTGTATAAATCTTAAAGGGACACTAGTCAGAACTACAGCTTACTGAATTTGTTCTGGTGAGTAGAATCATTACCTTCAGGCTTTTTGCTGTAAACCCTGTCTTTTCAGAGAAAATGCAGTGTTTACATTACAGCCTAGTGATAACTTCACTGGCCACTTCTTCTTAGATGGCTGTTAGAGATCCTTCCTGGGTCATGGCTGCCTAAAATGCATCCAAACATTCAGTATCTCCTCCATCTGCATGCAGACACTGAACTTTCCTCAGAGATTCATTGATTCAACTTCTCTCTGAGGATGTTTGCATTGTACTGGCTCTGCCTCTCAGTGTTAACTGATGGCATTATATAAAAGACAATTGTAGATCCGCTTGAAAAAACATAAATGGATGTAGACCTATTAGGCTAACCATTAACATGACTTAGTGTGTGTATATAAGCCCCCTGGGGGCCTGCTGCTCAGGAAGTTGGCATAGAAGTAATTTAACTGCAAATCAGTGGCACTATGTACAGACGGGCACAAAGCGGGTAAAACAGGTGCATATATAGAGCCTGTCAAACAGGCAGCAACATGGTGACTATCAGTCTATCCCCTGATGGGAACATAGGTGTTGCTCTGTTCACAGGAGCCCCATGAGAACCCCGGAACCACATCATGCCAGCCTCTGGCCCTCACAGGAACATGTACTTCAGTTCCACTGTCCCAAACATTAATACATTCTGGGGCCTACGTCCAGAGAAGCTGCAGCTTCGGACATTGCTGATGCCTCTGCAGAGCCAGTGCAAGGATTTCTTGCCAAATTCTGAATTGCAGTGAATTGAAAAATAAACTGTAAAGTTTAAGAAACTGAACTATGTCTGTGTAGCCAAACTGGAGAAGTCTTCTAGATTAGCCATTTTGGTCTAAACTTTGCTATATGGTTATCAGTTAGGCCTGCCTAATATACACATACTGCCTAATGCTCGCATTGAATACATAATTTATCGCTGTGAAAATGTATTCCATGCATTTGGTGAACCTATTTTATAAGATTTGCACAATTTTGAGGTCCATTCAACTTCCCTGGGATCCAGTGTTTAGTATGCTGGAATGACATCCTGGCATCAGAGCAAGGGAGGAGTGAGAAGCTACAGGAACAGAATCTCTTGCCACCCCTTCCTGCATCCATCTGCAGAGCAGACACCTGCCATCTCGGTAAGCGGGTGCATGCTCTGCCATACCAAAAAAGACTGCTTTGGGGGAGGCCAAATGGCCATCTCCTGGGCCCCCTGTGACAGGGCTTCTCTAAGTACCCCTAACTTCGTGCACCTGGAAGATCTGGGCATCTCGAGCCATTCGCCCAGCGCTGCAGCCCACCAGGAAACATCCCAGTGGGTGCCTCTGTGGTAATATCCACCCTGGGAAGGCTCTTCTGCCACCCAGTAACTGGAGGGAAAAATGTAATTGTTGCAGGGGTGCTGGTCTCCAGCTTGTTGATGTAAGTGTGCTTTTGCTCGCTGATGCAGCATCTCCCAGAAGCGTTTGAACAGCTGGTCGGGTTTGTCATCGGCTAGTTGCAGGGTTGAAGTGGCTACATGTCACACTGCCAACTTGTAAAGCAGTAAAGTACCTGTGTACACTTTACTTTTTTCTTCAGGTGAGAGCAACACCTTCACCAGTGGGGAACGGCATAACCCCCACCGCTCCAAAGGGCGCTGAAACGTGGCTAGCAGGATTTAGAGCCTCTTTACCCCCTGGGCAAAAGAGCAGGGTAGCAGCCATCCACCTTGCTCACTGTCAGAGTAGGCCTCTGTTACAAGATCTAAAGATCTACAAAATCACTTTTTCGGGTATATACCCAGCTCCTGTAGATTATGATCTGTCGCTGGATAGCTAATGTTTTGGTTATCGGCAAATTGGGCCTCTCTGTGCAGGCTCATCTCTCATGCAGCCTGCTAGCATGCATGGTTGCCAACTGTCCTGTTTTTGCCAGTATAGTCTTGGCAAGCTGGAGTCTCTCAGGCAATCTACTCTGCCGGGACAGTCCTGGCAACTTACTAGGCCATGTGCTTTCATTATTTTTACCTCAGACTGTAAGAGCCTGTTTATGGTCTGAGGGAGGTGCTGGAGGCTGCTGGGGCCAGTGGGAACACTGACAGTCTCTCTTCCGAATTCCCAGCAGCGTCCCTGCCAGACTCCTGCTCTGCATATGTATGTTGGCTATGCCTATCACATGAAAGCTCCACCCCTGCGAAGCAGCAGACCTTACTGCAGGAGAAAGGCCCAAGATGGCTTCTTGACCTCCCAGCAACAGCCTACAGTGCCAGGTAGGCTTGATATACTCAGCCTTGTGTGTATGTCAGTGAGCTGGGCAGTTGCCCGGGGGCTTCACTGTGATGCCAGTGTGCCCAGGCCGACAGGAGACCTGCCTCTTTGGGGGTGGGGGGCCCTCTCGGGCCGGTAAGGACATCAGATTTCCTTCACCTGTCCAAAGGACCTTTTGTTAGTGATGGGGAGGATCTGGGAGGCAGAGCACTCCTCCTGTGAGCATGTTGTGCAGAGTGTTACCATGGCAATGCTCAGACACAGCATTCTGCTCGTGGGAGAAGTGAAAACAGCCTGCAGCCAGAGGAGCTGCAGGCTATAGACAACTCACCACCACCATGGCACAGCACCCCTGACACAAAGCTCCTCTCACACACTCGGCACCTCTGATAAACAGCCCCTCACCCTTCGAACACACTGCACCTTTCACACACTCGGCACCTCTACACACAAACACATAAACTGCAGCATGCATTCAGTCTGCTGAAGTTGTCTGAGCTTGTATGTTTGTGAACTAATGTATGTTCTATATGGTAGATACAACTCTGACTGAAGCACATCTGCACAAGGTCTTTCCATATTTGTACTTGTACTGACAGTGTCACCAATGATACCCAACTCACCTAAACGTGATAAAATGTACCTGCTTGATATAGATGCTGTGCTGCAAATGTATCTATCGCACACCAAGTATGCATGGCACTGTTAGTGGGAACTTGGTGTTATAAAGTCTATTCAATAAAGAGAATTGCAGGGAATTGAGAGGAATTTCAAACTTTAGGTCGAAATAGTGCAGCTGAATGGGAGAATTTTTCCAACTCCGCTACTTTGGCCTTAACTTTAATATTTCCATATCTATCAATTCCCTGTAATTCTCTTTGAGTAGACCCTGTAATAAGTATGCGGACATTAATTATGTGGGTTGGACATCGTGTGGCTGTGGTAACTTTTCAAGGTAGTATTCGATAGCTGTGCTGCAAAGTGTCCCTGGAAATCTTTTTCAAATGTTGGCAAATACAAGGCTCGCAGGGATGTTGCCGTGCCCCACCCCTCGAATTGTCCTGTATTTTTAAGTCTATTCAAAACAATTCATATGCATCACAGATGGCTAAACTGAAAGTGACTTTTTTTTTTATTTTTTTATTTTTTTTTTTTTTTTCAACAGTTGTCTCTGATAAAAATGTACCCTCTGTCCCTGACACAAATGTAGTCTTCTGTGCATGCTTATCACTTAAACAGCTCTGAACACCAGAAGGATTATTACCAAAATTGCAGTTGTGGTGTGTTTTGTTTTGTTTGTTTTTGTTTTTTTTAATCTAGATGGCAAAAATAACTAACTATGGCAGAGATCGGCTATTGTTGCTTTATCTTTGTTTGGATATAACTTGAGTAAAATCTGAGTTTAGCAAATAAGCCTGTAAATATCTCAACCTCCAATAACAAGAAGAATTAAAGTCTTCTGTGCTTAAAGGGTGTGGGGATATTTATGGGATGATAATATTAAGCAGTCAAGAATTGCCCACTATTTCAATTCTCTTAGATCTTAGAGATCGTTTATCAAATAAGTGAAATGTATTCCATGCAATAAAATCACAATCTATTATAAAAATTGATTTATTGTAATTAATAAATAATATTAGGCAGCATGCATGATATTAATTAGTGAATCTTTAGTATAACATAAGTATGCAATACAATGGAATGGCTATACACGTTCCACTGGCTAACAGCATCATCTGTCACTTAAGATTTATGAGGTATTTCGCAGAAACAGAAAGCAAACTTCACATAGAGTAAAACCTTGGCTAACAGTTAAATCAACTGAGTAACCCTTTCAATGCTGGCTAGATCCTCCTAGGCATATAGTATCCTATTCTCATGTAATTTTCAATTAAAATAACATTCAGACCAGCTCATTAGTCATTTCCTGGAACCATCCAATAAGAATAATCTACCAGATTCTATAAGCCGAATTTTAATTTGCCTATAAAGATCTTATTTTAGAGCAAATAATACACCTGGATAAAAACAGTGCTATGCTATCATGTGATACTATCACATTAATATATAATTATTCTTAATTCCACCTGCAGAATGGAATGTTTATAACTATATATTCTTTAGTTAACTAAGATTTCTAAATATTGAAATCTGACCATGATTTATCCAGTCATATATCATGCTATTAGTAAATTTTAATTAATTTAAATTAATTAAATAAAACCAGCATAATTACCAGTTATGTAGATATTCTCATCAGATGAGTAGGTAGTCCCAGGAACTTGATTGGTTGTATGGAGGTGCGTGAGTAATAGAGAAAAGTGGTGTTGGTTAGAAAGTCAGAGTAAAAAGTGTTTAAGAGTTGAGTGTCCAAGAGCGTTTAAGAGTAGAGTGTTAGTCCCAGAGAATGTTTCTTGAGTCTTTCTCCGCATGTCCGAATTGGAATCCCCAAACTTCAACTCCCTCTCTCTGCCAACTAACCTCTCTCTCTTCCCTTTGTCCTAACTCTTAAAGGGCCAGACTCTCTGTACGCCATTAGTTGATAAGCCAATAGGAAACTGTAGATGTGTTCAATCTATGGATGGCAATTTAGGTATTTGGTCCATAGAGGGCAGTCTCGTCTCACTAAACCTTCCTATCCAGGAAAGAGTTAACTTTTCCTGATGACGATTTTGATGTCATTTGGCTTATCTAAAATGACTACCATAACTTAGATTTGCTGTCAGTTCAAAGCGTTTGTCTCAGTCTTTGTGGCAACTACTTTGATCGTAATTTGTAAAATTGACAATTCTAAACTCAATTTCACCCCTTACTTACAATGGAACCTTGGAAAATTTAGAAAGGAAAATTAATTACTTGGTCTTCTCTGTCACTAGTGTCTGTGTTTTTTATATAATGCATCTATTCCATTAACATTTAAACAGAGCCTTCCACCTCCCTGCTTAATTGCTTATCACTTTGTTGTTTATGTAATACATTCCTTAGCTCAAAAAGTGGCTAGTTACAGAAAATAAGAAGAAACTGTGTTTTTGTTATCCTGAAGATAGCAAAAATGGAGTCCGCTCTGTTCTGAGTGACTCTGGCAATATGCACTTTTAATTTCTTTCTTAGCACAAAATGTCTACCTTTTTTTTTTTTTTTATAAATATCCTGACAAGGGACACTCCAGGCACCCAGGCCACTTCTGCCCATTGGCGTGGTCTGGGTGCCAGCTCCCACTACCCTTAACCCTGCAGCTGTAAATATTGCAGTTTTCATAAACTGCAATAATTACATTGCAGGGTTAACTCCACCTCTAGTGGCTGGCTACTAGACAGCCAATAGAGGGCACTTCCTGGTTTCTGACACAGGTTTTCACGCTGTGTGAGGACCTCCAGCGTCGCTCAATTCCCCATAGGAAAGCATTTTTAATGCTGTTATATTACTATTATCCTAATCATACATTTTATTCACACACAATTTCGGTCTATTGAGTTTACTCTATTAGTACTTCGTTATGGGGATTATTAAAGTATCGATCTATGACTTTTCAATTCATCTTACAAGGTCAAAAAATACATGGTTTAAGAATTAAACAAGAAAAGAAAAAGAATAAATTCTCTAGATATATACTGTACATTCCCTCACCTTATTAATTGGTAAGTAATCTGTACTTATTCATGATCAATTGATCAAAGAAATATAAATATACCAGCAATTCTCGTAATCTATACTTGATAATATTGCCTTTAGGTTGGAATATTATTTCAGTAATCTATCCTTACCTTTTGATATCTGTTACTAGGCTTTTATATATCTCAAACAATTTACGATTGGTATAAGAATGAAATTGTATAACTCCAATTTCCATATCTAGTTGTTTTAACACTTTCTTTTTAAACAGTGAGTTCAATGGAATAATTTGTTTCCAACTTTTGTGTAATAATGAGCCTTCTATGTGAAAGCATCTCCAGCAATTAGGAGGATTGCTTGGTGAGATTTTAAGTCTTATCAGTACTAAATACCATCTAAAAGATAGTTTTAGGAAAGTTTCTAAAATGTTTAAACCATGGATATATTTTTTTTAAAGTTTATTAAATGCCTGACACCATAAATCATGCTGTATATCCAAGGATAGATCAGATTCCCATTTCATAAACAACGTTGGGATATTAGGACGAATAGCTGTTTTTATTGCTTCCATTGCTTTAGCATAAATATATTTAGAGGATTTAACCGATAGGATATCTTTAATTAAACCTCCCAATGTATCATCTCTATTCATAATATGCTCTTTCAAAAAACTTTATTCGTAAATTTCTTTTGAGGGCAAATCAAGTAGGGTGGAAAGTTCAGCATAATTTTTCAGCTGTCTGTCGTTGAATACAACATTAAGCCGATCGTTGTTATGCCAAATTATTTATTTTTTTTAGGTCAATTTGTGTCATCATCTCTTCCAAAGATTGTAATGATAAGGTGTAGGGAATTAAATTTTCAATATAAATTTCTTTTTTAGATTATTCCATTCTTTTAGTGTTTGGAAGAATATTATAGTAACATTATATTATGTTATACTCTTTATCTTTTGTTCTTATTGATTCCATAACAATGGTTCTAGATTATTTTGTCCATAACAATGGTTCTAGAAAATGTGTTTTCTAATTTATACCAAGGTTGGTCCCTCAGATCAGTCCTTTGAAGGTTGGTGGCTTGTATTATCATATTAGCCTGATATGATTGCTTTATCAGTGGATAACCGATTCCTCCATTCCTTCCTTTTTTTGATAGGAAAGTTTTATTGATCCTTGGCCTTTTCCCGCTCCATATAAAATTTGTAAAGCTATTTTGGACCATATTGAGCCAGTGTGGGGATAGCAAGGGAATCATATGGAACAAATAGGTCCATTTTGGTAATAAAATAAGCTTTGATGTTATTCGCACTTCCTCCACCATGAAATCTCATAAGATATCCATTCCCTTAATAATCTATTAGTTTATTTTAGAAGTCTCATGAAATTTACTTCCATGCACCTTCTAGGGTCCACTGTCAAGATTAGACCAAGATAGCTCACTTCTTTCGTGGTCCAATAAAATTTATGATTGTTTCATTATGTGTAGGGTCGTATCTTGTATGTTCTTTACGAACGCTATTGATTTATTAACATTTAATTTATAGTTTATCAGGCTAAATTTTTATAACTCTTGCATCAAAATTCTTTAATAAACCACCAGCAACCGGTATCCCTTTTATTTCCCTATTTTGTTGAATTTTATAAGCAAATGGCTCAATTGATAACACATATAACAAAGGTGATAATGGGCAGCCCTTGGATTGGATTTTTAAACCAATCCGAACATAAATCCTGGCCCATTATCTTTGCAGTGGGATTAGAGTATAAGGCTCCCGTGAACCAGCCTTCAAATCCAAAATGTGATAGAGACCTACTAAGGAAGCCCCAACTGACCCTGTCAAAGGCTTTCTCTGCATCTATCGACAGGGTCAGAAGGGGCATTCTGGTATGTTGGGGCCCAATCCAGAATCTCCAACATTCGTCGGCAATTGTTACTGGATTGTCTCCCCGAAATGAAACCAATCTGATCAGGTTGAATAATGGATGGAAGAATTCTTTGTAATCTGGCCGCTAATATAGTGGCAAATAATTTAGCGTCCACATTCATTTAAAGAGATTGGCCTATAGTTATGAAGATCCGTTGGGGATTTTCCTGGCTTCAATATCGGGGAGACGTGAGCTCTAAGTAAATCATAAGAGGCTTGGCTTTTGCTCGCAATTTCATTAAAAGTGACTGTCCGCATGCGAATAATTTGACTTCTGAAGCTTTTATAAAATAAATTAGTATAACCATCAGGCCCCGGAGCTTTTCTATTTACAAGATTGTTTATTGCTAATTCCACTTCTACAGTAGATATGATCTTATTTTGGAATTTTTTTTTTTTTTTTTTTGAGCTAACGATATTTTAGGTAATTTAACGTTACTTAAATAATCCTCTACTTGTTCTTTATTCGGACTAAAATTTAAATTATACAATTTCTTATAAAAAGTCTCTGAAGCTGTTTGCTATATTTTTTTTATCATCTACCACTAGTTTGAAAACTTTCTTTTCCAAATTTTTTTTTTTTTAATTTGTTGAGCATAGCATCTACTTTATTAGTCTTGTAATAGATTTTGATGTTTAGCTTATTGAAGTTATTTTCTATCCTTTCAGAGATTTTTTTTTTTATTAATCTTTTGTTGAATTTCCTTTATTTGCTCTTTCAGATGAAAAATTGTTTGTTTGCTATGGATAAGTTCTAGAATTCAATATAGAGCTCTGAGAGCTTAGACTCTCTCATATGTTTGTTTTGACTAGCTATTTTAGTAAAGTATCCCCTTATTACTATTTTAAAAGCGCACCAGACACATTCCTTAGCTAGTTCTGCAGTTAAGTTTTCTTTAAAGAAAAGATCTATTAAATTTGTAATATCGATATTAATTTTGTTCTTCAATAGCATGTCATCTAGTTTCCAGATCATAGGAGGTCTTTTATTTTTATCTTCTATTTACATTATCACTAGGTCATGATCTGACCACGTATTGTTTTTGATAACAGAAATAATAACATTTGAAAGTTTAATATCACCTAAGATCATATCGATTCTAGCTGCTGATTTATGCAGAATGGATTTGAGTATACTCTATCATTAGGATTAAATCTCCAGCAGTCGTATAATTCAAAATTTTTTAATGGTTATGTTCATCGATGCTGCTTGTCTTATTACGTTTTGATCAATCGCTTGACCGGGGCAAACTTGCTTATCCTTTATGGGATAAAGTATACAATGGATTTTTATTGGGTAAATAGACGTTTACTAATGTATAATCTACTCCATCTAAAAGGCCAACTAAAATAATAAATCTGCCTTCAGAATCTAGATTCACATACTGACAGTCAAATTGAACCTCTTTAGAAAAGATGATACACCACATTTCATTTTCTTTTGCACAGAAGCCTCATAGATTTTTGGGTATTTTTAAAAATACCATTTTTGCTTTGAATCAGCAATCCAGTGGGTCTCTTGGATGAAGCCCACTTGGATTTATTTATTTTTTCTCTGATCAAGGTGTCAAATAGCATACCTCTTTTAACATGGCAATTAAGGCCTTGTGCGTTTACTGAAACAAATCTAACCGTTGTCGATATCTATTTAGTTTTTCTCCCATATTAAGACCGAAAATGTTTCACTCATCCACACACGGACATTCATAACAACACATATCGCATACATCACACTTGGTTAATCCAACATAATCCAAGTACTGGGTGCCCTAAATGTACTCTTGGGGAAAGGTAAAACATCCTGGAATTTTATAAGGAAATTTTTTTTTTGTTTTGTTTTGTTTTATTTATTTTTTTTAACAAATTGATTATGTATAATGATAATATAGTAACATAATGAAAGGCATAAATGCGGTTTATAACTAGATTTTATAAATGTTTGTTTGTTGTATGCACCACGCTCGCAGAGAGCGAATGATTGTTATATTTTGTATAAAATCTAATAAATAACTAAAATAAAAAGAGAGCATATTCAATTCTTTCTTATGGAGAGGTATAATGCGCACGCGGCATTGAGAGGTCTCCCCTGCCGGCGGGGGAGGAGCGTGGACGGTCCCGAAATCCACTAGTCGCTTACCAATCCGCCGGGGAGACCCATCATTTCATCTATTGGTTCTCTTACTGCACCATTATCCAAATGGGTAGATACTCGCCTACAAAAAAAATCATGATTCATCTGCCTTCGTATATTAAAGACACAGGACATGTGTTATCATTGATGCAAGACCTCACGTGGCAGGATAATTTTTGTTGGTTAACCATCGATGTGGCGGCCCTTTATTCCAACATTGATCATCATTTAGGTTTGAAAGCAGTTAAGCATTTTCTTTTGGAGGACTCTCTTCTTCCATTATCCCAAGTTGAAGCAATTGTAGAGAGTATATTATTCATTCTGACCCATAATTATTTTTGTTTTAATGGGCAATTTTACCTGCAGGTAGAAGAGGACGGCAATGGGGGCTAGCTTTGCCCCGGCATATGCTAACATCTTTATGGGTCTGTGGGAATCCATCCACATCTTTAACCCCACTTGGAAGGGACATCTCAAATTTTACAAGTGCTTCATAGATGATATTCTGATTATCTGGGAGGGTGATTTAAATGAAGCTGAGGAATTTGTCCAAGGTCTTAATAACAATGAATGGGGGCTTTCTTTTATGAGTAATAAGAATAGAACCACTATTGAATTTCTTGACCTAGTTCTATGTGGTAGACCAGGTTGTTCTCAACAAAACTAAAAAACAAAAAAAAACAGGTGGACGTTAATGGATTCCTGCATTCAACCAGCGGTCATCATCCAACGTGGATCAACAATATCCCGTTTGGTCAATTCACGAGATTGCACCGCAACTGTTCCCTTTTGGAGAATTTTGAAGGGGAGACTTTGGACTTATGTCAGCGTTTTCTAGATAAGGATTATGATCTGACTATCATCAGCCAGGCCTACCACAAGGCTAGAAAGCTTAATAGAAGTTCTCTAATTGATCCCCATTCTAAGATTTGTCACCTCCTCCTTCAGTTAAACATATGGAGATTCTATCATTATTGGAAAATCACCCTATAAAAAGATGTACATCTAGGAACGATTTTATCAGTACCAGCGATGTCGCTCAGAATAAAGGTCCTATTTTTTTTTTTTTTCTATGATTTTCAATAGGGCCTATAACCAGATAATTTCGATATTGCAGAAGCATTGGTCGATTCTCCGGCTGGATCCATGGCTTAAATTTAGTATTCCTGAATTACCTAGGGTGATCTTACGCAAAAATAGGAATTTGAAGAATTTGTTAGTCCCCTCTAAACTTTCGTTTATTGAAACCCCTAATACATCAGCGTTAGGTGGAGTGGGGAATTTTAAGTGTGGTGCCACACGGTGCCTTACGTGTCAATATATATGTCATGGGAGGTTGAACTTTTTGCTCATCTTCCAATAATGAGAGCTTTCAGGTGTCCACTAGAATAACCTGTAACACTTCATTTGTTGTGTATTTATAAAAGTGTACGTGTGGCTTACTGTATGTAGGTCAGACCTCTAAAAGCCAGGTTTAGGGAACATAGGCTAGCCATCACCAATCAAGATAGGAGATCTTCGGTGGCTAGACATTTTCAAATGGCCCATGAGAGTAATCCTGCTCATATAGTAATGGGTATTGAGCATATTTCTGAGAAGACTTTTATAAAAGGAATTTAGCTCTGATTACTGCTGAAACCAAATGGATCTTCGGGCTTAATACTCTCACTCCTCATAGGTTAAATGAAGAAGTGGAATGTAATATTTAAGATCTGCCATTTATTTGTGTGTTCTGTTATTTTTAATTTCCTTAGGAGCCACCTATTTAGTTTTCTCCTTTGAAGATTTATTTTGTGTTAGAGTGCTTTTTTTTTTAAGTTAGGACATCTTATGGGGGAGCAGGGATCTAGACCCAATATTTATTTAGCAAATACTTAGATTTGTTTACTATTGTCCAAATATGATTATTATATCAATAGACACTTTCTTGTTTTGTTTGATTTTAGTTTTTTGCTTATACCTGTATTGTTAAATATATTTTAATTGGTTGAGTCCATCTATACTATGTATAGTTCCTTTTTGAGGGCTATGCATATATTAAGAGCGGGGGATCTTATTTAGAGATGCATAAAATACCTTTCATTGATATTTTTGGAATTTAATCTGTACCTCATTTTGTTAATTTGGTGTTTGTTTATTTTTTATTTTTTATATATTTTTTTATTATTTAAATTAACTTTCATTCTTTAAGTCATACATACTAATTTATCAGTCCGAAGAAAGTGTTTAAAATTATAAAGATAATTTTGGCCCCATTGCTATATGCCCATATGTCGTCCATCTTTTGTTTGGACGCCTCAATTATTATTTTGGAGATATTTGATTGTTATATGGTTATGCTTTATTATATTTATACATTTTAATATCTGTTTTTTCAGGTTAATTGCATGACTCTTTTACTGAGAGTGAGTTCTCCCTCTCTAAGCCATTTTATTGGCATTTATTAATCTAAATTTTAGAGGCCATGCTTATGACAGGAAGAAGGTGTGTGTGTGTGTGTGTGTGTGTGTGTGTGTGTGTGTGTATGTAAATTTTTTTTGTTTAACACACGTGTATGTTTATATATTTTTATTGGTTTCCGATATATTATAGAAATAGTAATGATTTAACCATTTTATGCTTTTAATTAACTTATTTATTTTTTCTTTCACTTTGATTGTAATGTAATTTGGAATTAATTTGTTAATTGATTTATGACCATTTTAAGAGAGGGGATGTGTATATATACCTTGCCCCTGGATAGTAGAACTTTGTTTTGAGAAAGTCCTTTAGTAAGGACGAAACGTGTAGACATGTTTTTATCCTATTCTCTTTACTGTATCTCCAACCTGGTCCTCCATTTACGGTCCGGGAGTGATTTTCGGTAGCTGTTTTTGGCGGGATCGGTATCCTCTGCACTTCTCGTGTCCAGGAGTTGGCGTGCTCCCATCACCTTACCTGAAGGTCGGACGAACAGGGTAAGTTGCTCTGGCTGACCCCCAGAGTATTTTTTACTCTGGGATATTCTCACTGCAACTCCCTTAGTCCTGACCAGGTGGTTTGGCTGGTTTATGAGCTCCCTCCAGCAGAGATAGTGTATGAGTCTGGGTATTGTTTTCCAGTTTTTTTTTTCTACCTTCATTTTTATATATTACTTTTTATATGTGCACATTTCTAGTTCCAGTGGCTATTTAATCAGTGTAAGGGGCCCCACACTGTGCTTACTTCTTAAACATTTGCTCTGGACTTTTGGTGTCTTTATTCATGTGATACATTTTATTGCTATAATTTTGATTCATATGTTATTTTCTTTTATGTTTAATAAATGTTTTATATACTCTGAATACATTCTTAGTGATTTGTATACATTCATACTGAGTGTTATTAAATTTAGTTTGGTCCCCAACTACGGCTGCTGCTTTGGTGTACAGTGTTTTAGTGGTCATTATTTTATTTTTTTGGAGTGCTCACATACCATTTTTTTATTATTTTCAAATAATATAGGGCTTTCCCTTTTACATTTTGCTGGGCCTATGATGCCTTTGGTACTGTATGGCAGTCCAAGAATGAAAATTAAAGGACGACTATAGTGCCAGGAAAACATACTCGTTTTGCTGGCACTATAGTGCCCTGAGGGTGCCCCCGCTGGGCACTCGGGGGAGGAAAGGGTTAAACGTACCTCTTTCTCCAGCGCCGCACGGGGGACTCTCCCCGTCCTCGGCTGAATGCACATGCGGGGCAAGAGCCGCACGCGCATTCAGCCCTTCTCTTAGGAAAGCATTCACAATGCTTTCCTATGGACGCTGGCATCTTCTCACTGTGAAAATCACAGTGAGAAGCGCGGAAGCCCTCTAGCGGCTCTAAACGAGACAGCCCCTAGAGGCTGGATTAATCCTAATATAAACATAGTAGTTTCTCTGAAACTGCTATGTTTATAGAAAAAAACGGTTAAACCTAGCTGGACCTGGCACCCAGACCACTTCTTTAAGCTGAAGTGGTCTGGGTGCCTATAGTGGTCCTTTAACCCTAGCATGGCATACCATTTTGTAAAAGACTGCCCAGAGTATTCAAAATGGGGTATATTCAGTATTTGGTAGTAGCCACTTGGTCACAAACTCTGGCCAAAGTTAGCGTTCATATTCGTTTTTTTACACTTTGATTATATCATCACTCTTATACATTTTACTGCTATAAAACACATATTTGTGTTCAGTGATGTCTCATGAGTAAAACCGTATTCTGCATGTAAAAAAAAATGGTAAGTCTGTGTAATAGGCATTTAAACAATAGGCAAGATAATATTTAGTGGGTGAGTTGCTACCACCTATATGGGAATCTCCCTCAAATTCACAGCAAATATAACCAAAAAAACCTTCACTGTGCGGTGTATGTACCCACCCCAGTGAAACGGTGGAGCGCTAAGAATTTTATCACTTACTATATAGTATCCTATAATAACAAAACACTTGTATAGTGTAGTATTTATACAAAAGATGTCTCAGTAGTGGTGCAATCACCTTTAACTGAGCCCCATAGGAAAGGCTCAGACCACTTGAGTAGGTGTTTTCTATGGTGATACATTTCCTCTTAATCCAGATCTACTTGCAACACAAAAAGTGGAAGAGAAAATCTAGTGCACTAAGCCAATATTATAAAAGTGCAAATATATGAGCTTGCAAACTGCTCACCTTTTCCAGAGCCTATTATACTTGTAGGCGTGTGTGTCAAAGGGGACACAGAACCCTGCTTTGTAACAGGACTAAAGGTAGCAGAGTGGAGTCTCCAGGAAGGGTTATAAAAACAATATATAAAACAAAGTCCTTATAATGGAGCTCCCAAGATGTGTTTTGCTCGTATAGCTGCTTTTTCATTTGGTATAATCACTGCCAAGTCCAGCTTTTTAAATGTCAAGTCTTCACCTTATTGGTCAATTCCAGGGACCTTTCGCCAATTCTCCATTCTGCTGATGGTGTAATCTTCTCGCCGATCGGAATCACCTGAGCTGGAAGTGAAGCGACGACACCTGCGTTGCGTCCCTTCCGGCTGCCGTTCCGCCATCTTTGAAGAGGGAAAGTCTTCTGGAAACGGTAGAAGAATCAGTTATATGGGTGTGATGTGGCAAACTTCATGCCACATCCATCGAATATATCCATATCAGTCCATCATAGTGGTTCTATATATCGGGGACAAATAATCTAAAAATACTCACAAATGGCCACAAAAATGAAGGGAAAATGAAATACATGGTAATATACTTTAAAATATAAGAGTACTAAAATTTTTGAGAATCCTATACATATACTTTTATATAATACACAAATAAAGTATATTAAAATATATTTAGTGCATAAAAAAATAATCCATAGAAAATTATAAGAAATGACAAAGTTCAAAGTCACTGTTAAGATTGAGATAGCATTGTGTTCAAGTTAACAATCCACCTCATTTCCGTTTGGCCCATTTTTCTAATTAGATCGTCACCTTTCCAATTTGGTAAAATTTGTTGAATTCCCATAAATTTAAGGTGACTAGGATATTTATTATGGACATTTTTGAAGTGCAGTGACAAACCCATTTCTTATATTTCTAACGTGTTCTTGGATATGAACATTCAAAGTACGAATGGTCCTTCCTACATAAGAGGCCACAAGGGCATATGATGATATAGATAAAACTCTTTGAATAACAGGTAATCGGTTATTTAATAGTAAAGTTGTCATTAGGATTCTGTGGATGACTAAAATAGGGAAAAAAAATTGTGTCCTGTCCCGCATCTACAGGTTTTATGAAGTTTTGGAAAGTTACAGGGTCAAATATAGAGCTTGCCCATTTTAATTGTTTACACATTTGCCAGATTGGTTACTTTGAGACTGTATGACAGCCAAGGAATGAGTCTTACCCACATCATGGCATACCATTTGCCAAAGTAGACAACCCAGGGTATTCAAAATGGGATATGTCCAGTCTTTTTTTTTAGCCTCTTAGTCACAAACTCTGGCCAAAATTAGCATTTATATTAGTTATTTTGCATTTTTCACAAACAAAATGCCCTTTCACTGATGCGAGCATTGTCATTTTAAGTTTTACTGCACTAAAACACTCATATTTGTGTTCAGCCATGTCTTACGAGTACAACAGTACTCCCCGTGTACAGGTTTTATGTGGTTTTGGAAGGTTACAGGGACAAATATAGTGCTTTTCCATTTCAGTTTGCCAGATTGGTTAGGTGACCTACATTGCCTTTGAGACCATATGGCAGCCCAGGAATGAGAATTACCCCCATCATAGCATATCATTCACAAAAGTAGACAACCAAGGGTATTCAAAATCTGGTATGTCCAGTCTTTTGTAGGAGCCACTTAGTCACAAACGCTATCCAAATTTAGTTTTAACTTTATTTTTTTGCATTTTTCACAAAAAAACTGCACTTTCGCTGATGATATCATTATTACAAGTTTGTGTTTTAAAACACTTATATTTGTGTTCAGCAAATTCTCACAAGTACAACAGTACCCCACATGTACAGGGTTAAATATAGGGCTTGTAAATTAAATTCAATGGATTTTCTTTCTGGGTTGTCAGGCAGGTCCCTTAAATTATAATTAATAAAATTATGTAAATATAGTAGATAAATATAAATGTTGAAAATATATATATAATATGTATGTATATACACGTACATACATGTAGAATATATAGATGCGCTTATGACATTACATTCTTTTATGTACATTTTATAATGTATTCTAGGTTAACTAAAATAAAACCATCTAATGTATAATATGCTAATCAGGTGTTTTAATTACCTTGTCATATATTATACATGTATAATATAGTGTTTGAATGTGTTTTACTAACTTTATTTTAATTTTCAGGCACTAGTGGGACTGCCTGAGCACTCAGGCAGTCTCATAGACAGCTTTGCGGCCATGTGATTTGTGACGTCTGTCAAAATCACATGGTCCTGGAGGGCTGGAAAAAAAGCAGGGGTACTGCCTGTCTCGGGTATCGCCGGTCCAGGTAAGTTCACAGGGACAGGTGGGCGAACGATCGTTAGGGCATACTATGCCTCCCTAACGGCGTTTAGGCTCACTAAGTGAGGGGCGGCATAGTACGCCCTAACAATGTTAAGGAGTTAAAGGGACACTATAGTCACCTGAACAACTACAGCTTATTGTGTTTGTTCTGGTGAATAGAAGCATTCTCTTCAGGCTTTTTGCAGTAGGGTCAGGAATAAATGTTTGTGTTACTAACCTGCATTGTTCCTTTAAATTAATATATTCTGTGGGGATTCTGATTACAGATATAGGGCTAAATCCAGCAGCATAAAAGACAATGTAATGGGGCACTCTCAGAATGTTGCAAAACAGCAAATTCAGCTGTCAAAATCTGCAGATTTAACCAATTAACCCCTTAAGGACGGAGCCAAATGTACACGTTGTGAACGAAACAAAATGTAAACAAAACCTGGCATTTGCGCTACATGTCTGTCCAACCGTAATACACCTCTTTCATAGTAAATGCACCCACCCTTATTATATATCATTTTATTCAGGGGAAACAGGGCTTTCATTTAATATCAATTATTTAGCTATGAAACATAATTTAATATAAAAAAAAATGGGAGAAAATAAGATTTTTTTAGTTCTACATGACATTTTAACTGTCAATGTCATAATACGGTTTGCTTTTACTGCAATAAAATACACATATTTGTATTCAGCAAAGTCTCACGTGTAAGACAGTACCCCCTATGTACAGGTTTTATGGCGTTTTGGGAAGTTGCAGGGTCAAATATAGCACGTTACATTTGAAATTGAAATTCGCCAGATTGGTTACGTTGCCTTTGAGACTGTATAGTAGCCCGGGAATGAAATTTACACCCATAATGGCATACCATTTGCAATAGCAGACAACCCAAGGTATTGCAAATGGGGTATGTCCAGTCTTTTTTAGTAGCCATTTGGTCACAAACACTGGCCAAAGTTAGCGTTAATATTTGTTTGGGTGTGAAAATTTCAAAAAACGCCAATTTTGCCCAGTGTTTGTGACTAAGTGGCTACTAAAAAAGACTGGACATACCCCGTTTGCAATACCTTGGGTTGTCTACTATTGCAAATGGTATGCCATCATAGGGGTAATTTTCATTCTTGGGCTACCATAGGGTCTCAAAGGCAACGTAACCAATCTGGCAAATTTTAATGTGAAAAAAAATGAAACGCAATTCTTATATTTGACGCTGTAACTTTTGAAAACACCATAAAACCTGTACATGAGGGGTACTGTTGTACTCGGGAGACTTCGCTGAACACAAATATTTGTGTTTCAAAACAGTAAAAAGTATCACAGCAATAATATCGTCCGTGTAAAATGCAAAAAACGCCACTTTTACTGGCGATATCATCGTTGTAATACATTTTACTGTTTTGAAACACTAATATTTGTGTTCAGCGAAGTCTCCTGAGTAGAACAGTACCCCCCATGTACAGGTTTTATGGTGTCTTGGAAAGTTATAGGGTTAAATATAGTGCTAGCAAATTAAATTCCATTTATTTTCGGCATGGGTTGTCAGGCAGGTCCCGCTAATTGTAATTAATTAAGATACCTAATTATGTAAAATATTACATAAATATATATGTAGAATTAATATATATGTGTGTGTGTGTGTGTGTGTGTGTGTGTGTATATATATATATATATGTGTGTGTGTGTATGTATATATATATATATATATATGTGTGTGTATATATATATATATATATATATTGTATGTATGTGAATCTATATGTGTATATATAATTTTTTTAAAAATATTTTTATTTATATATATATATATATATTATTTCGTTCTACGTGTATTTTGATATAAATATATATATTAATATCACAAAACAGTTAGAACGAAATAACACACATCTATATATTTTTTAATTATTTTTTTTAATTTTATTTTTTAACGTATTTACATATTTAATTTTTTTATATTATATATAAATATATATAACAATAATTATATATATTTAATCAGTATCAGTCTACGTGTAATTTGATATTAATATATATAAAAGTAAAATACACCTAGACAGTGTGTGTATGTATGTATGTATATGTATGTATGTATGTATGTATGTATGTAATTTTTTTACACTTTACTTTTTAATTTATTTTATTTAATTTTATTTTCAGCCAGCAGAGGGACAACCTGTCATTACAGGCAGCCCCCCTGCTCGCAAGGACCTCTCTCAGATGGCCGGGGGGGCTTCCAGGGGGTCCAACGTGCCGCGGGGGCTCCCTGGGAGTCCCCCCCCCACCGCGATCGTCGGCGTGGGATCGCCGGCGGCCGGGTAAGTAAAGAAAGACCGTAGGGCGTACAATTACGCTCGGTGGCGTTTAGAGCCGCCTAAAATAGGGCGGAATTGTACGCCCTCCGGTCTTAAGGGGTTAAGGACGGAGCCAAATCTACAAGTTGTGATCAAAACAAAATGTAAACAAACCACAGAATTTGACTCTCTGTCTGTTCAACTATAATTTACCTCTTTCTTACTAAGTGCACCCACACTTATTATATATCGGTTTGTTCAGGGGAAACAGGGTTTTCATTCCATATCAAACATTCATATATAGAACTCCATTTTATATGAATAAAATCTAAAAAAGTTAAAAAAAATTAAGAAATTTTTATATTTTTCAATTTCTGCATGTCAATTTAACTGATAATGTCACAATACTGTTTGGTTTTACTGCAAGAAAACATACATATTTGTATTCAGAAATGTCTCATGATTAAAACAGTACCCCCATGTATAGGTTTTATGGTGTTTTGGAAAGTTACAGGGTCAAATATACGTCTTGTCTATTTATTTTTTGCTGGGCTTAGGCTGCCTTTGAGACCGTATGGCAGCCAAGAAATGTAAGTTACGCCATCATGGCATACCATTTGAAAAAGTACACATCCCAGGGTATTCAAAATGGGTTATGCCTAGTCTTTTGTAGTAGCCACTTGAGCATAAACGCTAGCCAAACTTAGTGTTCGTTTTTTGTTTTTTTTCATTTTTCAAATCAAAAATTTACTTTTGCTTATAATATTATTGTCAGTATATAGTTTACTGCCCTGAAACACTCCTAGTTCTGTTCAGTGATGTCTCATGAGCACCATGGTACCCCCCATGTATAGGTTTTATGGGTTTTTAAAAAGTTACAGGGTCTTATATACGGCTTATCAATTTATGCTTTTTCACATTCAAATTTGTCAGATTAGTTTGCTGTGTCTAGGCTGCCTTTGAGACCGTATGGCAGCCACAAAATTAAATTTACCCCCTTCATGGCATACCATTTGAAAAAGTAGACATCCCAGGGTATTCAAAATGGGGTATGCCCAGTCTTTTGTACTAGCCACTTAGGCATAAACCCTAGCCAAAGTTAGTGTTTATGTGAAAAAATGCAAAAAAAAAAAAACACACAAAAACTGTAATTTTATTGTCAGGATGTAGTTTACTGCCCTGAAACACTTCTAGTTCTGTTCATTGACGTCTCACGAGCGCCACAGTACCCCCCTATGTATAGGTTTTATGGGGTTTTTGAAAGTTCTAGGGTCTTACATACGCCTGGGCCTATCTTGCCTTTGAGAGAGCATGGCAGCCTGGGTAAAATTATTTTCACTATTATGGCATACCATTTTCAAAAGTAGGCAACCCAGAGTATAACAAATGGCATAATTTGAGATGTTTGGTCTAACCACATTATCAGAAATGAAGGGCCCACATAGTGGTTATTGTTTTATTTGTGCTTTTTCACACACATGTACTCACTTTTCACAGGACATTTCCTATTCCTGGTATGAGTTATTGCAACAAAGCCTCACTATTTTTTTTTAACATTGTCTCCTGAATATAACAGTACCCCCATGTACCAGATTTTCATTTTTTGGGGGGGGAAGTCAAGGTGACAAAATATTAGATTTCAAAGTTGGAAATTTGGCAAAGTGATTTTCTGGACCTATGTTGCTATTCAGAGAGCATGGCAGCCTGGGTAATAACATTTCCACCATTATGGCATACCATTTTCAAAAGTAGGCAAGCCAGAGTACAACAAAATGCAGACCTTAAGATGTTTGGTCTAGCCATTTTAACAGAAATGCTGGGCCCATGTAGCAATACCTACTTTTAGTTTTGTCTTTTTAATCACATAAATTGCATTTTCACTAGAAATGTCATAATTCTGGTATTAGTTAGTACACTAAAACCTCAGTATTTTGATTTAACATGGTCTTCTGAATAGAACAGTACCCACATGTACAATGTTTCAAGGTTTTTATTATATCACAGGAATAGAACAGTACCCCCACATACACTTTGATCTGGAGGCAGAAAGAGGCAGAGAGATTTTTGATCTCCCATAGAGAGTTACTGTGTGAAAAGCTGAGAAGTTAAGAAAAAAAAAAAAATTGTGATTTTATTAACCCTTTCAGTGCTAATCGCAGCATTAACCCTGTTATTAGTTTTTTGCTTTTTTTTGTGAAGGCACATTTCAAATACTACAATTCTAGTATTTTGAGTTGTTTGGTGTAGCCACTTTAGAGTGGCTAGCGTAAACAGGGACAGGCCAAGGTCAGGGGAATCCAGAAGTTAGAGTAGTCGGTAAAACAAGCCAATGGGTCGGTACAGGCAGCTAACAAAGCATAGTCAGGACAAGCCGAGGTCAGTAATCCAGGGAAATCAAGCAAACAAACTGCCAAAGTCCCATACAGAGTGATTTAGAAGTTCAGATCTATATGGTAGACATTGAAACAGTCTGTTATGCAGAGGCTGGGTTGAGATGGGCAGGTTGGGCAATAATAACTAGAGTCCTTTCGGACTCCTTTCTTGTAGCAAACAGTGCACTTTTTTGGGGAATTTCTTTTACTGGCGGTGGCAGGGATTCGAGAAGGGAAGTGTTTGCCACAAAGTTTTTGGATATCTTCTGATCCCAAAGTGGGATTGGGGGGCTGGGTAAATAATAAATGGGACAAAAGGCTTAGAGTGAAGTCTATGAAAGGGCAGGGCTTACCTAGGACCTCTTTTTTATAGAGGACATAGGCATTGAAAATTGCAATCTGGGTCACGTAGATTGCAATTTTCTTGTACCAGGTCCTAGTTTTCCGGTTCACTAGATAGGGCTGTATGCATTGGTCAGCCAAGTCTACCCCCCCATAAACTTGCTGTAGTCTACAATGCACTTCAGCTTTTCTAGATGCTCAGTGCTACCTCTCACAGACACTGGCACTGTACTTTCGTCGTGCATTGTAGACAGCATGTATACATCCTTCCTATCTGTGAAACGAAGGGCAAGCAACTCATCCTGGCGGAAGGCTGAAGAGGAACCTCTACTACTTCTGCCTCTTGCCAGGGTTTGTGGGAAACCCCTGCGATTCTTCCTCACTGTGCCACAGGCTAGGGTTTCAAAGTAATATACATTTTTAAATAACTGTATACTGGTATAATAATTGTCAACCATAGCCTATATCCCTTATTTAACAAGGGAAAGATTAGATCCCAAACAATCTTTCCACTTGTACCCATAGAATTAGGGCATCCTGGTGGGTCAAGATGGCTATCCTTCCCCTGGTAAATGCGAAATGCCCATGTGTAACCAGTACAGGATTCGCATAATTTTTCAAATTTAACGCCATATCGGGACCACTTAGATGGAATGTATTGCTTAAATAGCAGTCAACCTTTGAATTTCATAAGGGACTCGTCAATTGAAATATCTTTATCGGGGATATAATTTCCAGAAAATTTGTCTGACAGGAGTTGGATAAAGGGCTGAATTTTATAGAGCCTGTCAAACAGTGGGTCATTTCTAGGGGGACACAGTGAGGTGTCATGAAAATGAAGGAATCGCACCAGTCGCAGATAGCAATCCCTCTGCATAACCTCAGGGAAAAGAGGGGTAGCCAGGATGCGTTGCTTGCTCCAGTAGGACCTGATACTGGGCTTTTTAACTATACCCATCACTAGGGTTAAAGCCCAAAACCGCTTCATCTCTGCGACATCCGTGGGTCTCCACATATTCCTGCGATTATGATGGGACCCGGGATGTGCAGAGAGATACTGCATAGCAAACAAATTTTTTGCTGAGCCATGAGCTCAAATACATCGTCCGACATAAATAGCTCAAAAAAACGAATTGGCTCGCAGTCGTCCACTTACAGTGATGCCAGGTGTAACAGTGAATGGCGATATTTCTGGTGCCATCATGTTTGAAGGCACCCAGTCTCCCTCTGGCATTGGGCATTCTGAGCATCCTCTTGTGAGTGGCGGTGGGGCACCATCACTTGAGGTCTCACTCAGAGGCTCAATGTCAGAGGCAGTGATAGTGTCACTGTCTTGCAGAGTGTCACTATCACTGCCTGCCTCCTCTGCTGAGTAGCAACGTGCCATTCTAGGGGGAAAAATTAATTAAGTGACAGGGGCTAACTAAGGGGCTAATTAATTAACTACCTGCCGAACACCCACTACCAAAAATAAATGTACTGATCACAGTATAGGCAGCTGCGATCAGTACTGAAAGGGTTATTTTTAAGTTATGAAAAAAATAACCCTAAAAAAAAAGGTCAGCCTGATCAGAGAGCCCTCTGATCACAGTGATCACTGATATAGTACCGTACAGCAGATATACTGTACAGTACAGTGATCACGGCAGCGGGGAAAGGGTAATGGAGATTTGGGTTGCTGCAACTGACACAAAGGGTCAAAAAAAAAAGAAATTATTTTATTTATTTTTTACCCCAAATTTTTTTTTAAATTAAGTACAAAAGTACTAGATGTCCTAGTCAGCTGATGACAGTAATAAGCTGTGATCAGCACTGAAAGGGTTAAATAAAAAATATATTTTTAACACTTTTATAAAGTAATAAAAAAAAAAATTTCACAGGAGCTCTAAAACCAACAATGTCTCTGCCTCTCTCTCACAGATCGAAGTGAGGAGAGGGACAGAGACAATGTGTCAGCCAGTGACCTGAGGTCATTGGCTGACACATAGTAATAGTGATCACAGTGACTGGCTGTCACTGTGATCACCTCCTGCAGATTTGGTTATTTGACCACAGGGGGAGTGCCTGGGTGGTACAAGCACTCCCCCTACCGATCTGCAGGGGGATCATAGTGCCTGTTACATGTATCAGTCATTAGGCTGACACATGTAACACTGATCGCAGTGACAGGCTGTCACTGCGATCAGAGCACTCTGAGATGCGGTGCGGTCACTGACCCCAGAGGGACTGCCTGGGGGGGCCAGGTATGTCCCCCGACCGCGATCTGCACAGGGGTAAGCCGCCGGCCACGTGTGTCAGCTGATTTGAAATTGGCTGACACACGTTAAATACTGATCGCAGTGACAGCCTGTCACTGCGATCAGAGACTGCAGATCGCGGTCACCGGCCACAGGGGGGTTGCCTGGGGGGCCAGGCATCCCCCCTGACCGCGATCTGCAGCGGGCGATTAGCGCCGGCCACGTGGGCGGCCATTATAGCGAGGGCGTACTATTACGCCCGCCGGCGTTTAGAGTCGGCTCCTGCAGGGCGTAATAGTACGCCCTCCGGAGTTAAGGGGTTAAGGAACACTATAGTCACCTAAATTACTTTAGCTAAATAAAGCAGTTTTAGTGTATAGATCATTCTCCTGCAATTTCACTGCTCAATTTACTGTCATTTAGGTGTTAAATCACTTTGTTTCTGTTTATGCAGCCCTAGCCACACCTCCCCTGGCTATGATTGACAGAGCCTACATGAAAAAAAAAAAAAAGAAACTGGTTTCACTTTCAAACAGATGTAATTTACCTTAAATAATTGTATCTCAATCTCTAAATTGAACTTTAATCACATACAGGAGGCTCTTGCAGGGTCTAGCAAGCTATTAACATAGCAGGGTTTAAGAAAATCTTAAACAGAACTTGCAATAAATAGGGCTCTCTTTACAGGAAGTGTTTATGGAAGGCTGTGCAAGTCACATGCAGGAAGGTGTGACTAGGGTTCATACACAAAGGGATTTAACACTGTTACGGCGTTCTATGCCGTCCTGCATTAAGTGGGCTTTAAAGCCGTTGCGGCGGCATAGAACGCCGTAACGGCTTTGAGCCCTGGAGCGCCAGGGATACTTACCTACCCGGCGCTCTGCTTCGGGAGGACTGCCTCTCAGCCCTCCCACGGCAAAAGAAGCTCCCGGGTGCCATGTGATCGCTCTCAAAGAGCAATCACATGGCCCCCTATAGCTGGCTGTGGATCTGCCAGCAAGGGGACTGTCTGAAATGTCAGACAGTTCCCCTGCTGGTGGGAAAGTAAAAAAATTTAAACCTGTTATAAAATAAATATATCTATAAACATATAATATATGTATATATGTAACGTCATACATAGTGTATTTTAATATAAGCACATATATTAGTATTAAAATACACTTACAATGACGTTACGTGTGTGTGTGTGTGTGTGTATATATATATGTATATATGTATAATTACAATAATAAATAAAATATTAATAAATAAAATATTTAATAAATTATATATTCATGTAATTTCATTCTAACTGTATATTTTGATATATATATATATATAAAAATAACAACATACACTTAGAATGACATTCTATATATATCTATATATAAAATACCAATAACCGTGTGTGTGTGTATATGTATATATATGTATGTATGTGTATATATATATATATTTACATAAAAGATTACATTAGTATACACGTAGAATTTAAATACCTATAAATGCATATATATTAAAATTCTACGTGTATATTTAATCTTTTAACATAATTATGTGATTTGATTAATTAAAATTTGATTGACATGCCTGACAACACAGGGAGAAAGTGCAGAGAATTTAATTCGCAAGCACTATATTTGACCCTGTAACTCTCCAAGACACCATAAAACCTGTACATAGGGGGTACTGTTTTACTCGGGAGACTTCGCTGAACTCAAATATTAGTGTTTCAAACTGGTAAATTGTATTACAACGATGATATTTTAAGTAAAAGTGACGTTTTTTGCATTTTTTTACAAACAAACGGCACTTTTATGGACTATATTATTGTTGTAATATGTTTTACTGTTTTAAAACACTAATATTTGTGTTTAGTGAAGTCTCCCGAGAATAACAATACCCCCCATGTACAGGTTTTATGGTGTTTTGGAAAGTTAGAGAGTCACATATAAGGCTTGCATTTAATTTTTTTGACATTGAAATTTGCCAGATTGGTTATGTTGCCTTTGAGAGCGTATGGTAGCCCAGGAATGAGAATTACCCCCATGATGGCATACCATTTGCAAAAGTAGACAACCCAAGGTATTGCAAGTGGGCTATGTCCAGTCTTTCTTAGTAGCCACTTAGTCACAAACACTAGCCAAATATTAGTTTTTTGCTTTTTTCCCACACAAAAACAAATATGAACGCTAAATTTGGCCAGTGTTTGACTAAGTGGCTACTAAAAAAGACTAAACATACCCCACTTTCAATACCTTGGGTTGTCTACTTTTTCAAATGGTATGCCATTATGGGGTAATTCTCATTCCTGGTCTACCACACCATCTCAAAGGTAACATTACTAATCTGGCAAATTTCAATTTGACAATGGAACGTTCTATATTTGACCCCGTAACTTTCCAAAACACCATAAAACCTGTTAATGGGGGGTACTGTTGTACTCGTGAGACATCGCTGATTACAAATATGGGCATTTCATTTCAGTAAAACCTAACAATATTATGACATTCACAGTTAAAATGTCTGACGGAAATACAATTTTAAAAAAAATCTTATTTTCTCACATTTTTTTTAATTTTATTCATAATAAATTATGTTCCATATGAATAGTTAATGATAAATTAAAGCCCTGTTTCTCCTTAACAAAATTATATATAATAAGTGTGGGTGCACTTAATGTGACAGCGGTGAATTACGGTTGAACAGACATAGCGCAAATTCCAGTTTTTGTTTACGTTTTGTTTTGATCAGAACTATTGACTCCGTCCTGAAGGGTTTAAATGGCAGAGGATTGAGCAGTGAGGCTGCAGGGGCATGTTCTATACACCAAAACTGCTTAATTAAGCTAAAGTTGTTCAGGTGACTATAGTGTCCCTTTAATATAGACTTAGATCATCCTGTCAAGCCTTTACCCAAGAATATATATAGATAAAATACTTATTTCAATCAACATGGAAAAAGACACAGAAAAACAATTGTATTACATGTCATTCAGAAGAGGTGCTGTAAGCATACTTTAAAAATTCTAAGTAATGTTGAGATGACAGCATTATATAAAGGGACACTATAGTCACCTGAACAACTTTAGCTTAATGAAGCAGTGTTGGTGTATAGAACATGCCCCTGCAGCCTCACTTCTCAATCCTCTGCCATTTAGGAGTTAAATCCCTTTGTTTATGAACCCTAGTCACACCTCCCTGCATGTGACTTGCACAGCCTTTCATAAACACTTCCTGTAAAGAAAGCCCTATTTAGGCTTTCTTTATTGCAAGTTCTGTTTAATTAAGATTTTCCTATTCCCTGCTGTGTTAATAGCTTGCTAGACCCTGCAAGAGCCTCCTATATGTGATTGAAGTTCAATTTAGAGATTGAGATACAATTATTTAAGGTAAATTACATCTGTTTGAAAGTGAAACCATTTTTATTTTCATGCAGGCTCTGTCAATCATAGCCAGGGGAGGTGTGGCTAGGGCTGCATAAACAGAAACAAAGGGATTTAACTCCTAAATGACAGTGAATTGAGCAGTGAAATTGCAGGGGAATGATCTATACACTAAAACTGCTTTATTTAGCTAAAGTAATTTAGGTGACTATAGTGTTCCTTTAACCAAAAATACTAATACGCAATCTGACTTATGGTTTCTTAAAGTTTATTCTTACAGTTATGGATACATAATAAAACAAAGGATGTTACAGGATAAATGATGTTCAACGGCAGATGATAACTGCTGGACTCCTGAAGGGAGAGTTAGACTCTATAGTTAATGAACAGTCGGACAAGAACAGCAAGACCTTGTGGTCCTTTGTCCAGTATGCTATATAGATATGACCATAATGACGTGAGAATATAATCCTAGCCATATAAGGACAAGACCCCCAATCCACATTTCAGACTTTTCAGACAAAGAAAGCCTTGTGACTGTGAAACCATCTGTTACTTATATCAATCCAGACGTCCATATATAATCAATAGAAACATAGAACATGCAATATTGTACACATGTAAAAACTCAAGCTGTTTGAGGACAAAAAACAATTTTATTTTTTTTATTTTTTTAAAAAATTTTTTTTTTTGTTTGTTTGTTTTATGTCTTGTTGCGTATTTCATATACATTTATGTAGGATACATAACTACCATGCATATTGAGAAAATGCCGGTATGGAAGCCATAGGAAACCAAAGTCAAGTAAAGTGATCAAATGTAATTTAGAAACTGCCAAGCTGACTCCTCTACCAAGAGTAGCAGCAGAAGTTGTTTTGATACCGGAGAAACTGACGGAAGCAAAGCACAGAGAGATGGACACAGGTTTCTTCAGGAAGGAAGAGATTCTTTATTGGATCACCGATCGGGACTCAGAGGGACTAATGTCACCAAAAATACAGCAAGTTCTGAGCCCTGAACAATAGTGCAGGCTCCCTATATAGGCACATAACTCCTCCCATATTAAGCTCCACCCGCACATTCTCTTGACCAATCATTACAAATAAGAATTAACTTCCTGCTTGACCGCATGGCTTGTCCAGCACAATGGAGGAGGGGAATACTACATCCTGTATTCTTGCACATGCTCCGTACACTACTGATCGTATCTTGCCTTGTGCAACCAACTGATCGATACGTCAGCATATGCACGTACACATGCCACGTGGTAATCTCGGCCTACTAAATTTATTTTTACCGAGATTCCACCACATTCCCCCCTTTGATGCCTCTTGATATTTTACAATTACTTGAGGCATCACTTAACCTTGGTTTGCATACACCACAAGTTACCTTTGAACCAGACCAGACTTATCCTATGATGTGAATCTTCAACACTCGTCTTCCTGCATTGGTTCTCCCTGATCTAGAGCCTTATATTTATAAATTGCCATTATCTGTGCAGCAGCCTTCCTCTCTGCTATATTTTCTATCAGGCTTTGCACAGACCTAACTACTAAGGGTATAAGACACGGCAGGAGTAGACACAACATTAAAATCAGTAGGACTCCACCTACCACTGCCTTAAGCCCTCCAAACCACTCATACCAGCTACCAAACCAACTACTTGGATTGTACCCTTTCCATACCTGAGTAGGCACATGCGCTAGTTTAACCATATGGCTAGTAAGCTCAGCTATTGCTTGCCCTTCGTCATCTATTTGAAGACAGCAATTGCTCAGGTTAAACTTCCCACATACACCTCCCTCTACTGCCAAAAGATAATCCAAGGCTAATCTATTTTGGTAAACTGCTGTCCTCATCCTGGTATTATGCTTCGCTAGAAGATTGAGCGCTTGTGATGTCTCGTTAGTAATGATCTCAACCACCGCCTGTAACCTTATAATGCGGTTGAGCATATAAATAGGGGTTCTATAACCAAAGGTACCATCCTCTGCCCACGTGGCTGGCCCATAATAGTCTATAATAAGCTGGGGAGGCCATTCATTATCTTCCCAGGCACCTATCTCTATGGGTCCCCTTTTCTTCCTATGATTCACATCATACACTTTAACACCTAAAGTCTCACCTGTTTCAATAGGCAACAAGAAGAAGGATGGTTTTAATATACCCAACACACATGCCCCTTCCCAGTCCTGTGGTAACTCCGAATAGGCCTTCTTACCACAGATCCAGTACAAATTCGCTGGGGCTCTCCAGTTAGATGTGATGGATAGATCAAACCATACGTCCTTTAAATTGGCATATCTTGCAAACGGGTTAGATGGTTCTGAGACATTTGAAGCCGACCACCAAGTTGTATTCTTTGTATCATCATCATAAGCTTTTTGCCCTAGACAAGTTAATTCTCCTACAGAAGTATTATACATCATTCCTTTCCTCGCTATGCAAACATAACCTATGATGGAGGTCTTCAATCTCCACTCAGATTTACCTCTAACACTCATATGATAGTCGGCTTGTGTAGATATTAATTGGTCAACTGCCTCAGAACCGGACATTACCTCCTTTGCTTCCCAAGGCCATTGGTCTCCCATGTTAGTACCTCCACACACATAGCAGTTGGTAACATTAAGACTACCGGCAATACTCTCGGCTAAATCAATAAACAAGTTTTTAGCATTATGTTTTTAGCATTATGGGGGATCTTATTATCTATGCTCATCTCTTCATAAAAGGAATGGTATACTTGGTGAGTTTGGGAGGTTACCGTATCAGTCTCTATCCCTATAAACAATATTGTCCCAGGGTCTAACCCCGTCCCATATATTTGAAACCCAAATAAATTACCATATTTATCTAAGAACTTGTCAGGGTTATTTATAAGTATATGGATTGGATTGCATTCCATAGACTTACAATATGGATCAGTAGGCAACTTAGTCACAATCATGTCCTTGTCTGCTGTCTGTCCCCAAGTCGCCCACCCCACACAAGACCAATATGGGCAGAAGTTATAATCTCTATTTGGGCATCTTGGGCTTACATATTTATTTTTACTACTGGGACAAATATATTTATCGTTAGACCCATACGTCCTCTCCCATCTAAGATCCCCACATACATTCCACGGCTTTCTACCACTTGATATTGCTTTACACGCATCAAATAGCAGAGCACCTGAAGAATATACGGATTTTAATACCGTCTTATTAATTAGGGTCCCCTGAGAATCTCCATTTCTGAGAGTCAACCAAATTGTACGGGGTTGATACTCAGGACTGAAGCACTTAGGTTCTCCTACTCCTAAATGACACACACTATATTCTATATTTAAGTATCTACATCTTGATACATCTCCTTTACACTCATATTGCGAATGCCAAATTAGGGTCTGGGATATATGGTTACCTGTTCTTGTAGTCTTAATGCATACCTCACAGCTAGGAGTGTTGGTACCTCTACCTTCCTGAATATAAAAATACACATAAATAAACATTATTAAAAATACATCTTTCGTCGTCATCCTCAGTCTTCGTCCGTGCGAAGGCACCTCAGCTTCCAGGATGTAAGGGCTGCAGGGAATGGAGTTCTGCTCGTCTTCACAGGGGTCCCCTCAAGACTTTCCCTGACTTATACACTCGTTGGTGAGTGGACAGGCTTTATTATGGCCTTCTCACTCACTTACCAAGTCTCTGAAACAATAAAATTTGTAATCTACAAGGTTCCTCGTCACTCCGACTGAGTCGTGCGTTTTAACCGGATCTTGCAGGGATTCTCTGGATTTGCTGTAACTTGCCAGGAATCGGCTGCTGCTGGTTTAACCCTGGAGTGATGTATCCACGGAGCCACTTCGGCTACTTTTATCGCTGTAGGGGTAGACAGAAGAACAACATAAGGACCTCTCCACTTGGGCCCTAACGGCACATTATTCCACTCTTTAATCCACACTTGGTCGCCTGGGTGGTAACTATGAATTGGGGGATAAATATTCACAGGTAATCTATCTTGTACCCATTTCTGTACCTCCTCCATAGTCTTACCCAACTCTACAACCTGCTGCCGGGTAATTCCTTCTCCCAACTGACTCAAATCCCCCCTTAAGTTACCAAGCACGGGAGGTGGTCGCCCGTACATGATTTCAAAAGGAGAGAGGCCCATCCTTCTGGTAGGTGTACTACGGATTCGCAATAGAGCTATGGGCAAGAGAACGTTCCACTTAAGTTGGGTTTCCTGACACATTTTAGCCAACTGATTCTTAATAGTTCTATTCATTCTCTCTACCTTACCAGAACTCTGGGGTCTATATGCCGTATGAAGCCTCCACTTTATACCAAGCATATGAGTCAATTGTTGTAGGCACTGATGAACAAAAGCTGGACCATTGTCCGATCCTATAGAGCAGGGTAGTCCATATCGGGGTATTATTTCTCGTAGCAGGAATCTCACGACTTCTCCTGCTTTCTCTGTACGAGTAGGACATGCTTCTACCCAGCCTGAATAGGTGCACACCACTACCAGCAGGTAGCGATGTCCACCCGATTTAGGCATCACTGTATAGTCAATTTGTAAATCGGACATGGGAAGTCCCCCCATAAACTGGACTCCTGGTGGCTTTACTGGTCCTTGTCTTGCATTATTTTTAGCACACGTTACACATCTACGTACAATGGCCTGAGTCAAGTTGGACAATCTTGGTATGTAGAAATGTTTTCTGAGAGATTCTTCTGTACTGTCTCTCCCAGAATGTGTCCCGTTATGATAGTTTTGGACAATTTCTACCGCTAGTGATGCTGGAATAACTATTCTTCCATCTTCTAACTGATACCATTTGTTCTCCAAATACTTTCCAGGTTCAGTCCTTAACCACTCCTCTTCTTGAGCTGTATAAATTGGAGTCCATTGAGACAGTGGAGTTGGTATAAGAGCAGCTATATGCCCCACATATTCCTGTCTTCCTGATTCAGCAGCACGCTTAGCTGCACTATCTGCCATCCGATTCCCTTTGGTTACATCACCATCTCCTCTCAGATGCGCCCGACAATGTATAATACCGACTTCTTTCGGCTCCCACACTGCTTCCAATAGTTGTAAGATCTCAGCTGCGTATTTGATTTTTTTGCCTTCTGAATTCAATAGTCCTCTTTCTTTATACAAAGCTCCGTGGGCATGAGTGGTTAAAAACGCATACTTGGAGTCCGTGTAGATGTTCACTCTTAAACCTTCCGCCAATTGTAACGCTCGTGTCAGTGCTATCAATTCTGCCTTTTGTGCTGATGTTCCTTTTGCCAGTGGCCGAGCTTCTATCACCTTGTCTATCGTTGTTACTGCATATCCTGCATAGCGGATCCCTTCTTTTACATGACTACTGCCATCGGTGTAATATTGAACATCAGGGTTCTGGATGGGAAAATCACGAAGATCTGGTCTACTTGAAAATACTTCATCCATTACTTCCAAACAATCATGTTGACTTTCAGTAGGTTGTGGCAAAAGGGTAGCTGGATTTAAGGTATTTACAGTCTCTAAATGCACTCTTGGGTTTTCACACAGCATTGCTTGATACTTGGTCATACGGCTGTTACTAAACCAATGATTTCCTTTGTAATCCAACAACGTCTGTACTGCATGTGGAACTCGTACATAAAGTTCTTGACCCAGAGTGAGTTTATCGGCTTCAGCTACTAGCAGGGCGGCTGCACCTACGGCTCTTAGACAAGGTGGAAGTCCGCTGGCCACTGCATCCAGTTGCTTAGACATGTAGGCAACAGGTCTTTGCCATGATCCCAAGTACTGTGTCAATACTCCCACAGCCATTCTTCTTTGCTCATGTACATACGGGTAGAATGGCCGTGTGTGGTCAGGTAGACCTAATGCTGGGGCACTCATCAAAGCCCTCTTCACATCTTCGAATGCCGTTTGCTGTTCTTGAGTCCATAAGAAGGGGTCGTGCTCTGTACCTTTGATAGCTGCATACAGAGGTTTTGCCAGTATCGCGTAGCTGGGAATCCATATCCTACAGAAGCCTGCTGCCCCCAAGAATTCTCGCACTTGTCTTCTATTCCTGGGTATCAGTATTTGGCACACAGCTTCTTTTCTCTCTGGCCCCATAATTCTTTGACCTTCAGAGATATGGAATCCCAGATATTTGACAGTTGGCAAACACAACTGAGCCTTCCTTCTTGACACCTTGTATCCTGCCTTCAAGAGAATGTGTAGTAGATCGTGCGTTGCTTGCTGACATACTTCCTTTGTAACTGCTGCTATCAACAAGTCATCTACATATTGTAATAATACACACTCTCCTGGGATAGACTCGAAATCTAGTAGATCTTGACTTAGAGCTGAACCAAATAGGGTGGGTGAATTTTTAAACCCCTGGGGCAATCTTGTCCAGGTCATTTGGCGTTTCGAGCCCGTTACAGCATTTTCCCATTGGAAAGCGAAGATACATTGGCTTTCTGCGGCAATTCGGAGGCAAAAGAAGGCATCTTTGAGATCTAAGACTGTAAAGTAAGTAGCCCGCCCGGAATTAAAGCAAGCAGGTTATATGGATTGGGCACGACTGGATGTATACTAACAACCGCATCATTGACTGCTCTCAAGTCCTGCACAGGTCGATACTCATCTGTACCGGGCTTTTGAACAGGCAGCAATGGGGTGTTCCAGGGGAAGTACAGAATTTTAGGATACCATACCGTATGAACTTATCCAGATAAGATTGGATGTTCTTCTTAGCCTTCTGCGGAATATGATATTGTCTCAGGCTTACTGGATAAACCCCAAGTTTTGGTTCGATTTTAATAGGTGGAATATTGCGGGCCAGTCCTGGTGGGTTGTTCTCTGCCCAAACTCCTGGTATATTAAATAAGGATTCATCACTCCTCGGGTTTTGGCTAGTCAACACTGTATAAAGTCGCCACTCTTCTTCCTTTGGTACGGACAATGTCATAATACCTGAGGGTCCATTAAACTTTAAGGATGTTGTTCCATTTGGTAGGAGCGTAATCTGCGCTTGTAATTTGGATAGCATATCACGTCCCAGCAATTGGACTGGACACTCAGGCATATAAAGGAATTGATGTTTTACTACGTGGCCTCCCAATGTACAAAGTCGACTTTTAAGAACCGGTTTTTCAGCACTTCTTCCAGTTGCTCCTATTACAGTAATAGTTCTTCCAGATGGAGGAGCAACTTGATTAGTCACCACCGAATGTTCAGCACCAGTGTCGATCATAAACGCACTCCTTTTTCCCCCTATTGATACATCGACCATAGGCTCCGCTCGACCAAGGGGGCTGGAGCCCGGTCGGTATCAATAGTCCTCCATGACCGTGTCAGCCAATCCCACAAAGTCCCTACCTTCTCTATCGCGGGACCTTTGCGCTGCTGGATAGTACCTATCTTCCCTTACACTTCCTCTGTTCCCATTACTCCCTCTATTACCATTACTCCCTCCGGGGCCTCCTCTACCTCTCGCTCTGCCTCTAAAGTTTCCGTAACCTGCCCTGGGTAAGTCTATCTCATACTGCTCTCTTTGCGGACACTCGTTCCTCCAATGCCCTTCTTCCTTACAGTACGCGCACTGATTCCTACTCAAAGGCTCCTATTCCATCTACCATCGCCTCTATCTGGGCCCCGTCTATCTACGCCTGCGATCGCTACCGCTAGCATATCTGCCTTTCTACGCATCTTGCGCTCTTCCTCTTTCTTACTTTCTGTTTCCCTATTCATATATACTTTGTTCACTACCTCCATTAGTTGGGTGATAGACATACCTGCAAACCCTTCTAATTTCTGTAGCTTGCGCTTAATATCTCCGTAAGCTTGGCTGACAAAGGCGGAGTTTACCATTCGGGAATTATCAGCGTCTTTCGGATTAAAGGGGGTATACAAGCGGTATGCCTCCAATAATCGGTCATAAAAGACACTGGGCGCTTCATCACTTTTCTGAATCACCTCAACTGTCTTCGACATGTTAATAGCTTTCTTCCCTCCGGCTTTCATGCCA
>OW240912.1:147875731-147910954 GCA_933207985.1 Pelobates cultripes
TCTCACTGTGAAAATCACAGTGAGAAGCACGCAAGCGCCTCTAGTGGCTGTCAATGAGACAGCCACTAGAGAAAATAGGGGAAGGCTTAACCCATTCATAAACATAGCAGTTTCTCTGAAACTGCTATGTTTATGAAAAAATGGGTTAACCCTAGAAGGACCTGGCACCCAGACCACTTCATTAAGCTGAAGTGGTCTGGGTGCCTAGAGTGGTCCTTTAAATGGCCTCAAAGTGTGTTGGAGGGAAGGTGAGAACACACTTGCAACAGATTCTGGCAAACAGTTGCTGCTGGGTAAACAACCTCTCTAAGTCCTGGAAACCAAAATGTAGAAATAGGGAGAGAAAAATTTTTTGGGCCGCCTGAATTTTTAAATCGCATTGCGCCTGTGCCATGCGTGCCGCAATTCCACGGTGGAAAGCATCGCAACCTGTACGTGTGTTTCATCGCCAGGACCTCCCAGCTAGCGCACGCATGCGCACCATCGTCTGCCCTGCACGGTATAGATGGAAATAATGCAAACAGGGGAGATGCAGACGTCCGGCGTGCTTATCCCTGGTAGATCTCCGGAAAAAAATGAGAAGCAGAGCCTTCCGAGCCTCAGACCTCACCATACTCCTGGGGGGAAATCCTGACACCCTCCTCTGCCAAAGGCAGGCAAAGAACTGGGGCTGTCTTAGGTAAGAGGAAATTTATAGTACCAAAGGTTAATTGGGGGAGGTTCTTGAAAAGTTTGGGGGATTGCCTGCCTGTTTTTTCCCCTCCAGATTAGAAATTCCTGTTGTAAAGCACTTGCTCTAATCTGAATGGAAAAGTAAGGCAATAAACAGGCAGTAAATGATATATGTGATAAACAGAGGTAACAATAAGTCCAAAGATATGTCCTTTACATATGAGTAGGATAAAATGAGGATTCTTGTCAGGGTATGGATTAGTATATACATGTGGGAAAACCAGACAAAAGAACCTCCAATAGTGCAATATGTCAATTTGAATCAAGTACAGACAACACAGAGGTAGATGATTGGCAACTCACATTTTTTAGAGCTAGGACCAGCTCTAGAATTAACAGGATGCAGTGGTATAAAACCCCACTTGTAGGTCATGCAAAGCTATATGGCTCCTCCGTTTTCAACAGGATACTGAACACGTGGATCATCCAGAATGAACCACAATAGTGCACCCTGTATGTAGTTATGTAGATGAATAAAATAATGATACAAACTTAACAAATTTTGGAGCAGGTGAACCGCTCAAAGTATATGGTGAGGATGGTACAATTCCCACCTAGGATTCTTTGACCAGCCTCCACGGCTAGTTGGTCAGTATGCCAGGTCTTCCCGTACTCAGTGGCCATTTTTAATAAGTGTATCCGCTCACTGCCTACATTTCCCACAACTCCAACTCTTGTGAAGTGGTGGAAACTGCCCTGTCACATTATTTATCACTTTAGCCTATACTGTATGAAATTAAGTTCGTTTTTTATGTTTAATAATATTGCTGAAGACTTTTGTATCCTGTCCACATGTTTTGTTAATGAAAGTGATATGGACAAAATGGTGCAGAGTGTTTGGTGGGGCTTGTTTGGAATCTAGGAGCCAGCTAAAAAAGTTAGGAGACAGTCATTTTCAACGAGAAAAATGCAATTCTTAAAAGGACACTATAGTCACCAGAACCACTACAGCTTGGTGTCAATAGCCTGTCCATGCAGGCTTTTCAGTGTAAACCCTGCATTTTCGGTTTACATTGCTGCATAGTAACTGGGTCACTGCTGCACCATGTGTAGCACCCACGTTCAATGTATTCAAGCTCTGCATGGAGGCGCTGAATGTTCCTCTTAGAGATTCATTAATTTAATGCATCTCTTCGAGGAAATGCGGATTGGCACATTTGCTGCTGCGCATGCACAAAATCCTCACATTGGCTTAGCTGAGATCATAAAAATTGATTAAAAAATTTAAATTTTAATGTAGTTAGGGAGTGTGTGTCAGGTAACCCCTTATTGAAATATATAATAGAGCGAAGGGAAAGAAGGGATCAGAGGTAGATAACTCATACCTCTCGACCTAGACCTTCCATGTACAAGTGCAACCCATAAATAGATAATAGAATAAATTAAAACATAACCTTTAATTAATAAATGTTAAAACAAATATATTAAAAGTATCATAGCTATCGGTGCTAAAAATAAGGAGAAGGGAGGGGTATTTACTAGAAAATGCGAAAATAGTACCTGGGAACAGGGAGGGGATATACACTAGTAGTCTGTAAACTTACAAAAGTGCCTACATGTGCACCCTTCCTAGAAAAATCTAAACTCCCAATGTCTCCAATCCCCAACAACCAATTACGAAATATAAAAGTCAGAGCCCTTCCCCTCGCCGAAATAGCTAGCCGTTGCCAACTAGTAACTAGATATCGCTGACCGATACTAGCTAGTAAAACAATGTAACTTGATCGCTATCGCTAGTATGAAATCAAAGCGTGGTGGCTAATCTTAGAGAAATGCAGGGAAGAGCCAGTATTTGGCAAAATGCGCATCAGGACAGCTTAGAGCAGTGGGTGGCATTTTTGGATAAGGGATGATGCTGCAACTTGTTTATACTTTATTTCTCTAAGATTAGCCACCACGCTTTGATTTCATACTAGCAATATTGTTCCAGTTACATTGTTTTACTAGCTGGTATCAGTCAGCGATATCTAGTTACTAGTTAGCAACTAGTGCTGATCCCAATGAAAATTACATAAAGTAAAAATGTTATTTCATATGGGCAATGTCCGTTCTCATTAATGGGATGTAAAATGACAACTATAATAAAGGTTGGATCGGTTCTGCATGGATCCACTACTGCTGACTGCAGCTTTTGCCCAAATGAACTTTCTTCAGAGGGTTGGATGTCAAGGAAGAACTATTTCATGACTTTATGAATTTAAGTCTAAGTGGCTTCACTGCATATTAGCTCAGATGATGCTTCTATTCATGTCACACATGATGTATCCATTGCTCAAGCTCCAATAATAGGGAAGATATAAATGTTTGTTTAGTTTTCTCCAGATAAAAAAAATAAATAAATGAGATGTTTCAAATTATGGAAGGTTTACTTCTTTCCAGATAGTAATGGAAAACATGTTTAACATCTACATTATGAAATATCTATTAGTCAGGAGTACATGGATTGTTGTAGTATGTGGGAATTGCCTCTTGATTTAAAGTACTATCATCCCAGAAATTTGGGATAAACGAAGGAGATGGCCTCAGTACTACTTTGCATGGATGAAAATACATGTAGGCAAAATCTTGTAATGGCCAGCGGTAGTCATTGGAGAGAGTCTACATTTTCAAAAGAACTTTCCCACGCTGTGTAAAATGACTCAGAGCACTCTGATTGGCTTAAACCCACCAATCAAAGTGTTCTAAGCCTAATTGCAGGGCGGGGCAAGGCTTTATAAGTGCGACGGGTGTAATGGATTTTTATTTGGCCTTTTTGGGGGCTGAAGAAAGAAGATTTTAGAAAAAAGAAGACGTCAAATGGTAAGTTTAATTATTTTTTTTTTTTACAGGTTAGTTATTTTATTCCCCCCTCACTATTTGTAGGGTGAGGGGGGTAGGTAGGGGATAGGTTTTTTTTGGGTGGGGGGGATGGTGACTAGGGGCTTGGGACCCCTAGTCACCTTGATTGGGGGGGGGTTGTTTCATTTAGGGCCCCCACCCACCGCTCAGGGGTGGGGGCCAGGAGGGGGGAGGACAGTAGGTCCCCCCCCCTTATTGTTTTATTAGGGCCCCCACCCACCGCGCAGGGGTGGGGGCCAGGGGGGGAGGACAGTAGGCCCCCCCTATTGTTTTATTAGGGCCCCCACCCACCGCTCATTGGTGGGGGCCAGGGGGGGAGGACAGTAGGTCCCCCCCCCTTATTGTTTTATTAGGGCCCCCACCCACCGCGCAGGGGTGGGGGCCAGGGGGGGAGGACAGTAGGTCCCCCACCCTATTTTATTAGGGCCCCCACCCACCGCTCAGGGGTGGGGGCCGGGGGGAGGACAGTAGGTCCCCCCCTTATTGTTTTACTGGGGCCCCCACCCACCGCTCAGGGGTGGGGGTCGGGGGGGGGAGGACAGTAGGCCCCCCCCCCTTATTGTTTTACTAGGGCCCCCACCCACCGCTCAGGGGTGGGGGCCAGGGGGTGGGGGCCAGGGGGGGAGGACAGTAGGTCCCCCCCTCATTATCTTCATGGCCCCCACCCGCCGCTCAGGGTGGGGGAGGACAATAGGTCCGCCGCCCCTTATTGTAATTTATGTCTTTTTTTTCAACAGTGAGCAGCCATAGGCTGCTCACTGTTTAGTAGACATGCCCCTACTCGCGGTATAGCGAGTAGGGGCATTTGGGAGATTTTAATCTCCCTTGTGCTATTATGGGGGTCATATTGACCCCCATAGAGTGAGAGGGGGTACTGGGGGGGGCTTATGAAGTGGTGGGGAGCACTGCTCCCTGCCGCTTCTATAGTTACATATTACAAGGAGGGAGCTGCACGCCGGTAGCTCCCTCCCTGTAATAAGCTGCACGAACAAACTAACACTGATACATAGTGTTAGTTTGTTCGGCTGATATTTCTATTCACTCATTCGTCTGTCTGATTAATGAATGAATAGTTGAAATTCCCATTTCATGTCCAGGTGTTTCACTGGGCATGTGCGGGAATCTCAGTGTCTGCCTAGTGTGGGCTGATGATGTGTCCCACAGGGACTTCATCTACCCACACAAAGATGGTGGCGCCCTGAATCAAGATCGGGGCAGAAAATAAGGAATAAAAAATAGGTAATGTGGGGGGCTTAGGGGCATTTGGGGGTGACTAGTGGGTCAATTGGATGTAGTGGATGCGGGAGGGGGGTTAAAAAAAAAACGGGATTCGGCATGACAGTGCCGCTTTAACCCATTCATAAACATAGCAGTTTCTCTGAAACTGCTATGTTTATAAAAGAATGGGTTAAGCCTAGCTGGACCTGGCACCCAGACCACTTCATTAAGCTGAAGTGGTCTGGGTGCCTAGAGTGGTCCTTTAACATCCTAAATGAACTCAAATTGTGATGGACAGAGAAATGTTAGGACAGATGGAGAACAAACCAGAAAGCATGACCGTTATGACAATTGTTATATCCTTAATGTGCATTTAAAAGAAAACTGGGCATCACATCAGCTAGTATAACTACTTATAGGTGGGGTTCAAAGTTTTATAAAATGGTTTGCCAAAGAAGTGACAGATCCTTTTAAAGCTATTCACAATCACTGTAGCAACCGATACCAGGGTAAACAAAGCATAATAGGTCTAAAATGTATTTCTACCTGAAAGAAAACATGTGAATTATATGGTGCATTGAAAATGCATAAATGAGTCAGGTTTGCCATGGTCTAAAAATAATGAGTAATGCCATCTCATAAAAAAAACAAACAAAAGCAAAAAAAATAAAGAATGTATTTTAAAGTACAATAGCTGGTATAAAGTGCTAGTTCAAAACATAAGTGTCCTGTCTTGTCATGAACTTTTGTTTTCACTCATTTATTTACATGGGCTAACGTAAAGCTACAGGTATATTTTGCACAGAAAGGTAAAAAAATACAAGAAAGGGCTGCGCTTGGATAAAACTTTAAATAATACGGAAAGTCCAGATAAAATAAATGGATAAAAGGAGAAAGTCTTATCTGGCAATGTCTGTTGAAATCGTATTCTACTTGGTCCAAAACAGTAGTCTTACTTATTATCTTCCTTGTAAGGTCGTCTCGTATGTAAGTTAAAAACAAATACAGAACCAATATAGTGTAGTATATCTTGGATAGTGAAGGAAGTAGAAATGAAAAACTTGATTGCAAACTCACATTTAAAAGCGCTAGAACCCGCTCTGGTATAAAGGGCGCACAGCGGTTTAAATCCCCGCTTGTAGGATATGGAATAATAAAAAGAGACAGCCAATAGTGTTCTCTGAATAAAAACTTTGAATAAAATATGTAATAAAAGTGGATACTCACAAGACAGGAGCAGATCAACTGCTCCTGGTAGTTCGCGTTGGTGGTATAATCCCCACCTAGGATTGCTTGGAGTCCAGAAAGATAAACGAATGAAAAGGAATGATGCCAGGTAATAATAATAAATATATGTGTATAAAAAGATAAATGGTACGATAAAAAGTTACCAAATATCAATGGGTATAAATATCCCAGCCGAGGATATGAGCAGGCTGAGCGCCTCTTTCAAATACGATTGGCGCAATGACCACCTCAAATTCTTAGGAATCAATATCACCCCAACCTCAGCAAATCTCTACAAAACAAACTACCAAAAAACACTGTCCGAAATAAAAAAACTTACTGCTAGGATGGAAAGGTAAATTTATATCCTGGTCAGGAAGAATAGCCGCAGTCAAAATGATAGTCATACCAAAACTGCAATACCTATTCAGAACATTACCCATAAAAATACCACCCAAATTCCTACAAGAGGCACAACAAACACTGCTTAACTTTATCTGGGACAAACATAAATCGTGAGTGGCGAAGAGCACACTATCTATACATGCCACGCAAGAAAGGGGGTATGGGAGTACTAACCTAGACAGCTATTACAGAGCAGCCATATTAGGTCCCTTATTAGCGGCGTGCCACCGGGACAACCCAACACAATGGATGGAACTGGAGACACAACACGCTAACAATATACCCATTGCTATACTGGCATGGCTCCCTCGACACAGCAGGCCAGCAACAAACGAACTGCTCCCAACCACAGCTCTAACTTTGTCCATATGGGACAAATACTGCCGCACATTAGGCTGGTCGGGCAAAATATTGCCCGCCACCCCTATAAAAGCATTACACTATAGGATACCAAACTTTAATTACACTCTGTGGCACCGACATGGGGTAACACACCTACACCAACTACTGGAGGAACATACACTTAGAAGCCTCACGGATCTAACAACCTCTTACCACTTGACCCCAATGGCCTCATTCTCATATATGCAATTACACTCATGGTTCAGCAAGCAAACCTTGAATAGGATGGATAATGTACAAGGGCAACAGCTGACGGTGGTAGAAAAAATTTGCTCATGCCTATCAACCCCCAAAAAACTTATATCCGAACTATATCGAACGATGCACACTCAAAAAGACCACACAAAATTATCATTCGTTGCAGCATGGGAGAAGGAATTCACATATACGCTCGATGCGCAGCAATGGAATAAAATCCTACTTGCACATAACTCACTCTCCAAATGCGCCTCCCACATGGAACTATCCCGAAAAATCTTATACCGATGGTACTTAGTGCCTACACGTATAAAAGCAACATACCCACAAGCATCCGATATCTGTTGGAGATGCCAACAACACAAAGGCACAATGCGTCATGTATGGTGGAACTGCCCCTCCCTAACAAACTACTGGGACGACATAACTACCATAATACAAGACAGCACAAAAATGCTTCTACCCCGCAATCCAGAAACGTACCTCCTCCAGCTCTTCCCAAAGGGAATGCAGGGTAGCCAGAAATATTTAACTTACCACATACTAATGGCGGCACTAACAGTCATTAGTAGACACTGGAAATCTGCTATCCCGCCCACAATAACAGAATGTATACAGACGATAGAAACAACTAAGCTTTATGAACAGGCAACCAGACGATCAAGTCACTCCAAAAAAATCTGGTCACAAGCCTGGGAAAACTGCCAGTCGTACATGGAGCATAACACTGTGCCTTCAAAATAAGACACTGGGCCCTCAAAATAAGAGGCTGTGGCAAAGACCTACAGACCGACAGCTGGGCCCTTTTAGACAATGAAAAATTTAATCGAAAACAAAAGTGTAAATAATGATAACGCGGTAAATAAAAATAACACACAGTTGAAAAAACAAATGCTCAACAGAAGCAACCATAAGAAGCCGAACGCCTGGGAGAATCCTACCACCCCCACACCCTTACATCTACACCTCATCTCCCTCTGTGCCCCCACCCCCTAAACCTATCCCTTCTCCTCTGTTTCCCCCCCCCACCCCTCCCCTTCCAGTGGTACATGAAACACTAATACTTTGCACCGTCTACCAAAGAAAAAAACAGGTGACTGTGAACTCCGATAGTCGAACGTGAGTCCTCCCCACGGTAGAAAAATGACCAAACCGCTAGACGAACCTAGAGAAACACAAAGCATGCACACACAAAAAATAAATTATATATAAAAATGTTGTATATGAATAATGCGCAAATGGTATGCATGTCAATGTATAAGACGATACTTACCTTACCACTGTTCCCCATCCCCTTTCTATTCTGTACCCTTATAAAACTGAAATAAAAATTGTCGAAGTAAAAAAAAAAAAAAATTACAAAAAAAGTTACCAAATATACTTTAATATTTAAAATTACACAATATAAAAACCATAAACGCGTTTTGCCAGTCGGCGTTATCAATATGGGTAAACAAAGTTAGGAGACAGTCATTTTCAACGAGAAAAATGCAATTCTTAAAAGGACACTATAGTCACCAGAACCACTACAGCTTGGTGTCTATAGCCTGTCCATGCAGGCTTTTCAGTGTAAACCCTGCATTTTCGGTTTACATTGCTGCATAGTAACACCTCTAGTGACAGTCACTCAGACTGGGTCACACCTGATAGCTTTTCCCTCTCATCATAGGATGTTACTTTCATCCAAAATGTGATAGTTATCCACTATCTTAAGAACATAATGTGTTATAAGAATTCCTGGGCAGTCACTCTAGTGGCCAAGCTAAATGTATTTGTAAAAATAAAATGAGATTGTTTGTTTAAGCATGTCCATAACATAATTTCTAGGTGGCAATTAAACAAATTATAATATATTCTCCAGAGCAGGATATAAAACTTTAAAAAGTGGTTAGATGCACTTTGAATAAAAAAAATATATATAATTTAGCTTGAAAGCAATATTCTTTGCATAAAAGCTGTATGTATAATATATATTACACATAGGTTAGCCAGGGTAAACAATAAATGGACACCAAGCCAAGCTCCTCCCTCCCTAGACTTATCAGTCTATAATGGTGGGTGTAATGAATCCCCTGTACTCCAACTAAGTATATCTGCTGTAGTTCTCCCAAATACCAAGTGAAGCAGTGATTAAAGCTCAGGCATACCCAAACATTAGCCTAGACTTGATGAAGGGTACAAGACGACTGACTTTATTATGGCCAGATGGCCCACTTATATCCTTACACAGCAAGGATACAGTAAAACACGCCCTTACACAGCAAGGATACAGTAAAACACGCCCAGAATACTCCCACAACACGCCCATGAATTTCTGAGTCAGAATGACTAAGCATAAAACATATAAATGCCCCAAAACATCATAAAAATATATAGTCACCCCACACAAATTACATCCTTAAATAGCCCTGATCTGAGCACCCAAGTTCTCCAAATAGTGCTCAGATCCATGCAGAGTAGAGGAAACGCTACAGTGTCAAAGTTCTGACTGGCTGCACACATGGTCCTATGCCCAAAACAGTTCCAGGGTGTTTGGTGCTTTGGCTAGTCAACTTTAGGGAGCTCCTGTGGCCGCAATACGTGGTGCTCCACCTGTGTCTCGGATAGCGATTGTTTCCCTAAGTCACAGGCACCTTCCCTCCAAAAAAAGGCTCTCCTGGCGGATTTCAAAGTCGTTCAAAACCCAGGACAAAGTTGTCCAGGAGCCGCACGGTCACCTCATGCCGAAAACCGTTCATTAACATTCGCGGCTAACAATTTGTGTTTTTCTTCATGCGAATGTCCACCAGGGAGCTAGTGTTCGGTTCCATTTGAATAAAGGGAAAGTGCCGAACCAGGGGCACCCAGGGAAAGCTGCTAATGGAGGCTTGGGAGATTTAACTCCCAAACAGGGTCTTTGTATGTGGCCCATAGTCTTTGGGCAGGAGGCTAGCTAGCAGGCTCCTCCGGGAGGTCATGACAAACGTCCAGGGTAAGGAGCTTTTGTCACAGTGGGCAATAAGAGTTAGTGTCAGTAAGTGACTGTTCACTAGAAATTTCTGCATGGGTCCTCTGTAACGGTACAGTTTAAAAAAAAAAAAAGTCTGATACAAGTAAAATGCAAAATAATCAAAAATCATCTCACAAACTGATTACCCCCAACTTTTCCTTATAATAGGATAGGTAAACTATAGTGCCTTAGGCTTGTTTAAAAGGGGACTAGGTCTCAGAGACAAAAAAGGTTAGGAAGATAGTGAGAGGGTTCAATATAATATTACCTAGCACAATGAAATAGGTGAGAATACCATTATAGAAACACTTAACTGCTCAAATACCAAAAATAAATAAAATATTACTATTTAGTTGATAAACCCCTAACAAAAACATGCATGTATGTAATTATGCATTTTTCATTAGGGGTATATCTAAAAACAGTTTGCAAAAACTTACCCAGCCCAAACTTTAGGTGGCTATCCAAAGACAGATTTCTAAATGAGGCTCAATAAGAAGTCATTACAAGTCAGGTGCTCTGAGCAATTGCTGCCTCTTGAGTTTAGCTCCACTGAGCTAAACAACCAGGAAGTAACAGGACCAGTTGTTAAATTGACTGCCAGGGGGTTGTAACAAGGATTATTTATAAGAGTGCCAATGTCTATTGAACTCAGGAAGCTAAAGTACTGTTCATTTAATGGTTACTTGCAAGCTACAAAATTTTAATTACTGCATCATTTCATTGACATTACAAACTTATATTGTGTGAATTAGACAGTTAACACACACATACGTCTTCCCTGTAATTCAGTTCTTAAACAGTCTGCAACCCAAGTCACCCACGGTGAAATAATCAATTATGATCATCTATGTTCCACTGCGACCAAATCTGTGATGCATCACCACCATCTATCATCTATAAGAATATTTAATAGCTCTTTATTTTAATTACAATGTTGCAATTATCATTTTCAGACAAGCTCCCCTTCTGCAAAATAGACAGCAATGCTATAATATGCTTTTTAAGCTAAAATTTTTATCACTGAGTATTAATTTATTATTTTAAATCCGCTTAGACAAATCTGCTTAGACTGCACACATGCATCCATAAGTTAGTATTAGAAACAGAGTTCTCATAACACTGCACAGAGGTTTCTGAAAAGACTTGTATTTTTACTAGCATGTCTCATGCTCCCTAAATGAGAACGGTCAGCATGGGGGCATTTATTAATTTTTTTCTTCACTTAAATTTTCAAGCATATGATTGTAAAGTAACAATACACATGTTTTCTGAAACACATTCATTGGAAATACATACGCTTAAGAACTGCACACAGTTAGGTGAACCACTTATGAATAATAAAATTAAAAATGCAAAATCTTTATGAATGATGTGTAAATCAGTGTGTCACAATTTCTAAACATGCACCTAGCAGATATATCACTGCACAAAGCATGTTATTAAAATGAGTGAGGAGCACATTTTCACAGTTGTAATTACATATTTTAAACAAGATGTACATGAAGATATATAAAAAAATATATATATATATTTTTTTTTAAACTACCTGCTCGTTAACCTTAGCATGTGAAGGTCCATGGTGAATAAGTAGACGAACAATGTGAGCATCTCCCTTCCAAGCTGCAAGGTGTAGGGGGAAGCAACCCTTACAGTCTGCAATGTTTGTCACAGCTTCATTCCTCAAGAGAATTTCAACCACATCCCTGTAGGTATAAAGAAGTCTAAGCTTGAAATCCATACACCTTCTAAAACTTGCAATATAAACATCTCTTTCAAAACATCAATCACATGTATAAACTTGCAATGTAAACATCTCTTCCAAAACATCAATCACATGTAAAGAGTGATGACTGATTGACAATGACATAATACAATCCTTTTTACCCATTACAGATATGATTGCAAGGTCCAATATATTAAATAAATTATCAACTTTAAATATTTTCAACTTCTTAAAAGTGGCTCTGTCAAATCAAACTTGTCTTTCTCTTATTGTTACCTCTTCTGTTCATCTTTCAGAATGTTGTTCTTTTCTGATCTTTCTCTTTAAAACATAGGACAAAGTAGGGACAATCACTTGACAAAGGGAGGGGCTTACGGCAAGCTCCAGTTCCTTTGTCAAGCTAATAAAGAGAGTGTTGAGTTTCTTTTAAGCACCGCCTTTTGTCAAGATTTGTCAAGTGTAGAAAAAAACCATAAGACAAAGTAGTACCTATTTTGTCTTACAGTTTAAAGAGAAATAGATGAGAAATGATGGGGGGAAAAAGACAGTAGTATAATAGGAAGAGAAAAATAAACAATAGGAGAAAGGTACGGTTGGGGAGACACACTCACTTTAAGTTGGTTACAGTTAGAAAAATTGAATTGCCTAATTAAAAGACCACTATAGTGCCAGGAAAGCATACTCGTGGCCGCCATTCGACAACGTGGTGGCGACCATCTTGTTCGCATGGACCAAAACGGCAAATAGACTTCAGAGGGACTTAGCTGCGAATGTCCTGGAACTATTTTTGGCATGAAATCTCGCGGTTCCCGGTCAGTCCTCCAGCGGCACTTAGCCACAATTCTATGGAACTGTTTTGGTTATGAAATCCTGTGTTCGCCTGGGCAAAACTACGACTTCCATAGAATTTCTGAACCCCTGATCTGATCTGGGTGATTTTTGTTCACCCAGATTAGGGCTATCAGGGGATGTAAGTTTTATGTTATGTTTTGGGGTACTTATGGGACTTTATAAAAATGTGTGCTTTGTGCAAGATGTGGTTTCATATTGAATTGGCGGCTGCTGGGGCCCAGCACATTCTATCTTCTCTTTCAGACAGGTCCTCGCTGCAACTATAGCGAATATGGTGTGCCACAGGGAACATTACCCTGGTAACCCGCGCCAACACTTTGAGGCCTGTGGACTCATGAAAGATGGTGAGAGGAGCTGACAACGGCATGTACCTGGCCTCTGCCACCACCAGAATTATCAGAAACATCGGTATCATTAAAGACTGATACTAATATTGCCGAAAATCATCCAGACTGATATTTGGTTGATCCCTAGAGTATATGAAGTATTACATTGTTCTACTAAAATACACCAGATTTCAACACAGTATAATCAACATCTTTAAAGGACCACTATAGTGCCAGGAAAACAAACTAATTTTCCTGGCACTATATAGTCCTCAGGTCCCCCCCACCCTCAGGGCCCCCCTTCAGCCACTTACCTTAATCGAGTGCCAGGCTCCCTCGGTGCTGGTGACCTCTCCTCCCCCTCTGACATCAGCTCCCAAGTGGAGCTGAATGCGCATGAGGCGCATTCAGCTCCACTTGGAAAGCATTACTCATAGCTTTCCTATGGACATTCTGCGTGCTCAATGCGCATTTCGCATTGAGCGTCGCCGAAGCACCTCTAGCAGCTATCAGGAAGACAGCCACTTTGGCTTGATTAATCCTGCAATGTAAACATAGTTTGTCTGAAACTGCTATGTTCACAGCTGCAGGGTTAAAACCTGGGGACCTGGCACCTAGACCACTTCATTGAGCTGAAGTGGTCTGGGTGACTATAGTGGTCCTTTAATGTGACCCTGTTACATCTCATAATCTTTGCAAATGCACCAAAACCTGACACATTATCAGGATCGGAAATTAAGTTGCTGCATTCAAACATCACTTAAGACATTCAAAAGATTGGTGGGTGGTTGGTGGTAAAATACCCCAGGGAATCTACTTTTGTAAATGGTAAGTATTTGAAACATTTCCTTACTTGTGTCCATTAAGTGAGGCATGGTGCAAAGGTGTATATCCTGAGTTGTCAACACAGTTCACGTTGGGGCCACGCCAAATGCTGAGAAAAAGAAAATTAGTTGCAGTTAAATTAAATGTAATTTGTTAAAGACAGAAGTCTATGCAATATTGTAAGACACCCAGCAGGTCACTTTCCAACTATTTATAAACTCACAAATGGGTATATTATTCTTAAGAAGAATTACATGAACATGGCATTATAAGAACTCATTGTAATTATATGCAAATAATGGCAAGAAAGTAAAAAAGTGATTTACTGGAACAAGAGTACATGACTGAAGCTGTAGAGCAAAAGATGGATACTGTGAGAAAATGCCAATTTAGAGAACGTATTCAAATATGGAGGCAAAATACCAGAAGATATTTTTGTTGCTGAAGTGCTTTATGCACCTGGTGCCTGTCACATTTATAAAAGTGCCAATATTAAAGGGACACTATAGTCACCCAGACAACTTCAGCTCAATGAAGTTGTCTGGGTGTCAGGTCCCTCAGCTATTAACCCATCAGATGCAAACATAGCAGTTTCAGAGAAACTGCTATGTTTACAATTGGGGTTAAGCCAGCCTCTAGTGGATGTTTTCCGGAGAGCCACTAGAGGCACATCTGCGACGCTGGAGGCATATTATGCCTCCATCGCGCAGAGCGTCCATAGGAAAGCATTGAGTAATGCTTTCCTATGGACACTTCGAATGTGCGCGTGGTGCTTGCCACGCATGCGCATTCGGCTCCGCTGACGTCTGACGGGGGAGCTGACGGCGGGGGAGGAGAGGTCTCAAACGCCAAGGGAGCCCGGCGCTGGAATAAGGTAAGCTGCTGAAGGGGTTTTAAAAAACAATTGTGGGAAAAAACACGTCCCTGACTGTCAGAAAAGTTTTCATTCAAAAGCATGCTATACTAGAGCTTGTGTCTGCTTTACCCCCTTTACAAAGAGCTTTATGAAAGTTCATTGAGAAGAATAGGAAAGCCTCTGATTGGAGTTTTTCCAGCACAGACAGGAAGTCTGTGCTGGGGGAAAGGGGATTGCTTGCAAAGGCTGCAGTTTTGCAAGCTGTTTATAGATAACACCCCCAAAGTAAACATGTAGAGAAATACTAAATTGCTTTTAAAAAGATAATGTATATAGAGTGGCATGTTCCTTTAATCACCTTAAGGACGGTGTGCGTGCTATTCTGTGCTGAACAATGTGGGTGGCATAGCATGCAATGCGGATGAGCACAAGCATCTCCCGGCCTGGTACCTGTAGGGGTACCGATCAGGGGGACTGCTCGACAACTTATGCAATGCTACATGTGATCATGATGACATCGCAATCACATGACTGGATCAGCAGTTACCATCATTGCCTGTAAGGGGACTGCCTGGGTTATCAGACAGATCCTCGAATTATAATAAAGCCACACGTATGGTAGATAGATAGATCGATCTTCAAACAGATAACACTCCAGGGTCTTATCCAAAAAATAAAAACTTTTATTGCTTACAAAACAAACAACATTTCAGTTTAAGCTTACAAACTTTCATCAGTTGTTTGTTTAGTCATAACTTGTACAGTTGCCTCAATCATTAAAGAGTTAATCTATTAACTGCATGGCCATTTCACATTGGTGTGCTAAAGTCATTTTGGGGCATTTGCATTCACTGCATTTCTTTGCACGCAAAGTTTTTCTGCAAATTGCCTTTACTAAAAAGATTTATTTTTTTTGGCGGAACAAGCAAAGTCAGTTTGCAAAAAAAAAAAAAATCTAAATATTTAAAAATAACTACCACACAAAAAGAAAAAAGGAAGAATGCTGGTTTTTGCAATATCTAATATCATGGAAGTCTTTGTTTTTAGAAATATCTCAAATATTTACATTTTGAATTAGCATCAGTTCGGCTCACTAAAAAAAGTAAACATTGCAGATTTTATAGAGGTGTTTTTCAATATATTTTTGCAATTGAAACAAGATGAAATGTGTTAATTTGTTATTCTGTAATATATTGGAATTTATGCACAAAATGCATAGGAATAAAATACTGAATAAAAAATTCATTGTATTTCAGGAGTTGCTCATTTCACACTGCTTATTAATTTTCTTTTAAAGGGTTACTTTAAGCATTATAACCATATTTTGCTGTAAAACACTGCACTTGCTGAGTTTAACCCTTTAGCTGCCAGAGGTGCAACTCCACCTCCCAATAATATAATACAAGCCAGAGTTCCAGGCTGGCTACTAATCTTTTTTTGCACAGTGTGCCATTCATTGACTAAGGGCAATCAGGTTCAAGCCCCTGCAACTCTGCCGAAACTCGAAGTGCTCCAGCAGGGGCTCAAGTAAGAGGACAAACCATAACTATACCGCTTACCCCATCACCAGCGACCGGGCAAGGGTACTCCTGGCATCATAGCCACTATTATATATAATACATGCTCTGGCGAGTTGCAATATTTGTCAATATTCAGTATCTTTAAACATCATGAAAAGCACTTAATAGGAGATACAAAACAAGGAAAACTTAAACTTGATATACCAGTCAAACAAAAAGATACACTACCTTTAGTGCTTGTTATACTATCTTGAGATTGTATTACCATCTATGTTTTCAACACTTCTGTATGAGTGTGTGCGCGCGAGCCTGCATGAGTACGTGTGTGTATTGTATTTTATAAATAAATATATATATATATATAGATTGTGTCGTATCACAACTCAACTTTGAATTCTATGTGTCGTCTTGCTCAGAAATGCTTTAGACTTGAGAAAGGGAGGCTCTCCAGAAAGCTTGTAATTAAAAAATTCTGTTAGTCCAATAAAAAAAGGTATTACAAGATACAAATTCTGTTTTTTTACACATGTGTGTGTGTGTATGTATATATATATATATATAAAAAACAAAAGCAGTATATAAGGAGCACTCACAGGTCTTCATCCAAAATCTAATTTATTCTTTGTTGCAAATTACATGTGCAAATTTGAACCAAAGAATAAATTAGATTTTGGATGAAGACCTGTGAGTGTTCCTTATATACTGCTTTTGTTATATAGTAAACGCTGAGGATTGCACCCAGGCAAGGATTAATCATTTTCTGGAATCATTAAGGGTGAGTGCCAAGGTTTCTGCGCTATATATATATATATATATATATACACACACACACATACACACACACACTTTGTCCTGATGAAAGTTCCTGCGTGAACTGAAACGTTAACTGTTGGGAATCTTCAATAAAGAACTTCTACTTTTCTAAAGACATTGAGTGCTGACTATCTTCTACACCAGGGGTAGTCAACCTACGGCACTCAAGGTGTCTTTGCACGGCACTCAGAGCCAAATAGGCTCTGGCCTATCAGGAGTCCCAGTAAAACTTCAGATATCTGCTAATCCGAAAAGGTGGTGAAGGACAATCCTCAATTTATGCATTGCAGCACATAGAGGAAGTGATCTCAGAGCACTTCATTCCAGCACTTGTGAATAGGAATCCACACAATAGTAGAGCAGCTCGCAGTTGCAGCTCCTGTCCTTGACCTGTACCCGGCCAACATGGTCCCCACTGGAACCCACCCACACTGCTAGATCTAGACAGAAATGCAGAATAGCCCTCTCCTCATACAAATAATACGGACAGCCCACACACAAACATGCACACAATTCGCACAAACGAAACACCACTAAAAATCCACATACATGCACACAATCCCACATGCAATACCCCAAACAGCCCCCACACACTACCAAACACACACTGTGACATATCCATCCATCCACACACACACACACACACACACAATTCCACAAGCAGCCCCCATACACAGCCCACATTCATATGTATCATACACAATACCATAAACTACTCATGAACATATACAATATAATAGCTCAGAAACGCAGGGCCGTCATTAATGCGGGGCAAACTGGCCAGCTGCAGTGTGAGCCCTGCTGGCCTCAACTATTTCTAACCCTCTGGCCGGTAATCCGCACACTAAGGAGGCACACCAGGTGGCCCATGTACAAAGGACCACCTGGTGGGTTTCTGTCAACAGGGGCCCGGTCGCATGCTGAGGCGCTTTAACAGCGCGAGCGGGCTCCTTGCTTTTCGGCAGCAGGCTGGGAGGAAGTGACGGCCGCGCATCACTTCCTCCCACAAAGAGAGGAGCGCGCGGGAAAGAAGAGTAGGCAGATTGGAGGGGGGCTGGCCGAGAGCGCTAGACCCCCAACTCCCAACACCTTCAGCCACCAGCAGGAAAGGTAGGAAACTGGAGGGTGGGTTTTAAAGTGTATGTCTGTGTCAGTATGTCTGTGTGTGTGTGTCATCTGTGTGTGTCAGTATGTCTTTGTGTGTCAGTATGTCTATGTGTCAGTATATCTGTGTGTGTGTCAGTATGTTTGTATGTCAGCATGTGTGTGTGTGTGTGTGTGTGTGCATTTCAGTGTGTATATATCTGTGTGTGTGTGTGTGTGTGTGTGTATATATGTGCATACATCTCAGCATTCACACACTAACACTACACACAAATACACCCCTGCATTAAAATTTCAACACTACATACAAACACGTCTGTGTTACACACCAAAATTATATGTAAATACACCTCTGCATTCAAAAACCAACACTACACAAATACATGCTTGCAATCACGCCAACACCACATACAAACATATTCCATACAAAAAACTGTTTACATTCAAACACACAAAAACTGCTTAGTGTTAAATACAGACCTGCAAACATGGGTAAATGGTAGAGCCCCAGCTGTCAATGCATTTCTGGAGTTGCACGACAGATGGGGATCTACCTTTTAATCACCCGTGCAACAGGGAGACCCCCAAAAACTGGGCTATAATCACTGCATTGGCCTTTTACAGTAGCCCAGTGGTTCCCAAACTTTTTAGGTTCTAGGTGCCACTTATGGTGAAACGCGTTTATGGTTATTAATTCTGTATTTTGCTGTGTATTTTAGATCAATAAAAGTTTTTTGGCTACTTTATTGTACCGATCCTCTTTTTATTGCACTCTTTATGCACTTTAAACATTTTTTTTTACCTATTCCTGGCATTTTAACCTTTCCTGGTTACTTTTACTTCCACTGGCAATTTTAAAGTTCCAGTACTCCAAGAAATCCTAGGTGGGGATCATACCACCAGCGCCTATCCATAGAGCAGTACCTCTGCTCTATCTTTGTGAGTATTATTTTATTTTCTCTACTACTCTCTTAACCTATCACAATTGAGAGCACTATTGCTGCTTTTTATTCTTCTATATTGGAGCCTTGGATCACCAGACGGTGCTGACGGACGTATCGCCGCTACATATCCTATAAGCGGGGATTATACCGCTGTACGCTATCCACACCAGAGCTGGCCATAGCTCCCTCAAATGTGAGTTTTTTACCTCTTCTTATCTGCACATTGAACCACATCAAAATTGAGAGCACAATTGTTGCTTTCTGTCTTTCTTTTTAGAGTTCTGGACTACCAGACGGTGTTGACGGAGACCCCTTCCCTACATATCCCATAAGCGGGGATTATACCGCTGTACGCAATCCACACCAGAGCTGGCCATAGCTCTCTTGAATGTGAGTTCTTTACTTTTTGTTACCTATCACACCCTGAACTTTCATACTATACCATTAGTCGCCTCTACCTCTCTTGTATTTACATTTACGGAACGGTCTACACTAGACGCATCCACAGAGGAACTCTATCAAGTATCCTAGACCATCTATTTGCACCCTAGCAATACTTTACTGGACTATCTACCCTTATTTGGCGCAGCCCTTCCATATCTTTTTGTATCTATCCACCGAAGGACTCGAGGGGTTTTCCTTCATTTGGGTTGCTGCCTACCTTGACTAATTTTGTGATTACTAGCGCTGAATTCTTTTTGTGTTTATAAAACAAAGGAAGCTATCCTGCGCCACAACAGAGGGACAGCGTATGAACACGAGGGGACCGCCATACAACTCTATCAGGACGTGGCACCAGCTACACTCCTGCGGAGGAAGGAGTGGAAACCTGTCACGGATCTGCTGAGGAGCAACGGAATCCGCTTTGCCTGGGGTTACCCCTTTAAGATCCTGGTCTTCCAGGGACCGAGGCCGCCGGGGGGAGGAGTTGAACAATACGCTGGACAGACTGCAGGACTGGGCTGGGAGGCCATCGGGCGCACCCGATGTGGTAGAGGGTGGGAGCGATGTGTTTCACTGTCCGGCTGGGCGTGGGGGGCCTGGGGGTGGTTGGGGTGAGGAACCACCAGTAGCAGCAGTATTGTATTGCACCTCGAATCCTCTTCCTCCCCCCCTTTCCGGGCCCTCCCCCCCTTTTTTTCCCCCTCCTCTCCCTTCCCCCTCCTCTCTCCCCCCATCCTCCTGAGGAAAGTGGGTCCTGGGGGCTGGGGCTATCAAATCAAATCTATTTGGTACAGTTGAGTGGTGCCGGGGTGCTCTGCGGCTGACCTCTCTCCCCCCGCCGTCTGAGGAGATCCCCTCGGCGCGGTGGTTGCCCACCCCCAGAGTTTCCTGGCAGGACTTAAGACCAGGATCACATTGGCACACTATTGTATAATCGTTTTATTGCTGATTGTTAGTCAGTGATTTGTATATATTGTATATTGTTCTTTGACTGCTTCCTTAGAGCTCACCCTGTCCTGGTATACCCAGCTGGGCACAGAGACCCTAGGCCCAAAAGGTTTAGGGTGGGTTTTTTTTTTCTTCTTTTCTTTTTTTTTTTTTCTCTCTGAGGGGGGAACCCTTTGAGTTCCCCCCTCACTGCCCCCCCCCCTCCCTCCAAGTCTTACGGGCGCCTCTGACTCACTGCTGGAGACCACTGCTGCGTAACCACCTCGGTGGCCCGTGCCCCTAGCCCTAGGCACTCCTCCGACTACCCTTAGCGTACGAAATGGAAATTAAACTGACCTCCCTTAATGTGAATGGGCTTAACAGTCCAAACAAATGGAGACTCCTACTCCGTGAGCTTAGGCGACAGAAGGCTGACATTGCCTATATCCAGGAAACCCACTTACCCCGTACATCTGGGATACAGCTCATCAATCAGGTCTACACTAGGGCATACGCTTCCCGGGCATTGAATAAAAGACATGGTGTTGAAATCCTGATACATAAAAATTGCCCACTCACTGTAACCCACACCCATGTCGACAAAGAAGGCCGGTACGTGGTCCTGACGGGTACACTCCATTCTAACACATACCATATGATCAATGTGTACGCCCCTAACATTGCGCACAGGGCCTTCTGGTCGGAACTGGAGGAGCTGATTAGGACGCTACCCCGGGGGGGTTGTGATCCTGGGGGGAGACCTGAACTCAGTGCCATGCCCGGCTGTGGCTAGGTGAGGGGGTCTGGGCCTCCCCAGATCCCAGAACAAAGGCGGCCAGGACAGACTCTTGGACGTTTTTCTCACCCGCACAGGGTTACTGGACCCTTGGCGGATTCAACACCCTAGCGTGCGCGACTACACATTTTACTTGGCGGCACATGCCACCTGCTCACGCATAGATATGTTCCTAGTAAGCCCAGTGACCATGCCATGGGTTAGCACTACCGAGATTAATCTCATATCTTGGTCGGATCATGCCGACATAGCACTTACTCTTAAACTACCCGGCCCACGGGCACCATGGAAATGGCGACTGAACACCTCGCTCCTTAGGGACGCTAGCACGAAAGAGCTTGTCCAGACTGAGATAACGCGCTACTTTCAGGACAATGACACGCCCGACATCTCACCCACCACACTATGGGCAGCCCATAAACCAGTGATTCGGGGACTATTGATCAAAATAGCTACTCACGCAAAACGGGCGAAGCTGGAAAGGTTTGCCGAGCTGCAAAAGCAATTACGCAAGGCTGAAATGCAAAACAAGCACCAGGCCACCCCACACACGACTAGGGAACTGACAGAAATTAGACGACAACTCAGAGAGCTCATGCTTGATGAAGTCAGTAGAGACATGATTTATACAAAAAGACTTTTACGAAAAGTCCAATAAAATGGACACCCTTCTGGCTCGGGCTCTGAGACCTAAACGCACACACTCCCATATCACAGCCATCAAAGACACACAGGGGCATATACTCAGCAACCCGGGCGACATCACTAACGAATTTACAAAGTTCTTTACCCAAGTGTATAACCACTCCCCAGCCCTCACGGACGTGAACAAAACACATATGGATCAAATTAGGGACTTTCTGCGGAGCCTCGATCTACCGCACCTCCCGGCGCAGACAACCGACTATCTGGGTGCACCCATAGAACTAGACGAAATCAATAGAGCCATATCGGATCTTAAGGGGGGGGAGGGCCCCGGGCCCAGATGGGTTTGATGGCTCCTATTATAAAGTGTTCAGGGAACACCTGGTCCCCCGCCTGGCAAACATGGACAGAGACTGACGCACCCAACACTGACCTATCGACCGCAAATACTGTCCTCATCCCCAAGCCGGACCGCGATTCCACCAATGTAGCCAATTATCGCCCTATCTCCCTCATTAACTTTGATCTCAAAGTCTATGCAAAGATTCTGGCCACTAGATTAAACGTAATTCTCCCCAAGCTGATCCACGCGGATCAGGTGGACTTTGTTCCCAACAGGCACCTATACGGAAACACGAGCCGAGCGATTGACCTGATGTGGTGGGCAAACAGGACACACACGCCTTCTCTGGTCCTTGCGTTGGACGCGGAGAAGGCCTTCGATAGGCTTCAGTGGTTGTACATGTTCGCCCTCCTCGAGGAAATGCAACTTCCTCCTGTGTTTGTCAGAGCGGTCAGAGCGTTATACGCGGCACCGAGAGCGCAGATTTCACTCCCGGGAGCACGACCTGTTCCTTTTGATTTAAAAAATGGCACCCGCCAGGGATGCCCCCTCTCCCCCCTCCTCTTCATCATGGCCGTGGAGCCTCTTCTACACCAGCTCCGAACTGACAGCAGAGTGCAGGGCATAAAAATTGTGTCCGAGGAGTTTAAAGTCCCGGCCTATGCCGATGACATCTTACTTACTCTTACAGCCCCCAGGGTAACAGTCCCCCGGGTCCTTGATATTCTCACTACGTATCAACAAGTTTCCGGGTACAGGATAAACATAGATAAGTCCGTCGGTATGCCCCTTGGGTTGGCAGACACAGACATTACTTGGCTGCGGAGTACAACGGATCTCAAAATTAGCACACAACCCATTAAATACCTGGGCATCCGACTCACGCAAAAACACGACGATCTGTATGCTGCAAACCACCAAAGACTAATGCACGCCCTGCGCAGGGACTTGGATAGATGGCACGAAAAGCACATTTCGTGGCTAGGTAGGCTGCACACCATTAAAATGAATCTTCTCCCTCGCCTCCTTTTCCTCTTCCAGGCACTGCCGGTAGCGGTCACAAGAACTGATATCAAACCACTGCAAACTGCTATTGACAACTATATCTGGGCGGGCAAGAGACACAGAATAGCGAGACATACGTTATATACCCCAAAAAGCAGGGGAGGTCTGGGGCTCCCGAACTTACACCTCTATTACCTGGCAGCCCACCTTGCGCAGATTGCTGAATGGCATTCACCCCCTGATACACACAGGTGGGTAGACATTGAAACACTCCTCATGAGCACCGACCTGCCCCAATTCTGGATATGGGTGCCCCGCTCTGACCGCCCTGAGCTATGAACCACGTGCCCGGCCATTCTGAATTCAATACGAATTTGGAATGCAACGGCTCATAAATATGCCCTCATGCACCCCGTTTCACCTATGACACCGTACCTCCGAAATAAAGCCTTTCCCCCGGGCATGGCCCCTCAGGATTTCCGCGGCCTTGAGGACGCGGGCTTACAGCGGTACTGTCACTTATTCCAGGGCACTACATTCCACACCTTTGACGACTTAAAGACGCGGGCTCCACTGACAAGCAGAGACTACTTTCGGTACCTTCAGGTACGGGACTATGCACGAAAACCACACATATTGAAAGCGGCCAGAGCAAAGCCCACATTCTATGAAACACTCTGTCTGGCGGACGGACCACGTCCCGGCCTTATCACCCGACTATATGAACAGCTAAGTGCCCCCACAAAGGAATCCCAAACACCCTCATACGTATCACAATGGGAAACGGACCTCCAGCAAACACTAGAGAGCGAGCACTGGCAGGACATATGGGAGGCAGCTACCAAGTCTTCAATATGCGTTATTCACCAAGAACAATGTTACAAGACCGTCATGAGGTGGTACACCACACCGGTCAAGCTCCACCGCATGGGCATAACACCCTCAGACGTGTGCTGGAGGGGTTGTGGGGAAAAGGGTACCTATTTGCACATGTGGTGGACCTGCCCGAAGGTTGCCCAATACTGGAGCGGCATTGCCCGCTTGCAGGCAGACATACTGAAAAGACCAATCCAACCTGACCCGTGTACTTGCTTACTGGCCAAACCGATTGACAACCTCCCCAATAAGGACCAAAAGCTCCTAAATAAAATTAATTTGGCGGCCAGGCGCGCCTCGGCGCAGATGTGGCTGCAGACCGAAATGCCGCACATGGAGAGAGTAATTAGCAATATTAAAGAAGCCTTCCTGATGGACAAACTCACCGCACAGGTGCGAGATACGTATGCAAACTTCCTCAAGGTGTGGGAGCAGTGGGAAGCCTATATGGACTCCCGATCCCGGACCTAACCCTTCCCCCCCTCATGGACGAATCATAGACAACCCCCCGGGACAGACCCCCCCTCCTCTCCAGCAGTGGGTCCTACACCTTCGCTCCCATCTCACCCCCCCCCATCTATATGCGCATAGCCTCCCCCTCAGCCGGCGGGCAGGCTGACCGGGGGGCTCAATGGGAAGCGTCCTCCATGGGCACTGCCCGGTGGCTGCGGGGTAGTTTCCGCTGGTGCTTACGTAAAGAGGGAGTGAAAACATACTGGCCAAAATAGACCCTCTAATTCTCTGCCCTTTCCCTGTGGAGATATTGTCTCACGCTGGGGACGCATACTCATCTCCGACTCCATACGCAGGTTCTCTGGACCTGGGTCACTGCCCAGCTGGGTGTATCCTGCTTATACAACCTACAACTCCTGAATGGTAGGTGTGAGTGTCTGGGATTTGTGGCTGCCGCTATTGGGCTCTTTGAGACGAGCCATCGCAGCCACTTAGTTCCACCACTCCATGGGTACATGGGGCACGCTGCCATCATCCGGAGTGCACTGGGTGAGGACCTTTTTCTCCCCTCCCAGGGTGACTAAGCTCTTTTCTAAGCAACAGTTCCTTTTGGTTGAATTTTCTCTCCGTTTCCTATTTTTATATCCCTTTTCATGTATGTTGCTGTTTCAAATATGAAAAAGGTGGCAGTACATGCTCGTGGCTACGACATCTACACCATACAGGTCCAAAGCAGCTACGAGTGGCCTCTGCGTAGACCAAACTAATTTACTGTTCTTTCGCTGTTTTGACAATGACATATTTGGCTTCTGCGCAAGCCACATCATGCAGCCAATTCTGTATACTGATACATGCCACTGCTAAAATAAAGAATTAAAAAAAAAAATAAAAAAAAATCCCAGATTTCAAAGAACATGGACTTTGATGTATCGCCATCTGTTGGATAAAGCCTGGTAAATGTCAATGCCACAATTATTTAAAAAATGTTTGCATACATTTTATAGGTTTCCCTTTATCTCCAGTTTGATAGTCATATACTACTGTATTTTACTGTTGCCAATATGCTGTATTCTAGTTTTATATCCCTCACAATTACTTAAATATAGAGTTGTTAAAAGGTAATCCCAGTTCAAAACTGAGGAGAAAATTTTTTATTTTTTTAATTAAAAAAAGAGCTAATTCCTTTTGGAACAGTGTCCAGTGAGGAGATATGCCTGTCTATGAGGACTGCCACAGAGTTGTAAGTCCTATTTATTTATAAAATAGGTTAAAGGGAAGGATACATTAAGATTTATTTTGTTTTCAAGTATGTCCTGGGTCCATAAAACATTGCATTGATGCATTGAGGGTACAATGAAATAAAAACAAAATTTAACATAGAACAGTTAATAAATATATAATCAACCATGACAGGTGCATTCTATTTTGAGATATGTAGAGAGGGATCTCTTAAAGGATCACTACAGTGTCAGGAAAACAAAATCTGTTTTCCTGACATTGTAGTGCCCTGAGGGTGCCCCCACCCTCAGGATCCCCTTCCCGTGGTGCTGAAGGGGTTAAAACCCCTTCAGTTACTCACCTTATTCCACTGCCGGGCTCCCTTACCTCTCCTCCCCTTCCAACGTCAGCTCCCCTGCACGCAGTGCTTTCCTATGGACGCTCTGCGTAATGAAGGCATTAAATGCCTCCAGCGTCACAGATGCGCCTCAAGTGGCTGTCCGGAAGACAGCCACTAGAGGCTGGCTTAACCCCAAATGTAAACTGCTATGTTTACAGCAGGTAGGGTTAACCCTAGAGGGACCTGGCACCCAGACCACTTCATTGAGCTGAAGTGGTCTGGGTGACTATAGTGTCCCTTTAAAGTATTTAAGGCCTGGGGAAGATTTGAAAGTGTGCGGGATGTCGTTCCATAATTGCCTTGCTGTGTAGGAAAAGGAGGATCGAGACGCTTTCTTTTTGTATAGAGGTAGAATAAATAAAGTGCTGGAACTGGATCAGAGGTTAAAAGAGATGGGAACAGCTGTAAAAGAGCTACTCCTCAGAGCCAAAAAGCACCTTTATAAAGATGATGTTGTGAACAGGTAGTAGCTTCTATTCCTGCCTGAGTAGACAGAGTGGCAAAGGGACCATATCCTGCCTGGAAACCTGCCAGGCACCAGAAGGAAAGGGAAGGACAATGCAGAGGGACAGGTCTGGATCCTATGTCAGCGACCTGTCACCCCTTTTTAAATCGGGAGTGAGCACAGGAAGGAGGCAATGAGAAATGGCATGGTTATACAATTTGTGAACGAGTGGCTACTTCACCAGAGTTTTCTGTTGCTTGTGCAGATTGGCCGGGACAACATGCTAATCTTAACACACCAAGGTCACAGCGCATGTTTTGTTTTGCTGCTGATAGGACACCAATACCTATGATTAACCCCTTTAGGACAGAGCCAATTGTACACGTTTTTAATCACAACAAAATAAAACCTGCAATTTGCACTATATGTCTGTTCAACCATAATTTACCCCTACTTATTAGATATTTTATTCAGAAGAAATAGGGCTTTCATTTAATATCAAATATTTATATAAAAAAATATTTATATGAATAAGTATATGAAGAAATATGTTATTTTCTTAGTTCTGTATGGCATTTTAATTAATAATGTCATAATATGGTTAGCTTGTACTGCAATAAAACACATTTGTGTTCAGCAATGTCTCCCGAGTACAAAGAGTACAACTTTTATGGGGTTTTGGAAAGGTTCCCCTTTTCCGTTTATCCACATTGAAATTGTAGGTTGTATCATTGTCTGTGCATATGTGCTGACACCGTTTGCAGCGAGGTTTTTTGCATTGATTGGTCCTGTTTTCTTTATTCTTCCCATCAGTGAGTCGCTTCCTGTTGATTAATTAATTCCTAAGGCCAAAATGGGTGTTTCAGATAAAATGTTTTTCAGAGTCTCATCATCTGTTAACATTGGTTGTAGGTCTTTACCCTTAAGGACACAACTTCAGAAATAAAAGGGAATCATGACGAATTATTTCCGTCATGTGTCCTTAAGGGGTTACTGATTTTCCATATTTCCTCAACAGCTGGGTATTCCTTAACCCCTTAAGGACCAAACTTCTGGAATAAAATGGAATCATGACATGTCACACATGTCGTGTGTCCTTAAGGGGTTAAAGGACCACTATAGTGCCAGGAAAACAAACTCGTTTTCCTGGTACTATAGGCTCTATAGGTCCACCCCCCACCACCATCAGGGTCCCACTCCCGCTGGGGTGAAGGGGTTGAAACCCCTTCAGCCACTTACCCTTCTCCAGCACCGGGGGAACTCTCCTCCTCCTGCCAACGTCAGATCCGAGTGCGCATGCGCGACAAGAGCCGCGCACGCATTCAAACCTCCCATAGGAAAGCATTTCTCAATGCTTTCCTATGGACGTACAGCGTCTTCTCACTGTGATTTTCAGTGAGACAGCCACTAGAGGCTGGATTAACCCTCAGAGAAACATAGCAGTTTCTATGAAACTACTATGTTTTCAGCTGTAGGGGTAACACAAAATGGACCTGGCACCCAGACCACTTCATTGTGCCTATAGTGGTCCATTAAGTCGCATCCTTCTGAAAAAAACTAGTGCTCACCGAGGACTCCAAGCACCCCAGACACCATAAGCACTGTAGCCCCTGAGTCGCCGCAGGTTGGCTGGGGTCTCGCCGTCCTCCACCCACCCTGGACCCAAGACCAGGATCCAGCTTTCAGTGGGTGAACCTCTCCTACTCCAGAGTATGGCAGGAACCGTGAAGTCTTCATGACGAAAATAGTTCCATAAAACTGCGGCTAAGTGCCGCTGGGGGACCGACCGGGAACCGCGAAGTCTTCAAGCCGAAAATGGTTCCAGAGCATTCACGGCTAAGACCCCCCCTGAAGTCTACTCACGGTTTTAGTCCATGCGAACAAATGATAACCCAGGCAGTCACCCCCTGACAAATTAGGCCCCCAGGGGCCATGTGATCGCTCTTTAAGTGTTTGTGACTAAGTGGCTACTAAAAAAGACTGGACATACCCCATTTGCAATACCTTGGGTTGTCTACTATTGCAAATGGTATGCCATCATGGGGGTAATTTTCATTCCTGGGCTACCATACGGCAACGTAACCAATCTAGCGAATTTCAATGTGAAAAAACTGAAACACAAGCCTTATATTATATATATGACTAACTTTTGAAAACACCATAAAACCTGTACATGAGGGGTACTGATATACTCAGACTTTGCTGAACACAAATATTAGTGTTTCAAAATAGTAAAACGTATACCAACAATTATATCATAAGTGCCGTTTGTGTGTGAAAAATGCAAAAAAACTTCACTTTCACTGATGATATCATCGTTGTAATACATTTTACTGTTTTGAAACACTAAAATTTGTGTTCAGCGAAGTCTCCCGAGTAAAACAGGACCCCCCATGTACAGGTTTTATGATGTTTTGAAAAGGTATAGGGTCAATATAGGGCTTGCCCAATTCCGTTTGCCAGATTGGTTTGCTGGGTCTGTGTTGCATTTTGAGACCATATGGTAGCCCAGGAATGTGAAACTTCACTTTCACTGACTATATCATCATTGTAATACATTTTACCATTTTGAAAAAACTAATATTTGTGTTCAGTGAAGTCTTCAGAGTAAATCAGTAACCCCCATGTATAGGATTTAAGGTGTCTTGGAAAGTTACAGGGTTAAATATTAGTGCTAGCAAATTAAATTCCCTGGACTTTCTGTCTGGGTTATCAGACAGGTCCCGCAAATTGTAATTAATAAAATGGCCTGATTATGTAAAATTACATAAAATATAATATATATATATATATATATACACACACACACACACACACACACAAACACGTGTATATTGATCTTGAGAAAGACCCGAACGAGTTGGAACTTTGATCAGATTACATGTTGTAACCTTATTTGGAATAAATACCAATTTATTTGTTTCAAAGACCTGAGAGTGTATCTCTTACTTATCTATAATATTTATATATTTTTTTATTTTTTTATTTCATTGATATATAGGTACCGTATATACGCGAGTATAAGCAGCATTTTTCAGCACATTTCTTATGTTGAAAAAGCCCCCCTCGGCTTATATTCGAGTGAAGGTCTGTATTATGGCATATGTTATTGTAACGGAACCCCCAGTCGTAAAAGGGTTAAACCGCCGTTTAGTAGATCTTCCCTTCCAGAGATACAGGCACAGCTACTGCAGAACACCAATCCGCCGAACAGGAAACCATATGAATGCCGTAAACAGCCGAATAGGAAAAACCATACGAATAGGTTTACACTCCTAGCAGTCGAACTGGAACAGCATACAATAAATCCCCCCCAAGAACAAGACAAAGCTCCGTGTTGAGGGTCAAGCAGTGAACAGACAGAGCTGTGGGTTTATTGTTCTTATATACATATTAGTACCACCCACAGTGTTTTGGAACACAACCAATAAAACACATACAATACACTCAGACACTCCCACACAAAATCCTCCCCTCTGCCTGTGATTCAATTACCTTACACAATGGGTAATGTAATTATAACAAGCAGAGAAATACAATTTTTCCACATTATTCATAACTTGAAAAGTATGCATCACATTCAGCATACTCCAAATACAAACATACATCAAAATCATACAAATTGGTCCAGTGGTTCAAAAGACAGATCGTAGTCCTTTGTGACCAAAGGAAGCATGGCTTTTCTGCCCAAAACCAGTTCCACAGAGTAATCCAATTATCTCCAAAGACAGTGGCAAAACTCCATTGAACACATGGCAGCAAAAGACAATAAAACACATAAAAACATAACTGTGCAGCCATTGCACAAAACGGGTACATTCAACATATCCCCAGATAGCTCAGATCTGAGCGCACATTATTACTGAATGGCGCTCAGAGCACACACATACAGTTCAATTGCCATGGAGCCAAAGTCTTTCCTATAGTCTTTCATTATACGAATGGGCTCCATGGCATAGCTATCTGGGGTATCACTGCTCAAACAGGGCAAGCACCAAATGACCCGGCTTTCATGTCTTTGCAGGGGAAAATCAAGCCTTTTAACATGGGGCCATAATCCAAAGGCAACAGGCGAGATTGGTCTCGTCACAGTTATATTTACACACACTACACAAACATACACTATGCATTATATACACACACACACTGCATTCGCACACACACACACACACACAGCATTCATTATATACACACAATGTAAATATTCAAAAACATTTAACCTACTGATGCCTCAATTAATGTAATTTTATTGGTATCTATTTTTATTTTGAAATTTACCAGTAGCTGCTGCATTTCCCACCCTAGACTTATACTGGAGTCAATAGGTTTTCCCAGTTTTTTGTGGTAAAATTAGGTGCCTCAGCTTATACTAGAGTATATACGGTGTGTGTGTGTGTGTGTATATATATATATATATATATATATATATATATATATATATATATATAAAATACAATGTTAAACAAAAATCTGCACACCAGCCAAGCAATAATACTTGCTTTTCCCACACGAATCCTAAATCTGCAGTGATGTTACAACCGCAAAGGATTCTGGGTGGGCATATGCAAATTAGTTTAACAAAGAATCACATTTTTACCTCATTCCATTTTAAACATGAATTCCTTTTAATCTGTGTTTGCAGCATAAAACTGCTTGGAATACAAGTTAGGAAAAGATGCAAAACCAGTGAACCACTCATGGACAGCTGTTTCGTTGTTAATGCAACTCATCAGCATGAGGTTGGTTACTGGTTTGCTTATTGAGGCTTGGTAGTGCTTGGGAAGCAAAATCCAAATAGGTTATGGTGGGGAAAAATTGCGATTGAAAGCCCTATTATATATATTTTGATATATACGTATATACTTACTGTAGCGGAGAGCTGATGTCCCACAGCTTAACTCCACTGGTGCATTAGAATAATTCAGGAACAAGTAGTAAATCCAATAGGGTAACAAACACAATCAGCAAGGCAATCCAATAATATCCCATCACCTTTCCCAATAACTGGACGAGACACAGTATCAGGAGTAGAACTGGGGTTTAATGACACAATCCCTGCTTTTATGTGATTCTCCCATGCAAGGGAGGCACCCACCATAATTATAGTAACCAATCACATAGACGTTACCTCCCACACATTTCCTCCCCTTAGCTTAACAGTTAACATAATTAGAATATGCATATTTTTCCCCAATTCTTGGATGTACCCCAAATATCCCCCTGGTTCGTGGGATTCATCCTACCGAACGACGAGCCGTTCGTGAGTTCCAGTCGGCACTTTCTGAAGCTGTTCGCGGGCTTAAGATGGCCGCCGCGTGTTCGGCTGCCGAAATGGCGGCCACCCAGGGAATACAGCAGAGCGTTCGTGTGTTTTAACAAGGGGAATGTAACAAGCATACAGGGAGGTAAATTACAGCCACCCTTCACATCAGGGTGGTCCGGTTGTTCGGTACTTTAGTTCGGATGGTGAATACAGCAGTTTATATGCAGATTTGTACAGCTTTTTACCGAACAACTTGATGAATCTTGGTATGGCCACATATAGTTACAGGAAAATATAATACGTTCACAGAAAAACTTTTAGGTTTCAACAGTAACATTATGAAGGGAATGTATTGGACAGCCAAATGGGTTCTGCTACACTAACGTATATAGATATATCATTCTACATGTATCTTGAAAGATAGATAGAGATATATATATATATATATATATATATATATATATATATATATATATATATATATATATATATATATATATATATATATATATATATATATATATATATATATATCAAAATCCAAATAGGTTATGGTGGGGAAAAATTGTGATTGAAAACCCCTTCCACCTGAAGTATGTGGATAGTTAATACAATGCTAAACAAAAATCTGCACACCAGTCAAGCCATAAGACTTGCTTTATCCACAGAAATCCCAAATCAGCAGTGATGTTACAACCGCAAAGGATTCTGGGTGGGCATATGCAAATTAGTTTAACAAAGAATCACATTTTTGCCTCATTCCATTTTAAACATGGATTCCTTTTAATTTGTGTTTGCAGTATACAACTGCTTGAAACACAATTTAGGATAAGATGCAAAAAAAGTGAACCACTCATGGACAGCTGTTTCGTTGTTAATGCAACTCTTCAGCATGAGGTTGGTTACTGGTTTGCTTAGTGAGGCTTGGTAGTGCTTGCCTCACTAAGAAAACCAGTAACCAACCTCATGCTGAAGAGTTGCATTAACAACGAAACAGCTGTCCATGAGTGGTTCACTGGTTTTGCATCTTATCCTAAATTGTGTTTCAAGCAGTTGTATACTGCAAACACAAATTAAAAGGAATCCATGTTTAAAATGGAATGAGGCAAAAATGTGATTCTTTGTTAAACTAATTTGCATATGCCCACCCAGAATCCTTTGCGGTTGTAACATCACTGCTGATTTGGGATATCTGTGGGAAAAGCAAGTCTTATGGCTTGACTGGTGTGCAGATTTTTGTTTAGCATTGTATTAACTATATATATATATATATATATATATATATATATATATATATATATATATATATATATATATATATATATATATATATATATATATATATTTTAAAATACAGTTAGAACGAATTTACACATTTATTTTTTATATTTTATTTTTTAACGTATTTACATATTTATTTTATATGACAATTATATATTTATTTAATCAATATCATTCTATGTGTATTTTGATATTAAAGGACCACTATAGCTTAATGAAGTCATCTGGGTGCCAGGTCCATCTAGGATAAACCCTTTCTGCTGTAAACATAGCAGTTTCAGAGAAGTGTAGTGGATGTGTTTGTGTGTAGTGTGTGTGTGTGTGTGGTGGATGCAGTGTGTTTGTGTAGTGAATGCAGTGTTTGTGTAGTGGATGCAGTGTGTTTGTGTAGTGTGTGTGTGTAGTGGATGCAGTGTGTTTGTGTAGTGTGTGTGTGTAGTGGATGCAGTGTGTTTGTGTAGTGTGTGTGTGTAGTGGATGCAGTGTGTGTGTGTATGTAGTGGATGTGGTGTGGATCTGCTATGTTTACATTAGGGTTAATCCAGCCTCTAGTGGCTGTCTCATTGACAGCCGCTAGCGGCGCTTCCGTGCTTCTAACTTATTTTCACAGTGAGAAGATGCCAGAGAATGCTTTCCTATGAGACTGGCTGAATGCGCGCGCGGCTCTTGCTATGTTTACAGCAGAAAGGGTTAATCCTAGATGGACCTGGCACCTAGACCACTTCATTAAGCTATAGTGGTCCTTTAATATCAAAATACACTACATTCATTATACACACATACACTATACAAACACACTCTGCATTCATTATATACACAAACACACTGCATTCACTTTACACACACACTATACACAAACACACTGCATTCACTACACACACACACTACACAAACACACACTGCATTCACTTTACACACACACTATACACAAACACACTGCATTCACTACACACACACACTACACAAATACACACTGCATTCATTATATACATACACTACACAAATACACACTGCATTCATTATATACATACACTACACAAATACACCCTGCATTCATTATATACATACACTACACAAATACACACTGCATTCATTATATACATACACTACACAAATACACACTGCATTCATTATATACATACACTACACAAATACACACTGCATTCATTATATACATACACTACACAAATACACACTGCATTCATTATATACATACACTACACAAATACACACTGCATTCATTATATACATACACTACACAAATACACACTGCATTCATTATATACATACACTACACAAATACACACTGCATTCATTATATACACACACACACAAATACACACTGCATTCATTATATACACACACACACACAAATACACACTGCATTCATTATATACACACACTACACAAATACACACTGTATCTATATTATATACATACACTACACAAATACACACTGCATTCATTATATACATACACTACACAAATACATACTGCATTCATTATATACATACACTACACAAATACACACTGCATTCATTATATACACACACACACAAATACACACTGCATTCATTATATACACACACACACACAAATACACACTGCATTCATTATATACACACACAAATACACACTGCATTCATTATATACACACACACAAATACACACTGCATTCATTATATACACACACACACACACAAATACACACTGCATTCATTATATACACACACACACACACAAATACACACTGCATTCATTATATACACACACACACACACACTGCATTCATTATATACATACACACACACACACACACATCTCTACACTTATACCCCCTATACCCTTGTACCACTGGTGCTGCTAATTGATATTGGCAGCACGGGCAAGCTATCACTTTCTCTTGTTTTTGTACCTCTTATGTTTTTTAATATTAGTTTACTCTCAGTTATTTTAACTTTTTTATTAAAAGTTATATTTTACTATTTTTCTGAGATGATTAATTAGGGTTGCTGATAATATACAAGATCCTTAAAGTGAATGCTGTTAGACATTTTTACTTTTTGGAATTCTTGTATGTGTTTTCCTTTCTTATTAGCATTATATACACACACTACACACACACACCGCATCCACTACACACACACACACC
>OW240912.1:147919632-147947768 GCA_933207985.1 Pelobates cultripes
ACACAGCGCACCCAGACACACACAGCACCCCCCAGACACAGCACCCCCTAGACACACACAGCACCCAGACACACACAGCACACTCCCACACATATACAGCACACACATATATATATATATATATAAAATAACCCTCAGTGAGTTAACAGACAAAGAAAATTAGAAACCTAGAATGTGACAGCAGATAAAAACACCCTCACACACTACGCCCCTCACACATACAATAAGTCCAAATATATATATATATATATACACATACACACACACACACACACTACAGCACCCCTCACACTGCACCACTACACACATTACGCTCCAGATACACACTAGATCACTTACTCTATATGCACTCTTTATCCTCTATACACACACACACACACACACACACACACACACTGGGTCCTTTACACAGTAGATCTCCTACACACACACTACATTCCTTGTCAGCAAACACATACAACATTCTCTAAACACACCCTCTCTACAACCCCTACACACACTATGTCACCTATACACACACACTTCAGCCCGTATGCACACACTCGCTGCATCCCCTATAAAACTATGCCCCCTATACACACACTCTCTACAGCCCCTAGCCACACATATTACACCACAAACACAAATTAAATTGACCTATTTACACAATACCACAGCACACTCTACACACACGCAATCCCACAAGCAGGCTCCAAACATATGCACCATGCACTTTCCTGGCCCATTTGTCCTCTGGTATCCCACTTGTGGAGACACCAGAGACAATTTAAAAGCAAACACAGCGCAAGCATGTTATTAAATTTGCTTGAGCTGTGCAGAACAAATTCAGGGCTTTTTTCTAATGCCAGAGCTCTTCAGCAGGGCTCTGGGCATTGAACCAACATGCTCACTTTGAGAGGGGGCGTGTTGTCATTAGTGATGACAAAACACACACTCTCTGGCACCGCCCCCTTCTTAGGGGGCCGCTCTGATTGAAAAATGCCCGGGCCTAATTTTTTTCCCAGTCCGGCCCTGTCTCCAATGCAATGTGGCGAGATTGGTCTCGTCACATCTCTCCCCTTTTCCAAACAGACTAACAGGGTATCTGACCTCCTGCCTGTCAGTGCCCTTGTTAGTCCAGCAGCCCACCCACAAAACACAATCAACAGCACAGCCCACCCACAATAAATAGTTACTGCACCTGGGTAGAGGAGAAACTTGTCCATGTCCAGGTGCCTCACCACGGCTGTGCTGGGTACGGGTACGCTGACTTGGTGGGTTGCTGAGTGGGCAGAGACCAGCGGTACTCTGCCCTGGTGCCAGCACTACTGGGAAGGTAGCCTGGTTGAAGCCTGGTTGTTGGAGGGGGAGACCGACTGTCTCCCCTTTAGATACACAGCCCTGCTGCTGGAGACCGACTGTCTCCCCTTTAGACACACAGCTCTGCTGCTGGAGACCGACTGTCTCCCCTTTGGCTAAACAGCCCTGTCACTGGGGGGCAGAACCGACCGTCCCTACCCCCCGTGCTGTACGTGCAGAGACCAAAGCCCCATCTGCACAGTTGTGGGGCTTACTGTCTCCCCCTGGTACATTAAGCTGCCGCTGGGGAGAGGGGGTAACAAGCTCCTCTCCCATATATACTTCCAGCCGTGGGGGAGGGAGACCGACTGTCTCTGCTCCCAATACAGAGTCCTGCTGCTGGGGAAAGACTGGGCTCTCTATTCCCGGTAGGACATTCTGCCGCTGGGGAATGGAGACTGGGCTCCCAATTCCCAATAAATCATTCTGCCGCTGGGGAATGGAGACTGGGCTCCCAATTCCCTGCAATTCATTCTGCTGCTGGGGGACAGGAGCAACTATCTCTGTCCCCTGTAACTCAGCCTGCCGCTGGGGAATGGAGACTGGGCTCCCAATTCCCTGCTGTATCTCCCGCTGGGGAATGGAGCTCGGGCTCCCACTTCCCTGCAATATCTCCCGCTGGGGAATGGAGAGTGGGCTCCCAATTCCCTGCAATTCACACTGCTGCTGGGGATCTGATGGTATTATGTGAAAGTTTAAGGTGTAAATGGCAAAAGGAAGCAAAAGCCACCATGGTTTTGATGGAAAGGTCACCTTGTAAGCAAAACTCGGCTGTGAATTTGTTAAAGATAGTCAGTGTCCTATCGTAAGAGATAGTGGTGTTGGGAGACAGTGAGTGGTACATAAGTGTTTGTGCGTGGAGTAATAGTTTGTTTAAACCAGGGTTAGCCGGAGGAACGATGGTGACCCGGCCGAATGGAGGTGTGCCGGAGGGGGAGCCTGGCCGGAGACCAGAAATTTAAGAGCATGAAAGAGTGTTAGCAGCTGAGTAGAGGAGGTGTAAGATATATCTATCTTGCTTAACCGTGTATCCCTAGATGCTGGAATAATAGAATGAAGGCAACTTACAACAAAATTATACATTGGGTATGAGAGAAACTACTCCAGGATCTGGAGGGAAAGGAAAAGATACAAAATGTCAATAACAACTTTTATTACTTGGAGTGCAAGTAAGCAGCCCCCTGTGACGGGTTAGGTTGCGAATGGGATGGGACATGGTCTGGACGTAGTGTAGTCGTATGATTTGAGGACAATCGGTGGACCACCATACGTGATGCCGTAGATGCGGGTAGCACCTGGTGTAGTTAAATGATTTGAAGAGTGAGGGGAAGGTCGTGAGACCCGTGTGAGCCTTTGGGTAGGACCCCGGACCAGCTATTTCTGTGGTGCCCAGTTGATGGGGGGTGCGTGATGAACCAGTTTATTTGTTAGGTGTCAGACGGGTCGGGCACATGGTCTTGGTGTGGGCTCTGAAGCATATGGAGCAGATGTGCAACAACCTGCATGCACTGTAGCTGCATATGCCTGTGTTAAAGTTATTGCAGAGCGAGCGAGGTGGCTAGCTATGATTTAGTCATGGGGCTGAACCTCTGTGTATGAGGTAGGGGTGTAGACCATGTGAATCGCAGTATTATTAGGGGAAGCTAGGGCCAGCACCTGACCCTGAAAGCCAGTTCCCTGCCCTGACGGGGGCTTGTCTCTTGAAGGAAGTATATAACGTATGTAGATACTGACCTTGAGTGTTTGTCCTGTATATTTAGTCAATGCTCAGGGCGACTTCAATATATATATCTATATATACTGTGAAGAACAGGTCCAGTCTAGGAACCTAGGGGTAAGAAAGATGCTAGTAGGCCTGAGTAAAAATATGCCAAGTGTAAAAATGTAGAATGTATGGAATGGTGTGTAACAGTAAAACTGTATCGTAAACACCTGTGTAATCAGAGTGACCTGAACGTTGGTTCTAAATTTTTTGAGACAAACCCCTGGATTCCCACAACTGAGCAGTATCTGTGACAGATATGAAGGCGAAGTGAGGCCTTAGAAGGACGTAATTGTAGTGAGTAAGATTTAAGGATACCTGATACTGAAACGTTGGGAACCAGGTAGCCTGATGGTCGTTGAAGGCATAGTGAATCTGCGCAATGGTGCAGGTCTAAGTAATCATATGTAGAAATTAAAACAGGATTAACACTTATTGTTCCCCTTCTGTTCGGTTACCGAACTGACTCTGTGCGGTCCCCCTTGTTAACACCTCATAATCACCAACCATCCCTGGCTGTTAACAACAAACAAGCATTTCCTGGGTGGCTGCCATTCGTATATACGAATGCACGTGTTCAAACAATCTTGTTACCCAAATGTAGGCAGCGGTACATGGTCGCCGATGGCATGGATCCCTGAGTCGGCTTCACAAGCCTGCGAACCCTGCTGAAACTCGTACCCCTACCTGTTCGACTTCCCTAACAGCTAGGAGAACGGCGTTCGGGACTCAAATTTCTACAGAAACTAGCACTAACCCATGGATAAGTTGACTCTAAGTTTTAAAATGAAGTTTACGACTAAAATTTCTCAACTTATACACGAGTATATATGGTAACTCTTGAAGTTTATATTCCATCCACATGTCTTGTACCACCACCGCAGAGCTGAAAAATTTATTTTTTGAATTATATTAGATCAGTGTCTCTGACTGACAGATGAGTTGCAGGCAGCGCTGAAAGTCAGCAGAGCATGCAGCTCTTTAAATTAGGATTTAGGCTGTAAAGCGGTGTGTGCAGGGTTAAATTCCTTCTCACACCAGGGAGACACAGGTATCAATTAAAACCCCCACTGTCATTTTGATAGGTGCTGTGCTTTGCCAATTGTCCAGCAATGATCACAGTGTTATGGCATTGTATTTTCAGTTTGATGGGGTCTTATCATCCCTGTTATGCTGAATGCGGCCAGAATGGAACATTTTCTACTGTTTTAGTTTAGTATTTCCTTTGCTAATATCAGTACTGATATTAGCAGATGGAAAGCCTTGAGTTATGATTAGGTTTAGGATTAATATTCTGTTTAGTATTAAGTTTACAATTAACTTTGCAATTATGGTTCAGGTTAGTATTTGTGCCAGCAAGGGAATTCCTCTGCTGACATCAGTAGAGGGCAGGGCCGGTGCAATGATTTTTGCCGCTCAAGCAAAAGAAAAATTTGCCCCCCCCCCATGTGACATCACAATGCCCCACCCATATGATCTGCCATATGAACTAACGCCAGTGCTGCACACAGTGTGTGTTTACATTAAAAAGCCTGCAGGGACAGGCTATAGATACCAGAACCACTTCATTAAGCTGCAGTGGTTCTGGGGACTATAGTGTCCCTTCAATGTGAGGTAAATTAGAGATTAGTGTCACTAATAATATACTAGATTACCTACTTACAACCAGATGAGGAAGGTAATGGGCTCTGGCTGCAGTTTGGCTCCACTGGTTTGGTGTAGAACAGGATCTCTGGAGGCTGTTTGTAACTGTGGTCACAAAATTAAATGTTCTGGGAGAACGGGAAGCAGCTCCATTTTTTTGGGACCCCTTACACAGCTCAAGGTCTGGGCCCAAGGGCCTGACGGTGAGTATGCCCATAAGGCCCATCCATAAGTCCACCTACATGTTCCACCCATGAGTTCGCTCATAGGGAGTGGAGTGTGTAGGGGATGTGTTATGTGTTATTGTAGAGGATCTAATGTGTGTGCTTATGGAATGTGGTGTATAACAGTTTGTGTAGGTGATGCAGGATATTTGTGTGTAGTGGAAGCAATGTGTTTTGTGTAAGGGATAGAAAGCAGTGTGTATTTGTGTATAAGGGATGTATTGTGTGTTTCTGGTTGTGTGTAAGGGATGCATTGTGTGTTTCTGTGTATGTATGCAAAGGATGCACTGTCTTTATGTGCATTGCGTGTGTATGTAATGGATGCATTGTGTGTTTCTCTGTGTGTAAGGGAGGCATGTTGTGTTTCTTTGTGTGTAGGGATGCATTGTGTGTGTGTGTGTGTGCGCGTAGTGTTAAAGAGCTCCCTGCCCTGCCCCCTGTCCTATAGAGCTCCCTTCCGTCCCTTAGAGCTCTCCTTTGCCCCTTAGTGGTCTCCCTTCTCCTCCCCTGTCCCTTAGTGGTCTCTATTCTTCTCCCCTCCCCTCCCTTAGTGGTCTTCCTTTTTGTCGACTTTCCATTATTGGTCTCTCCTCTCCACCCCCCTTCTATTAGTGGTCTCTCCTCCCCCCCCCCCCCTAGTGGTCTCCTCCCCACACTCCCCTAGTGGTCTCTTCTCACCCCCCTCTCCTAGTGGTCTCTGCTCTCCCTCCACCCTACCTTAGAGGTCTCTCCTTACCCACCATCCCCTAGTGGTCTCTTCTCACCCATCCTCCCCTAGTAGTCTCTTCTCACCCCCCTCCCCTAGAGGTCTCTCCTCCACATCCCCCTCCCTCCCCTAGTAGGCTCTCCTTACCCAGCTCCCCTAGTAGTCTCTCCTCACCCCCCTCCCTCCATTAGTGGTCTCTCACCCCCCACCCCATTCTCCTCAGCCCCCCCTCTCTCAGTAGACTCCCCCCTCCACATTCTCCTCACCTCCTCCTCCCTGTGTTCTCCTCCTCCCACCCTCCCTGTGCTCTCCTCACCTCCCCTCTCCCTGTGCTCTCCTCACCTCCCCTCTCCCATGTGTTCTCCTCACCCCCCTCCCCTTCCCTCTCTCCTGCCCTCCCCTCCCCTCCCTCCTCACCTCACCTCCCCTTCCCTATGTGTTCTCCTCACCCGCTGTATGTTCTCCACACCCGCTGTGTGTTCTCCACACCCGCGGTGTGTTCTCCACACCCCCTTGTGTGTTCTCCACACCCCCTCCTCACCACCACACCTGTTGTGTTCCCCTCACCACCACCACCCTTGTTGTGTTCCCCTCACCACCACCACCCTTGTTGTGTTCTCCTCACCACCACCACCCTTGTTGTGTTCTCCTCACCACCACCCTTGTTGTGTTCTCCTCACCACCACTCTTATTTGTTCTCCTCCCCTTCCCTGTGTAGCATGGCCGAGCTCCTCTCCGGTCCGCGGTACAGTAGTTTCTGTTTCCTGTACCTGGCCGGACTGATAGGAAGTGCACACTGAGTGAGCACTTCCTATCAGTCCGGCCGGGTACAGGAAATGGATGTTCCTGTACCACGGACCGGAGAGGAGCTCGACCACGCTACACAGGGAAGGGTAGGTGAGGAGAGAGGCAGTGCTGCAGCCGCCTGAGGTTCTCTATAGAGCGCTCACGCGGCTGCAACATTAGAAGGGCCGTCAAAGAGGGCGCACGGCGCCCCCTCCTATGTGGCGCCCTAGACTGCTGCCTAGTTCCCTTATTGGAAGCACCGGCCCTGTTAGAGGGAATACTTCTAAGACTAATGATAGTGTTAGGCATAGGGTTAAGATTAGGTTTTAGGATAGGGTTGGAATTGTGATTAGGGTTTGGTTTAGGATTAGGCATAGAATTAAGATTCAGGTATACATTTACCGTGTTGTACTCGGATGTTGTTGATTATACCCAGAATACACCTATTAACACTGAATAGATTCTGTACACAGAGACAGAGCACAATCAAGCTGCTTTTAATTACAGTGTCACGCATGAGATTTAAAAAATAAAAGCATAAAAAATATTGTGTATGTAAAAAATTTAATTTAATACCAAAAAGTTTGAAAAACAAAAATGGCACCTCGCTAATGCTCAAAATATATCACCCATTGCGTCCATACTTGCAAATTATATGCGTTTATTGAGTAATTTGAAATACATGACATACTGAAATCCCTTAAAATATACCACAGTCATATCATATATTTATTTATTTTTTTATTGGGAAATTGTACTGGTCAGTTTATAAATTCAGCCTTGTGTTTTCACGAAAATCTTGACAAGGGTATGAGGTCATTTTATATTCAAAAGATATAACTGAATACAATTTAGTTGTTGTTATTACAGTAGCACACATCAAGTTTACAAAATAAACTGCTAAATTGCAATATGCATGTAAACAATGCAAAAATAAAATACCATTAAGAAATTGGTGCTAAAATGCCCATATAATAAGGCTCAAAATATACCTTATGATATACCGTATAGCAAGCATGTCAATTCAAATTCAAAGTCTAGCACGGGCCACATAAACAAGATTTAAGTTTGTGTGGGCCGAAAAAAAAAAAACCCTTACATTTTCATAGAAGCGTAGGTTTATTTTTGAAAAGTGCATAATAATAAAAAAAAGCATCTAAACCACAGGACCCCCCTCTCTTAAATCACAGCCCCTCCCTCTACTACATCCCAGTCCCCATATACTAAATACCAGTACACCCCTCTAGCCAACAAGCCGCTGCCAGTATGCGACTCCAAAGTCCGGCCTCTGGTATACCCCAAATGGCGCCGTCCACACCCTGTGCCAAATCTGATCCTCCTGCTACTTCTTGAAACCCTGTGAAGGTGGAGCATGTCGATGTCACGTCGGAATGTGACGTGGCATTGTGTGCTTCCATCCTCTGGTCTCTGAGGTCATCACTGTGTGCCGGGTCACATAACCGGGTGCAGCACACATATAAGGAAGATGCTCTAGATTGTGCAGCATCAGACACACTGCCAGTCTGGAGACAGGGACCAGATGACGCCGCTCACGGTAAAGCGGTTAGCACAGTTACCTCAAGCAGCGCAGGGGCAGGGGACCTGATATCAACTTTCACAAATGGCGCACACGTTTTTGTTTTGTTTTATGAACTTTCAAACTGCTACAATGACCAAAAACGTGAAATAGGCCCATCAAATCCATCTTTTAAAATTCTAATTGTAAAACTTGAAATAGACCAGTTTTATGGAACAATTTCACAATATAATGCGATAATTGTTTTATTCATAAGAGTTGGCTAAGCATAAGTATTATTCTGGATTTTGACTATGGCTTCATTTTGACTTCCCTGATTTCTGGTATCCTTGACTATTAGCTTTCCCTCATCATTGTGTCTCATTCTGTATCCCTGACCTCGACAAGTATTTTGACTATTCTTGGGTACGTTAAGTCCGGCCATTCTAAGGTACAGTTAGACGTTATCCTACATCCTAGGTGTGATACTATTTCTGCGTGCTGGATCAACTAGTAATCCTGACATTACGACATGGCCATAGATCCTGCAGAATTGTGTCAGCACATAGCAGCTTGCAAGAGAAAGCTAGAGGAAAATGATCATCGTATGGATCAATTTGCCCAGGCTTTCAGTACGCTTCTTAATCAGACGACTCATATACAGCTTTATGTTCCTTCGACTATTTCACCTCCGACTAATGTACCTCCACCTACAGTATCTAATGCTCATATTACTCTCCCTATCTCCTCCTCCACATTATGATGGTAATATTCAAGAATGTCAGGGATTTCTCAATCAACTCAATTAAGCACCACTTTGAGGCCTCACCGGGGTCTTTTCCCACGGATAGAGCTAAAATTGGGTACTTGATCAACCAACTTAAAGGTAAAGCCTTAGCTTGGGCCAATGCAATATGGGAGAGTAATATGAGCATTGTTTATAATTACCAGGAATTCCTTGTGGAATTCAAATTAACGTTTGAACCACTAGGCAGGGAGGATGACGCTTCCACTGCCCTACTGCGTATCAAACAAGGGAACCGGTCTGTCTCGGATTATGCCATAGAATTCCGCACCTTGGTTTCTGAGGTAGATTGGACTAATAGCGGCTTAATCTCTGCATTTAAAGAGGGATTATCCAAAGCTATTCTGATGAAATAGCTGCCAAAGATCAACCTAAGAGGTTAAATGAATTTATCACATATGTGATGCCGATTGATAAACGAATTAGGAAAAGGGAAATTACTAGACCTATTGACTCCACCTCTCTGTAGAGTCTGAACCTGAACCTATGCAGTTAGGGGTTACAAGACTGTCAGAGGCAGAGAAACAGTATAGAAGAAAGGAGGGCCTTTGTTTATACTGTGGCAAGAAAGGACATATGAGAGATGCTTGTCCCATACGTCCGGAAAACTTCTGCACCTAAGAACTTTAAGAGGACAGGTCTTAGGTGTGATGGATATGTCCTCTGGTAATACCCAAAGTAGATTTCTCCTTGATATCACCTGCAACAAGAAAAGCTTTTCATGCAAAGCCCTGATGGACTGCGGCAGGAAACTTTATCGACATACATTTTATTAAAAAACACTTCCTACCTATCAAGGAAGAGATTATTACCTCTGGCCGTTGAGGCTATTGACGGGAGACGTCTCTCTCAACCATGAAACCATGCCTATTAGCATTACTATAGGAGCTTTACGCAAGGAAGATATGACATTTCAGATAATTGCTTTCCCTTCTTGTCCCATCATCTTAGGATTTCCATGGCTCATCAAGCACAACCCTCATATTGACTGGGCTAAAGGGGAAATACTGGAATGGGGACTGTATTGAGAGATGCATGTTACCTATTACTAAGAGAGTGGGCATCTTTACTTTGCTTCTTCTACACCTCAGACTTCCAAAATTCCTATGCAGTACTGGGAGGTTAGAGAGGTGTTCAGTAAGAGTCAGACTAATACTCTACCTCTTCACAGATCTTATGATTGCTCCATAGATCTGCTACCTGGCACTACGCCCCCTAAGTAGAATCATGGAGTAGAATCATGGAAGAGTACATCAAAGATTCTTTAATTAAAGGCCACATACGTAAGTCATCCTCACCTGCTGGAGCAGGGTTCTTTTTTGTATCCAAAAAAGATGGAGAATTACGCCCATGTATTGATTATAGGGCATTAAACATTTATCCCCTTATTGTTTGACAGAGTTGTTTGACAGACTCCAGGGTGCTAAGATATTTACTAAACTTGACCTTGGGAGTGCTTACAGTTTGGTAAGAATTAAGGAGGGTCCCGAGTGGAGAACGGCATTTAACACTAGAAGTGGGCACTATGAGTACCTTGTCATGCCCTTCAGCTTAGGCAATGCTCCAGCCGTATTTCTGGACTTTATTAATGATGTGCTCAGTGACTACATTTATTCTTTTGTACTAGTATACCAGGATGATATCCTTATTTATTCCCCCGACTTCCAGACCCATCATAGACATGTCCAACAAGTACTGCAAACTTTGCTTGAAAATGGGCTTTATTGCAAACTCGAAAAGTGCATATTTGACCAAATGGAGGTACAGTTTTTGGGATATAATATTTTGGCCTCTGGTTTTCAGATGGACCCTCGCAAACTAGAATCCGTTCTACACTGGCCCTTACCTAACGGGTTAAAAGCCATTCAAAGATTTATTAGGTTTGACAATTATTATAGGCGATTCATCAAAGGTTTCTCTTCAGTGATAGCCCCATCACCAATATGACACGTAAGGGGACTAATTGTACTATATGGTCTAAAGCAGCTAAAGAGGCCTTTGAGCTTCTTAAAAAATTGTTCGCATCTGCTGACATATTGGTACATCCTGACACTAGCTAATCTTTCATATTTGAGGTTGATGCCTCCAAGACAGGGGTTGGGGCTGTTCTTTCCCAGAGGAAGAGTCAGGATACCCCTTTGCATCCTTGCGATTACTTCTCCAGAAAGTTATCTACAGTTGAGCGTAACTATGATATTGGTAACAGAGAATTGTTAGCTGTTATACTAGCGCTTAAGGAATGGCGACATCTTTTGGAAGGCTCCAAGGGTCCCCTTCTTATTACACCCGATCACAAGAATCTGGCCTATATTGGTGATGCCAAACGACTGTCTTCTAGACAGGCTAGGTGGTCTCTGTTCTAGTCCCGCTTTAACTTTATTATCACGTACAGACCTGGTCCCAAAAACGTTAAAGCGGACGCCTTATCTAGGCAATTTGACATTGAATCAGAACTAGAACAAGAGACGTCCCCTATTGTTTGTCCTGAGTGTATCATTGCATCCACTGTTCTTTAATTATCATTTCCTCTGCTTTGTGCTATCATGGCGACTCAATCCCAGGCACCTTGCAATAAACCTCTAGATAAATTGTTTATTCCTTTGCTTGAAAGAGAGGAGGTGCTGAAGGTATTCCACAACAATCTGACTGCTGGACATCTGGGTATTAATAAGACTATATCCACTCGAGATCAATTTGGTGGGATTCAGTCAGGAAAGATATCAAAAAGTATGTGGAGGCCCGTTCTGTTTGTGCAGTTTCTAAGGTTCCTCATAAAGTTCCATGTGGATTGTTACATCCACTTCCTGTACCCAGTGTTCCATGGTCTCATTTGTCTATGGATTTCATCGTTGAACTTCCAAGTTCTAATGGCTATACCACCATCCTTATGGTGGTTGACCACTTTTCCAAAATGGCACATTTTATTCCATTCATAAAATTGCCGTCTTCCGAAGATCTGGTTCATATATTTATACGCGACATTGTCAGACTACATGGTATTCCTCAAAATATTGTATCTCACAGGGGTTCCTAGTTTGTGTCACGATTTTGGAGAGCATTCAAAAAACAGTTGGGTATTGAATTAACATTTCTTCTTTTTACCATCCCCAAACCAATGGTGCGGCTGTGAGGGCTAAACAATCATTGGAACTGTATTTACGTTGTTTTGTGAATAGCACACAGAATAACTGGCCTGATTTGCTGCCCTGGGCTGAATTTGCCAGGAATAATGCTACCCATGACTTGTCCGGACATAGTCCTTTCTTTGTCTATAACGGTCGTCACCCTACAAAACACTGCTTGGTTGGGGTCTCGCCATCTCCTACCCACCCTGGACCTACGACAAGGCTCCAGGCTCCAGTGGGTGAACCTCTCTTCCTCCAGAGAGCAAAGCAGGAACAGCTCTTAGAAGAGCTAGTGATTATTTAATGGAGTATGATGAGCATAGCAATCCCTTGTAGCAGTTTACCCCAATGAGATACAGAACTCAGTATTGAGGGTGAAGTAGAACAGAAGGTTTATTAAACACACTGGCCTTTTATACAGTTTTCACAGCAAAGGTGACGCCCAGGTGGACCTTGTTGGGCACCGAACACAAAACATATTAGCCAATAAAAACAGAGGTTTTATATTCAGACACTCCCATACAGTGTACACAATCACTCCCCTCTGCCTGTGATAGAATTAATGAAGACAATGGACTAACTCAATTAACTCTAAGCAGAAAAACATAAATTTTTACAAAGTCTGGAAAACACCCCAAAACACCACATGTCCCCACAAATATTACATATCCTGATCCTGATAGCCCTGATTTGGGTGAACAACATATCCAAAAATCACCCAGATCAGAGCAGGGGTTCAAACATTTTATGGAAGTCATATTTTTGCCCAGGCGAACACAGGATTTCATGCCCAAAACAGTTCCATAGAATCACGGCTAAGTGCCGCTGGAGGACCAACCGGGAACCAAGAGGTTTTCATGACGAAAATATTTCCAGGGCATTCGCAGCTAAGTCCCCCTGAAGTCTATTCGCGGTTTTAGCCCATGCGAACAAGATGGCCACCACCACATGTTTGAATGTCGAATGGCGGCCTCTGTTCAGGAGTTCGAAGAACCAAATGTTTAAAGTCCCAATAGGCACAATTAGGGTCTCTAAGTCAAAATAAAGTAAATGGGCCATAGTCAAAGGGCAAGAGGCTGGCCATTAGTCCACTCCAAAAACCAGTGGCTAAGTTGCTTTATTCACAATACCAAATTCTAAAACCACTCCACATCGAATTTTTTTTATTTTTGTATTTGTTTAATTTGTGTTTGACAGAAAAGTCACCATAAAGACAATAAGGATATTGCATCAATTTACATCGGGTTTAGTATCGCATGACTCCTACAACATGTTAATACAGTTACTAATCTTAACTTCACCACTCCAATAGCCAATCACATTAGGAAAGTACATAATAGTGACGTTTCCAACTTGAAATTTCAGGCACTTGAACTCATCACCCTCCATTCCAGGAAGGGCAATTTTAACTTTAAATTGCTAAAACAAGAATCTACAGGTGATACTCAAAAAATTAGAATATCGTGCAAAAGTTAATTTAATTCAGTAATGCAACGTAAAAGGGTTAACTAATATATGACATAGATGCATTACATGCAAAGCAAGATAGTTCAAGCCGTGATTTGTCATAAGTGCGATGATTATGGCTTACAGCTCATGAAAACCCCAAAGCCACTATTTATGGTGTGTATATATATATCATATACAATATATTAGTTACCAATTAGTATACTATATACAGTTGCAAGAAAAAGTATGTGAACCCTTAGGAATAATATTGATTTCTGCACAAATTGGTCATAAAATGTGATCTGATCATCATCTAAGTCACAACAATAGACAATCACAGTCTGCTTAAACTAATAACACACAAAGAATGAAATGTTGCCATGTTTTTTATTGAACACACCATGTAAACATTCACAGTGCAGGTGGAAAAAGTATGTGAACCCTTGGATTTAATAACTGATTGAACCTCCTTTGGCAGCAATAGCTTCAACCAAACATTTCCTGTAGTTGCAGATCAGATGTGCACAACGGTCAGGAGTAATTCTTGACCACTCCTCTTTACAGAACTGTTTCAGTTCAGCAATATTCTTGGGATGTCTGGTGTGAATCGCTTTCTTAAGGTCATGCGACAGCATCTCAATTGGGTTGAGGTCAGGATTCTGACAGGGCCACTTCAGAAGGCATATTTTCTTTTGTTTAAGCCATTCTGTTGTTGATTTACTTCTATGCTTTGGGTCATTGTCCTGTTGCAACACCCATCTTCTTTTGAGCTTCAGCCGGTAGACAGATGGCCTTAAGTTCTCCTGCAAAATGTCTTGATAAACTTGGGAATTTATTTTTCCTTCGATGATAGCAATCTGTCCAGGCCCTGACGCAGCAAAGCAGCCCAAAACCATGATGCCCCCACCACCACACTTCACAGTTGGGATGAGGTTTTGGTGTTGATGTGCTGTGCCTTTTTTCGCCACACATAGTTTTGTGTGTTTCTTCCAAACAACTTAACTTTGGTTTCATCTGTCCACAGAATATTTTGCCAGTACTGCTGTGGAACATCCAGGTGCTCTTGTGCAAACTGTAAACGTGCTGCAATGTTTTGTTTGGACAGCTGTCGTATCCTCCCATGAAATCCATTCTGGTTTAGTGTTTTACGTATTGTAGATTTGCTAACAGGGATGTTAGCATTTGCCAGTGACTTTTGTAAGTCTTTAGCTGACACTCTAGGATTCTTCTTCACCTCACTGAGCAGTCTGCGCTGTGCTCTTGCAGTCATCTTTACAGGATGGCCACTCCTAGGGAGAGTAGCAGCAGTGCTGAACTTTCTCTATGTATAGACAATTTGTCTTACCGTGGACTCATGAACAGCTTTATGCAAGTCAACAATTCTTAATTGTAGATCTTCTGAGAGCTCTTTTGTGAGAGGCATCATTCACATCAGGCAATGCTTCTTGTGAAAAGCAAACCCAGAACTGGTGTGTGTTTTTTATAGGGCAGGACATCTGTAACCAACACCTCCAATCTCATCTCATTGATTGGACTCCAGTTGGCTGTCATCTCACTCCAATTAGCTCTTGGAGATGTCATTAGTCTAGGGGTTCACATACTTTTTCCACCTGCACCGTGAATGTTTAAATGGTGTGTTCAATAAAAACATGGCAACATTTCATTCTTTGTGTGTTATTAGTTTAAGCAGACTGTGATTGTCTATTGTTGTGACTTTGATGATGATCAGATCACATTTTATGATCAATTTGTGCAGAAATCCATATCATTCCAAAGGGTTCACATACTTTTTCTTGCAACTGTAATACAGTAACTGCATGCCCTTCATTATGCCACATTTCATAATTCTTCTTTTATTTATTTTTTTTCTTCCCGTATGTCATTAAACATTACGAGGCTTCCTGTACAGTACTTTCATAATATTTATCTTTAGTATTTTTTCTGACATCTTCACTTTTGTCCTTGCCGTGTATTCACGATCTATCATTCATTAAGCAAAACCACTCCTCCTGATATACTGCAAGTCTATTGGTGCATTCAAATACACTTGACCCAATGGGATCACAGTATCCCTTATTTAAAACTGGCAATTTTTTGTTTCCCGGTTCCCCGATGATGAGCTAAACAGCGAAACGCCCCAGGGGTACTAGGAGTGCTTCGCTCATACTAGCAATTTTATTGTGGTGCTACCAGGCAATTTAGGATATTTCTTTGCAAACTACCATTTACTAATTTAGTGCTACCAGGGAAGCTTAGGCAATTTGTTTGAGAAATTTACCAACTAACAGTATGTCTCTACAACGTCTTTTTTAAGTTTCTGTTTGACAGTTAGGCTGGTGTCACAATAATCAACATTTTATATATACAGGCTACTTGGCAATCTTGACCGTTTGTGTTAGTTATTATCTATTGACCACTGAATATATTGTCCTCTTTATAATCCTGGAGGGTGTTTTTTGTTAACAAGTACAGGGCGAGTTTTTTGGTGGGGATAAGGGGTGCCCTCGAAGACACAATAGGGTGAGATACTTTATACCCTGCATATGTTCCTCCTGTTCTGTACTCGCCGACTCTCCCTTGTTGCCACCCCCACAGGTTGATAAAGTTAATAAATGACACCAAGACTGTATTTGTCTCTGCTTAGCGAACAGCCTGTTAAAAACGAATTGGGAAATCCTTGCACCACACACCCACTCATGATATCTGCAACGTTGTATCTACTGGAACATCGTAGCAGTACTTAGTGATACTATTGTCAATGGCATTTCTGTTAATTAGTGGGTAATACGTCATACTTATCCTTGAATACCAATAAGATCAAGGATAGGGTATATAAAAATCTTACAACATGGGGACGGGGCCTGACTGCCAAGCAAGCAGGACGCGGGCTGAATGAGCTCCTCAATTAATCGTGTGATAAATCGAGAATAATTAGCTTAAGCAGCCGAAATCGCCTTAAGAGTTGTGGAGACAGCATTGACAATCCCCCAAATCAACTGGACACGCTCTGCTTAACATTTGTGGGGCCTGAAGCTCCGTGCGACCTGCTATCTGATCTGAGGTGGGAGACGCGGATGATCTCCCGCCTTATTCTCGGCACGACCGCGGTCTGGGCCACATTTCTCCCCCCCTTCTGGGCCATTGGGGGTTATCCCGGTCCCCACTGGGGGTGCAAACACAGCTCCTAGAATAACAGAGCAAGCCTGAGTGAGCAGCAACGCTCCTGACCCGAGGCCTGGCTATACAAGATGGCTGATGCATGGACCGGCCCTGCAGGGCCAACAACACTTGACCCACTCACCTCAGGCATCCAAAGATGCACTGGATGCCATCTTCAAGAGCTTCTGGGCGAAACTGGAGGCCTGCACGAGAATGGCGGCACTGGCTGCTCGAACAGCACTGGAGACTTGGAAGCGACATGAAGGGGAGCTGCAGAGGCTCCAGCCAGGCAAGCCGGCTCCAGGCACATCGGCAACCACGGGGACTCGCACTACTCACCATTGTCATGACACACTGCACAACCCGTGGCTACTGCCTCCAAGTTGAATTTTTATTATGATTTTTATGCTTATTGTTATGTTTTGCTAGTGCCCTCAAATATTATTTTCATGTAATAGTCAGGCAGATATCCCAGACCACCAGCCTACCTGGAAGCTATTCTTCTTGCTGCTGCAGATATGTTTTGGCCAAGGATGGCCATGCTAGTCCACCCAGCGGCTACTAAGCTACAGAATTTCCATTGTTGAGCATGTTACCTTACCTTTTTCTCTTTGAGTATAAAATGTCAGTTAAAGCAGCATGTCTTAATTATTCCTCTTGTCCTCACCATACATGACATTGCTTATAGTATAGTATCCTGTTTATTACTTAAAATGTGCAGTTAAACCTCAAGCCACAGTATTATGCCTTTTGAAATGCCTGTGTGGCATCACACGCTTGTCTGTCATACTTATGCACTACAAAAATAAAGAATTGAAAAAAAAAAATGTTTACAACATTTTGATGCAGAAACTTGTTTGTCAGTTGTGCAATTATCTGGACGGTCAGTACGACTGCAATTGCAGATTTGACTCAACACTAGGAGTTATAACAAATATACCATTGCCGCTACAGTAGTATGACATAGTGACATCACTATCTATTCTGGGTAGTCACATTGTTTGCACTCTATACCCAGTATAATTATTTATACAGGCATTCTTTTTTTGTTGCTAGTATCAAGGAGTATATTACCCTTTGCACCACACTACCACAGACATAGAGGTCTGACACCTTTTACTTATTACCCATTTTGTATTTTTACGATAGTGTATTAATGTGGTAGTCTGTACCTCTTTATGTAGGCTATTTTAGCCATTATATGTATGTATTTTTCATTTATTATTGTTTGTGTTTTATTTTTCACTATATATAATACTATTTGTATATATATATATATTTTTTCCATATTTCTTTTTTATTGGTTTTGGTAGTACTCCAGTGCATAGTACCGTGATATAATAATAAAATAACAGTAATGGTAATAATACAATGATAGAATAATACAATAGTAAGATAATACAATAATAATATTACAATGATAATATTAATATTAATACCATACACAATCGCTGACGTAGCAGCTCATCGATCAAATATGGCCTCATCGGCTTATCACTCACATGTACACATAACATGATAATACTTGTAGTATCGTTAACAGTAACAGCAATGTATGAGCATCACCAGATTTGCTTTTCATCGATGTTATGTTATATCTCCGTTTGTGTGACAGTTCGTTTGAGGTGTTTGTTTTTGACTTAGAGCTATAGACATTTGTGCTATCTGTTGTTGATGTCCGCACTAGCTTAATTCTCTATCTCGTCATGCAACCGGGTACAAAAGGAAAAAAAAGTTAAGGGAAGGGTAACATTCAACAGTAACTCTACTAGTATAACCGTGTAACCTGAAATTTCCCTGTTTGGTACTGCTATCGGACCTTGCGGTGTGTGTGGTTAGTGGCGAGGTTTGTGGCATGTAGCATGTAGTATAACCCTCCTTCTTATTTCTCTGGGGCGTGTGTCGACGTGTTATGGTGCCTTATTCGTCTGTGTCGTCCAATGTTCGGGCATTAAGCCACCCGCCCCATTGGATACCATGTTTTTCCGGTGTTCCTTGTAAATTGTGTGCCATTCTCTCGTACAAGCAAACGTTATCCACCCTTTTTGTTACCTCCTCTAGTGTTGGTGGCGTTATGGCCTTCCACTGTGAGGCTATCGCAGTTTTGGCTATAGTTAATATGTTTAATGCAGTCATGGTCGCTGGGTGTCTCACTGAGTTGCTCATGGGGAGCATATGCAGCAAGAAGTGTACAGGGTCTAATGGTATAGCTAAGTTAGTTGTTTCGCGTATGAGTGTTTGGACCGAGGTCCAGAACGGAGTTATGATCGGACAGTCCCAGAATATGTGAAGCAACGACCCTGCTGTGCGGTTGCATCTCCAGCACAACGGGGAGGAGTTGGGATACATTCTTGCTAGTCGTGAGGGGACTAGATACCAGCGCATTGCTATCTTGCAATATGCTTCCCATAGTGACAAGCTTTTAGATGCCCGTTTTGTTAAGTAAAAGGCCTCATGCCATTGTTTTAATGTGAGTGATTTCCCTATATCTCCTTCCCACTTTTCCATGTAAGGAAGTTTGTGTTCAGATTTCTCTCGTTCCAGTGCATTATAGCAGAGGGCTAGGGGTTTGACAGAGCGGCGTGTCAGAATGTACCGGGCAGAAGGAGTGTCTGGTCATTTTACGGGTGTTGTCAGCTTAGTGCGAGATTGTAGTATGTGCTTGACCCTTAAATATTTGAATAAGTCTCTGGGGCTCAGGGAGAATTCGCTTTGTAGGGTAGGAAATGTTTTCAGCATGTTTTGGTTATATAGGTCCTGGATTTTACGGATCCCTAGGGTCGACCATGTTTGTAGGGGGAGGTCGGGTGAGCTGGCCTGCAGTGTTGTGAGTGGTGCTTTTTTGAACAGTGTTTGCATGTCTGTGACCACTGAGGCCCAATGTCTCCAAGTGTTCAAAGTGTTTTTTGTGCACCATAGTGTGGTACTCCCTATGGATGTTGGTTCGGGGGTCAAGAGGGCATTAGACAGAGTGGCTGGGTGTATGCAGGCATCCTCGAGAGCTAGCCATAGAGTGGTTTGTTCTGCATCTGGGGTTCTGAGTAGTCTTAGTCCTTGTGCTAAGAAAGATGCTCGGTAGTAATTACGGATGTCCGGAGCACCTAAGCCACCTTTCGCAAATGGTAGGCTAAGTTTGGCGGTGGCCATTCTGGGAGGCTTCCGTTTCCATATGTGGGCGTTAATGATAGTCTGGAACCTTTTTAGTATTTTGGCCGGCAGTGGTATGGGGAGTGTGCGGAAGAGATAAAGCATGTGGGGGAGAATCATCATTTTAATGGAGTTGATGCGTCCCAACCATGATACTTCCATCCCTTCCCATTGGCTCATTTGGGCTGTGAGTTTGTGAAGCATAGGTGTATGGTTTTCGGTAGTTAGTGAGTTTATTGATTTTGTTAGTTTGATGCCTAAGTATTGGATCGATTTAGATCGCCATTCGAATGTATGTGTTTCTTATAAATTTTTAATCGTGGCCTTTGGTAGTCGGATGGGAAGAGCCTGGGTTTTGGCTGGATTATTTTTGTAGTACGACACTGAGCCATACTTGTTCAGCATTTGTAGAAGGACTGGGATAGATTGTATCGGGTCTGTCAGGAATACTAGTATGTCGTCCGCGAATAGGGCTAGTTTTTGTTCACCCACAGGGGTTTCCAGTCGTGGGATTAGAGGGTCAAGTTTAATGTGATAAATGAGGGGCTCTAGGCACAGAATGAAGATGAGTGGGGACAGTGGGCATCCCTGGCGTGTGCCATTGCGAATGTGGAAAGGTTTGGAGAGGAAACCCGTGTTATGGACTCTTGCCGAAGGGCAGCTGTATAATTATAAAGGGCTGGGGAAATCCCTGCACTTCAAGAGTTTTCCTCATGTATTTCCAATTTAGGCGGTCGAGTGCCAAGAGGACGCCTTGCTGATTTGATGAGTGTGCCCATTCAACTAGGTTGATGAAATGTCTAGTATTGTCACCCACCTGCCTATCGGGCACGAACCCTGCTTGTTCCTTTGAAACTAGCTTGGGTAGGAGTGGTTTCATTCTATTTGCCAACAACTTAGCGTAGAGTTTTGTATCGGCATTCAGTAGCGAGATAGGTCTGAGGTTGGCACACATTACAGGCGTTTTGTTGGGTTTAGGGAGAGTTACTATGTGGGCTTCTAGCATTTCTGGTGGGATTTCTCCTGTTTCTTTTATATGGTTGAAGTCATGCGTTAGGAGAAGATTAGTGAGGTGTCGACCTAATAAGATAGATGGCCTTTTGGGAGTTTTGTTCTCTGTTCGTTTCATGTCTATGTGTGGGTCAGCTGTGCAGTTAAAGTCACCGCATAGGATCACGTGCCCTCATATATATCTGTGCAGCTTTTTTAGTGCTGAGGTTAGAAAGGATTTTTGTTGGGGGCGTATAGTGAGGCTATCGTGATCTCTATACCGTTTAGAGAGCCCACCAGTATGAGTAGCCGGCCATCCCTGTTTGCGTGTTGTGTGCTCATCGTAAATGCCCAGTCATCATGGAAAAATATGGAGACCCCTCTTGATTTTGTTGGGGAGAATACGTGAAAGGCCTGCAAATATTGTTTCACAGAGAATTTTGCTGGGTTTTGTCTACAAAAGTGGGTTTGCTGCAGACAGGCTATCGCTGCTTTGGACGAGCGCATTTCCTGCGCTCTCAGTCTGTGCTTGTGGGGGCTGTTAAGGCCTTTGACGTTAAGGAAGAATAACTGCATTGAGTTAGCCATTGACAGTAGGATTCAGGTTATGCTGATTAGTAAACGCTAGATTGACTTCAAGTAGAATTTTGGGTTTACCGTGAAAATGCATGTTGGTTCACGGCGGATTTTGGTCCGCGGGCTGTGGAAGTAGGTTGTGGTTTGCATATTGTGGTCAGGTCTACAGGTTTTCAAGCAGTACAACCAAATAGTGAGTAGAGATATAAACTGATAAAAGAGCATATACGTAAATATAAACCTAAATGAAACTAAGGACAGAACAAGAGAGGAAAAAATTAGAGGTGGACAAGGTCCACATCAATAGTTCCCAAAAAGGGTTACAGAGATATCAAGGGGCATAACCCCACAAAGTAGTTTAAAGAGAAAAGACTAAAGTGAAGTGGTTGTTCCACTGAAGATGGAAAAAAATTTTTGGGACATCCACTTCACCAAATGATATCTCTAGTTAATTGGAATAAAATGATTATTAGGTATAACCTTTATTTAGCCGTCTTGGGGCAAAACAAAAAATAATAATAGAGTGTAATAGTTGTGAAACACTCGTGAAGAAAACACGTGAAATAAAAACTGGGTAGATGCAATGTGGATGTCCTCAAAATATGATAATAAAGTGGTATCTACACTCAGGGTTATAGTAACCGGTACAGTATAGTATAATGTATATTCAGTTAGATACCACAAAAGGAAAAAGTTTTATCCAGAGTCTGCAGGGATCAAAGGATATCCCAGCTATATAGAGGTAGATCCACAAACCATCCCAAACATTCTAATAGGCTTCTCAAAGCATCCACTTAAGATTTAGGTAGATAGTTTCCCTATAGAGTAAATCTATGGTAAGGTTTATCTAGAGTGTTGCAAATAAAGAGAGAATCTAGGGAAAAAGAGGGAGAGACACTGTATATGTAGTTGCTACTTAGTAATTAGTGCTTAAAGAGAGTATAGATAGTATGTATCACAGGTTACAAATGAGAGCTTAGGTAGATCTAAAGAGGTGGTTAAATAGATTAACCCTGAGGGTTAATACACAGGTGTATGGATGAAGGCACCACCCAGTAATGCAAAAGTCCCACCCAGGGACACAAAAGCAACCTGAATAGATAAAGAGTCACAGCCTAAGCTTGCTAAGTATATCGCCTACAAATACTAGATACCGCTGCTTCAAGGCAGCCTAGCACTATCAGTCCCTAGCTGAACGTTCTCAATGTGTACCATAGGGTCTCCGCTATTGCCAAATAGTCTAAATAAATGTTACAGGTGACCCCCAATATAGGTGACTAAATCACTTCTTGCATCCCCCAGTAGTTAAAAACAAAAACGGCAAACGCTCGACGCGCGTTTCGGCGTGACCACACGCCTTTATCAAGAGCTCCTTGATAAAGGCGTGTGGTCACGCCGAAACGCGCGTCGAGCGTTTGCCGTTTTTGTTTTTAACTACTGGGGGATGCAAGAAGTGATTTAGTCACCTATATTGGGGGTCACCTGTAACATTTATTTAGACTATTTGGCAATAGCGGAGACCCTATGGTACACATTGAGAACGTTCAGCTAGGGACTGATAGTGCTAGGCTGCCTTGAAGCAGCGGTATCTAGTATTTGTAGGCGATATACTTAGCAAGCTTAGGCTGTGACTCTTTATCTATTCAGGTTGCTTTTGTGTCCCTGGGTGGGACTTTTGCATTACTGGGTGGTGCCTTCATCCATACACCTGTGTATTAACCCTCAGGGTTAATCTATTTAACCACCTCTTTAGATCTACCTAAGCTCTCATTTGTAACCTGTGATACATACTATCTATACTCTCTTTAAGCACTAATTACTAAGTAGCAACTACATATACAGTGTCTCTCCCTCTTTTTCCCTAGATTCTCTCTTTATTTGCAACACTCTAGATAAACCTTACCATAGATTTACTCTATAGGGAAACTATCTACCTAAATCTTAAGTGGATGCTCTGAGAAGCCTATTAGAATGTTTGGGATGGTTTGTGGATCTACCTCTATATAGCTGGGATATCCTTTGATCCCTGCAGACTCTGGATAAAACTTTTTCCTTTTGTGGTATCTAACTGAATATACATTATACTATACTGTACCGGTTACTATAACCCTGAGTGTAGATACCACTTTATTATCATATTTTGAGGACATCCACATTGCATCTACCCAGTTTTTATTTCACGTGTTTTCTTCACGAGTGTTTCACAACTATTACACTCTATTATTATTTTTTGTTTTGCCCCAAGACGGCTAAATAAAGGTTATACCTAATAATCATTTTATTCCAATTAACTAGAGATATCATTTGGTGAAGTGGATGTCCCAAAAATTTTTTTCCATCTTCAGTGGAACAACCACTTCACTTTAGTCTTTTCTCTATAAATGAAACTAAGTAAATAAAGTATGTACAGGGTGCCCCATTGGTTTTGGGCGTTCTGCTCGATTGGTCTGCCACCCGGGTCTCAGCCGGGCAGCAGGTCAATCCGGGGGGTGAGGTCTACGGAGGGCAGCCGTGGCCCAGTCCCTTTAAACATGGTTTCAATCATAAGACGTATTCGGTTAGTTGAACCTTACCGGTGTGTGTGGGTTTTTTTGTTTTTGTAATTGTTCGTGTGTTGACGTTATCTATGTGTCACCGTGCTCGGGCCTGCATGTGTCTCCCCCAGAAGAGGGGCTTATTCCAAGACATCTGGCAGAATCGTTTTGTGCGGTGGAGATTGTTGTGGTGTGCATATATAAAACTGCGTATTCGAAAGTATTTGATGTTTGTGGTGTGTGTCGTGTTGTGCGGTGAAGTGTGGCATGGTATACATTGGCATCCGTCGGTTGAGGGGTATCACATACAGTCCCGGTCGTGCGGGTGTTGCAAACATTTAGTCCTTTTGGATATCTCGCTGCTGTTTTCTGGGCCATGTGCCATTCAGTCGGCAGCCGCTGAGGTAGTTTGGAGCTTTGCGCAGGAGCGTCTTGAGATCTGAACAGTCCCCATTCTCGTAGGAGTTTCAGGCCTTCAGCTGGTTCCTCGATGTTGTGGTGTTTGTTATTTTTCCATATCAAGAGCTTGGTCTGGTATCCCCAACGATATTGTATGTTGTGATTGCGCAGCGTTTTCGTGACAGAGACGAACTCCCGTCTTCTTTCCATTTTGAGCGCTGATAAATCGGCAAATACTTGGATGTCTTGGTACGGCTCTGGTAAACGTTGTAATTTGCGTGCTGTGGCCATCAGCGCTTCTTTGGATTTGAAATAGTGAAATCTGACCACCATGTCCCGTGGCGTGTCTGTGGTGAAGCACGGGGGCCTCGGAATATGGTGAGCCCTTTCTCTATGGCCAGTGCTAAGGGGGTGCGTAGGCTTAGTATGTAATCAGGGAGAGCGTCATGTGTGACGCAGTCTGGGATTCCCCGGAATCTTACATTATTTCGCCTTGAACGGTCCTCAATGTCTGCAGTTTTCCTTTTTAGAAGTATGTGCTCTTCTTCAGCTGCTCTGCAAAGTCGTTTTGTGAGGCGCAGATTTCTTCCGTCCGCACTTCCAGGCGATCTGTGCGATCACCTATTTTGTTCAGTTCCCGTTTAAACTCTGCAGTCATTTTTTTCATGTCCGCATTTAGAGTTGTTCTCAGATCTTGCAGCATGGTGAATAGCCTTATTTCACTAACTGGTGCCTCTGTGTATGAATATGAGGCTGTGTCAGTTTCAATTAGCTGGTCTGGTGCAGGAGGAAGGCCCATGCTGTCGTCGCCATCTTGTGGAGATTTGCCCTTGTCTTTTCTGGCGGATTTGAGTTGATCCGTCATTTTCATTTGTTTGGAGGGGGCCATGGTGTCGGTACCTGTCAGCGGGTATCTTTTAGCCGAGATTCAGATCGTCTTATCTGCTATATAAACGCGGTCGGGTCTATTGCTGCCGGGAGCTCTCACTCCATGCGACCGTGAGCGCTGGCTGTCAGACACGCCCCCTATTTGTATATTTTTGTGTGTGGTTTATCTTGTTTCTTTTTGTCCAGTTGGACTTTTTAGCCTATTAATTAAATATTAAGTTTTAAATACACATTATTTTTGCATTTTTCATTTGGTCCTGGTTACTTCCTCCACTCTTCTCTTTTTCTTTAGTATTGCATGTCACATCACATTTAACACACAGTAGAAGGATTGTAGCGGAGCTCCCTGTATCCCGGCTGGGTACCTCCGCCAAGGACCGCTTCCTAGCTGGAACAGGGGACAAACTGCAGCACTTCTGCCCACACTCGCCGTGGCTTGACTGGGGCCCTGGATCCAGGGCCGGACTGGCCCACCGGGATACCGGGAAATTTACCAGGCCCACCTGGGGCTGCAAGGTCACATATGTGCCACCGGGTGGCCGGTCCGGTGGCACACTGAGAGGGGGCCGGCCGTGTTCCAGACTGGAGCCGCCGGAGAACCGCGAGGGAGCATGGTAGACAGGCTCCTCCTCCATCAGCAACAGCAGTGACTGGAGTGCCGCCGGACCCGCGAAGCTGCCACCCGGCCCGGCGGCTCCAGTCTAGATTCTGACATTTACCCCTTCTGTAAGAGACACACAGGAAGGGGAGACACAGGGGAGGGGAGGGAGAGGGGAGGACACAGGGGAAAGGGGAGGGAGGAGACACACACACAGGGGAAGGGGGAGGGAGGGAACACAGAGAAAGGGGAAGAAAGAGGCAGAGGGGGAAGAGAAAGAGGAAGAAATGAGAGAGACACACAAGGGGAGGGGAAGAAAGAGGCAGAGGGGGAAGAGAGAGACTGGGAAGGAGAGGGGAGACATTGACACAGAGGAGCAGTGAGGGGGAGAAAGAGAGGACCCGGGGCAACGAGGAGTAGTGGTTATTGTGCATGGAATATTTCTTTAAATAATCTACAAGTGCCCCTCCCAGGCTCAGGCTCTGGATCCGTCACTGGTATATGACATGTATGTTAATGTGTATATTAGTTATATATATATATATATATATATCTATCTATATATAAATATATATATTATATTTACACATATTAATGTACATTTATATATACATAATACACAGAGAAATTTCATTAATATGTACCATATGTAATGAGCAGATATTGGCCCAATCTTGTTGCTAGGTGCATACTCAAGCACAATAACATATTTAAAGTGAAGAGCACACCCACAGGACTTCAAAATAAAAAATTTTTACAGTTGTGCCCTACACACATTCACCATTTCAGTCCCATTAACAAGCTTTCCTTAATATGTCAAGGTAGTTGGACTGAAACATTGATTACATGCAAAGGCACGTCTGCTTAAAATAAATCTGCACTTTTATTTATTTTGAAGCCTATGAGTGCGCTTTTTACGTTGAAGTACGTTTTAATTTTAATTTATCTGTTCTAACTCTGTATCTGCACACTATGCTGGCGCAACGCATTATGGGGCTGGTAAATATTTTTTTTCCAGGGCTGCTTTTAATTCCCAGTCCGGCCCTGCCTGGAACCGCTCCTTCCTGGAGCCGAATGGGAAATTAGCTCTAGACACCCCTAGACACTGGACGACACTAAGTCCTGGGAGCTCTAGTCCTTACAAGGACTTTCCCCGTTGAATCCCCTGCAAGCTGGAACAGCAGACACAGGAGTAAATTTTCTTTCCCTCCAATAACAGGATGACACACAGTTTTGGAGTGTAAACTGGAATAGATTTTGATGGTGCCACACTTGGCCTTTAATGCAAGTTCCCAAGCAAGGGGTACGCCCACATGGACCTTGTTGGGGACAGGGACACAAACTTACAAACCAATTGAAGTGGAAATCAATCAATAAATTGATTATTTTTGTGTATCTGCCCTGGCCAAATTAAAGAAACAGTGCGTGCACGCTCCCTGAAGTAATTCACACCAGACACAAGTTTCAGGTTGATGAAAAACTTGAGGAATGTTTATTCAGAGGGGAGGGCAAGTCCCTTTTAAAGCAGAATTACATCATATGCATTGTCAGAGATAACATGAAATAATACATCATTAATTGGTTAGGCGTTAAGTGGTTTTCTTAATGCTCTGCCTACAAGGGGTGATGTCACTGGGACCATGAGGGTCTCCCCCAGATTCCAGCACCATCTTGTTACACGAGGTAGTTGGTCGATGTTAGGGGGGAAGCTCCTAGCGGCCATTTTAATTAATCACATATAAGTAGAATAATGCTGATTACAGTTAGATGAGTAAATAGACATTTTACTAGCTACAAATTATGTTAATATTTCATTTCCACAACAGTCAAACCAATAATAACACATTTACAATGTTAGGCACTCCCACACATGACACACAATCCCTCCCCTCTGCTTGGGAGATAATGGGATCAGTAACTGTACTAATTCTAGTCCAATTTTATGGCAAGACAGGAGGCTTCATATTTGCTTTACTTTCTTTACTGTAACTCCCAGCCAGGGCTGCCATCAGAAATTTTGGAGCCCCTGACACAGCTCAAGGTCTGGGCCCCCCGGTGCCTGCACCCGAGTCCGCCCAAAGTGCTGCCCCCCCCCCGAGTCCGCCCACAGGAATGCAGTGTCTGCAGGGCCGGTGCAAGGATATTTGCCACCCTAGGCAAAAGTAAAGTTTGACGCCCCCCCCATGTGACATCACAATGACCCACCCATATGATCTGCCATGTTAACCAACACCAGTGCTGCAGTGCCGCTGTGTTTACATTAAAAGGCATGCAGGGACAGGCTAGACACCAGAACCACTACATTAAGCTGTAGTGGTTCTGGGGACTATAGTGTCCCTTTAATGTGAGGTAAATTAAAGATTAGTGCCACAAATAATATACTAGATTGCCTACTTACAACCAGATGAGGATGATTATGGGTTCTAGCTGCAGTCTGGCTCCACTGGTCTGGTGTAGAACAGGCTCTCTGGAGGCGTTTTGTAACTGTGG
>OW240912.1:147955421-147986849 GCA_933207985.1 Pelobates cultripes
GTTACTAAAAGAATGAATCCTTTCACAGATGGAAAGGGTAAATAGTGGCACAGTTATATCATTTTATAGTCATCAAAAGACATGCAACCATGCCTGTACTTAAACAATATCTTTAGTTTGAACCATAGACATATGTACTACTGATAATTGCATTAATACATTTGCATTTACAATGAAAAATTAATATAAAAATATATATTTTTTTAGTCCCAACAGAGTACAGAGTTTTCTGAACGGCAGGTGCAGTTTCCAGTGTGTGCTAGCATATGGATATTTATAGAACAAGAGACCAGTGGAAGTGCAAATGTTATATTTTATCTCAAGTATTTCTGCAGATGTAACATTTTCTGGAATGTTATTCCATAGTTGTACAGTTTGGCCTTACGGAGAATAGTAGTAAGTAAACTGCTTGTGCAGGTAGTGCTGGTAGGTGTGGGGAGCTGCAGTGAGTGTGTTGCTCAGGTAGTGTGGGTTATAGGAGGTGTGGGGAGCTGCAGTGAGTGTGTTGCTCAGGTAGTGTGGGTTATAGGAGGTGTGGGGAGCTGCAGAGAGCGTGCTGCTCAGGTAATGTGGGTTATAGGAGGTGTAGGGAACTGCAGTGAGCGTGCTGCTCAGGTAGTGTGGGTTATAGGAGGTGTGGGGAGCTGCAGTAAGTGTGCTGCTCAGGTAGTGTCAGTTATAGGAGGTGTGGGGAGCTGCAGTGTGTGATGCTCAGGTAGTGTGGGTTATAGGAGGTGTGGGGAGCTGCAGTGAGGGTGCTGCTCAGGTAGTGTGGGTTATAGGAGGTGTGGGGAGCTGCAGTGAGCGTGCTGCTCAGGTAGTGTTTGTTATAGGAGGTGTGGGGAGCTGCAGTGAGTGTGCTGCTCAGGTAGTGTGTGTTATAGGAGGTGTGGGGAGATACAGTGAGCGTGCTGCTCAGGTAGTGTGGGTTATAGGAGGTGTGGGGAGCTGCAGTGAGTGTGTTGCTCAGGTAGTGTGGGTTTTAGGAGGTGTGGGGAGCTGCGCAGCCGCCTGTGCAGTGTGGTTTATAGGAGGTGTGGGGAGCTGCAGTGAGTGTGCTGCTCAGGTAGTGTGTGCTCAGGTAGTGTGGATTATAGGAGGTGTAGGGAGCTGCAATGAGTGTGCTGCTCAGGTAGTGTGTGTTATAGGAGGTGTGGGGAGCTGCAGTGAGCGTTCTGCTCAGGTAGTGTGTATTATAGGAGGTGTGGGGAGCTGCAGTGAGCGTGCTGCCCAGGTAGTGTGGATTATAAGAGGTGTGGGGAGCTGCAGTGATGTGCTGCTCAGGTAGTGTGTGTTATAGGAGGTGTGGGGAGCTGCAGTGAGTGTGCTGCTCAGTTAGTGTGGGTTATAGGAGGTGTGGGGAGCTGCAGTGAGCGTGCTGCTCAGGTAGTGTGGGTTATAGGAGGTGTGGGGAGCTGCGGTGAGCGTGCTGCTCAGGTAGTGTGGGTTATAGGAGGTGTGGGGAGCTGCAGTGAGTGCTGCTCAGGTAGTGTGTATTATAGGAGGTGTGGGGCGCTACAGAGAGCGTGTTGCTCAGGTAGTGTGGGTTATAGGAGGTGTGGGGAGCTGCAGTGAGTGTGCTGCTCAGGTAGTGTGGGTTATAGGAGGTGTAGGGAGCTGCAGTGAGGGTGCTGCTCAGGTAGTGTGGGTTTTAGGAGGTGTGGGGAGCTGCAGTGAGTGCTGCTCAGGTAGTGTGGGTTATAGGAGGTGTAGGGAGCTGCAATGAGTGTGCTGCTCAGGTAGTGTGGGTTATAGGAGGGAGATTTTAAGAGAAGTGGTTATGAAGAGGCAAGAATAAGTTGTATATAAGAGCCTGTCTCGATCTTTTAGAATACCTCCATGATGAGTACTGTATATCCAATGTTAAAGCACATTATGCGGATAGTATCTCTGGTTCCACCGAATGTAAGCATACATTATTAATAGACTTTCAAATTTTTCCCCCAGATGATTTTGACAATGAAGATAATTTAGATGGAGAACTTCTAAAGGTAAATAATTTTTGTTGCACGTGAGGCGTAGAATTGAAATCCAAACATTTATAGAAAGTGATTTCTGAGATAAACCTTTCAAGATACAGATGTTTTGTAGAGTGTTACTCATCAGAAGGGTCAAAATGAGTAGGTTTATTATTGCAATTTGTGTGAGTTATACCTTTTTTTTTTTATAATTCTTTATTTTTGCAAGTGCATAGATAATCACATGTTTCAATACTGCCAGAGAATGTTACGGTAGTCGACAATTGGTGACATTTTGGTGTCAGCTTCAAGATATGTTGCACTTTTTTTTTTTTTTATAAGAAATTCAAGTGAAAGCCTAGACAGGCATAACAGAATAAAATAACAATCAGATTTTTACATGCTGTCTAAAACAATTTCGCTTGAGATCATATTACTATAGTTAGTTATATATTGCAAGCGATCTGCACAGTTTGAAGTGCTTAGTTGCTCATGGGTTAACTTTAAGGTAAACATAAGAGACAAACCAGTAAACACAGGCTAAACCAACATGTCTGTATATCATTCAGGTGCTTTGCGTTTTGGTCGAGCAGGCTGGCCATTCATGGTTATTCTATAGCATGCATAAATCTAAAATGTAGTATGGTTTAAAGATTAAATGAAAAAGGTTATTTGCTGGACTATATAGTCAAACATGCTATTCTATATGGTAGACAAAGTGAACTGGTTTAAGACTTGCTATCTAGTATTGGAGTTTACTAATAAACGACATGTTGCTGTAAAAAGGGTCTGCTGTGTCTAGAGCATGGTCTCAATACTTCGGCAAAAGAGCAAATGCTCATTCTTTGGTTTTAGGTACTCGCCTTGGGACCCTAAAAAATGTGTGGGAGTATATCGGAGTCTGAAATTTGAAGGGTGCGCCAAAGTTCAACTCTCAGGCCAGGTAGCATCTGGGTAGAAGCAAGGGTCCCATGGTGTGAGTGTGGGCTATGGATGGAAGCCGGATGATGAGGCAGTCCCCGCGTACCTAACAGATGCCCGTTCTGGAGGCCGTGGTTGCGGGTCTGGGGCGGCACAACAAAACAAATACATGCCGTGGGCATAACGGCCCCTGTGGTGTGAATTGTGATGGACCAAGTAAGGTTGAATTTTGCCAGGGGAACCGTGCAGGTGCTGGGTCACATAAGGTGCTTTCTGGTAACGGTCCTGGCATGCCCACCGGGGCTTGTGCTTAATGAGGTTGTAGCTTACCTTAAGGTGGACAACTGAGCAGGGTGAAGAGGTATAAAATAATTCGGAGTGTCCGCGGCTAGGGTGTGGACTAGTAGTGCAGTCAAAAACAAAACCTTATATTTGAACCTTATTTACACATGTCCCACAATAGTGTGCGTGGTGTGGCTCGGTCGGCTCGCTAAGGGCACTCAGGTCATGAGTTATACCTTTTTAACAATATTTGTAACTTTTTTTTTGTCGTTTACAACCACATCTTAGTTTTGTCTCTGCTCAGGATTGTCTTACTAAATGTTCTATACACGTCAGAAACTTCTGGATAATTCCAGCCCGGTCTGTCTGCAAATTAAGTCAGGTTCTGCTCTCAAATCATATTACTCATTCTTTTCACATTGCAATCTGTGCAGTATTTCATCTGTATGTCTGTGTCCTTTCCTTGGAGTGATACAAGTACACACATAGAATATAAATACACTGTCTGTACACATTGAGGGTAAATCTAAATCAGCATTATAGAAATAGTCACCGTGGAAACCATTGGAATGTTCCTTTCTGATTTACCTTTGATGCAGACTCCCTGCTAGTTATTCTTTTTATGTCACAAATTTTGGATTTGCCAAGCTGACCATTTACTTTCTGATTTAACTTTAGTTTTTCCTTTTCGTCCAAAATGTGTTCACGTTTCCCTGGCACAGAGACATTGCAGAGCTGCCTGTCCTCTAATAGAATGTCATGGATATATTTGAGTTGGTGTCAGACTAATCCTCGTTCCTTTAATTTCAGGGTGATGTTGAATGGGAAGAAGGCAGTGACAAGGCAGAAATGTGTTTACAGATGAACCTGGTGTATCAAGCAGTCATTGAAGAGAAAATTCAGGAGGTGGAACTTTTAATTGCCCAGAATAAGGAACAGCAGGTAGGAGGATTACACAGCTGGGATTATCACTAAACAGCTGTTCAGGTGCAATATTCTGTCTATGGAGCTATCAACGTGGAAACAACTGGAATATTACTGCTGATTTCTGCACATTTAGATGTTTTAGCCGGTACAAAATTCCAGTTGGTGGGCAACTGATGGGCTGTAGCAAGCTTGTTTTGTTTTATTTATTTTTTTATTATTTATTTATTTTGTTTGTATTGTTGGTCGTTTGGTCATAGAAGAAGAGTATTTGAGGATAATTTGAGGACCTTCAAAAGTAACACATTGTTCTGAAACGCGATGGCGATCTTAAATGCTCCCTTTATCTGGAATTTCCTCGTTCTGACTTCTTTTGGAGAGGAAAAGGCAGTCCAGCTCCACAAATGACCTTATTCACCTGAAAAATATAGCAAATTCAGTTGCTTAACCCCTTAAGGACACATGACATGTGTGACATGTCATGATTCCATTTTATTCCAGAAGTTTGGTCCTTAAGGGGTTAAAGACATATGGGTTCTCAAATAGGATTTGCAATTTGGGTCAGAGTTGGGTGGTGATAATGTGTAGCTATGCAACAAAATCTAAAGAATTTCAGCCCACGGTTCAACATCCTTGTGTGGCTTGAGTACAAACGTACGTGCCACCTACATATCTAACTGCGACTTTTTAAAAAAAAAAAATTTTACATTTTTTTTTATATATATTCAGGACTATGCCCACATTGAGTAATGCATGTTTATATTGATGTGTGTGCCATGACATTAGCAGAATTAAAATAAACAGATTTGTGTCTTTGTCATTTGTGTCTCAGGAAGAGCTACTATGGCAAATTGCAGGGCACAAAGTAAGCAAATCAGGAGAAAACAGCAAATCGTGCCCGTTTCTCTACATGGGACATTTCATGAAGCCGTATTTTAAGGACAAAGTGACCGGAGTGGTGGGTGATTCTTTTTATTTATTTTTTTAACTGGTATTGTTCTCGTGTATTATTTAGTGTTTGCCGTAATTTGAATGAAAGAGTTTATATACTTAGTGATATTTTTTTTTTAATAGTTCATATTAAGGCAGATGATGTGACTTAGGCCACAATTTAATATTTCTGGATAAACTTTTTAAAAGATTTTTTTCCGTCATATTAAACTCTCAAAACATATATATATCATAGCTAATTGAATCATTTTAAAATGTATCCAGAAATATTAAATTATTTGGAAACCCTATCAAGGGATATTAAATAGAGTCCTTAGTTGGTTAACTCACCGTCTTTAGAGCCTGTTCAAATCTCAGAGTTGACAATGAGCTTGTGGCTGGAACTATTCCACCGTTAACACTTCCCAAGTCAATATAATTGGAACTATTGAATAATATAAATGTATGCTGACACTGCTAAGTCTCCTGTTTTCTCATTGTTTAGTGAATGCACTCCTTAGTTTTTGTTTTTTTTGACAAATCTAATGAATTTCTACCAAAGTCAAAGGACAAGCAGGTGAAGACACACATGGCGCAGTTCTCTGGTGCAGTTAAATCCCAGTATGTTTTAAGACTACAACTTCCATGATGCTTTGCCATTCTGAATGCTGATAAAGCTTCGTGGGAGCTGTAGATCTGAGTTAAATCATGCACACTTATTTGTTATTACATCTTTCCTCGTTAATATCTAACATACATCAAAACTTTATTCCAGGGCCCTCCAGCTAATCCAGACATGCACGAAAAAGCATCACTAGGAATAAAATCCTTTGAGGAACTTTGCCAAAAACAATGTAAGTGTTTGATGAGGTTAATTTTAAGAATACTGTACTGTAGTACATGGTTAACATTTGAAGTCCAGTGCTAACAGCCAATCCATAAAAGTCACGTTTATACTCGCCAGGGCTCAATTTACACTCGCCAGTGGTGAAACTTTGAACCCTGGTGTAGTATATAGTTTGCATACCCATACCACCCTGATTTCTACACATTGTTGTGTTAAAAAGGATTGCAGGGCCCACACTGTTCTTAAAGGGACACTATAGTCACCAGAACAACTACAGCTTATTGAATTTGTTCTGGTGAGTAGAATCATTACCTTCAGGCTTTTTGCTGTAAACGCTATCTTTTTCAGAGAAAATGCAGTGTTTACATTACAGCCTAGTGATAACTTCACTGGCCACTCCTCATATGGCTGTTAGAGATCCTTCCTGGGTCATGGCTGCCTAAAATGCATCCAAACATTCAGTATCTCCTCCCTCTGCATGCAGACACTGAACTTTCCTCATAGAGATTCATTGATTCAATTCATCTCTATGAGGAGATGCTGATTGGCCAGGGCTGTGTTTGGATTGTAATGGCTCTGCCCCTGATCTGCCTCTTTGTCAGTCTCAGCCAATCCTATGGGGAAGCATTGTGATTGGATCAGGCTACCACTTCTGCTGATGTCAGCAGGCAGTGGGCAGGTCTAAAGGAAACAGGGACAAGTAAGCAGCTGCAGACTTGAATACAAGTGAGATTTTACTATATTTAGGAAGGCATGAGGTGCCCAGCGGGGCTAGATGGTGATTTTAACCCTGTAGGGTCAGGAATACATGTTTGTGTTCCTGACCCTATAGTGCTCCTTTAAAATTGTGACTTTTCATTTTGCTAAAGTAGTCACGGAAATCTTTTTATATCATTCACAAATGGAGAGTTAGTCGCCGGTCAGTGTGGAAGTCTTAAAGAGACACTAGAGGCTGAAATCAATAATTCTTTTTTTAATGCATATGATCATTATCAAGTAAATTGTTAAATGTTTTCTGAAATATTTCTTGAATCCCTTAAAAAAAGAAAAGAAAAAAACAACTCCCTTTTCTTGATGTACATGTGTGCAGTCGCCCTAGGATTCCCTCCCACGCTGAGCAGACATTCAGCAGTAACCCTAGGATTCCCTCCCACGCTGAGCAGGACATTCAGCAGTAACCCTAGGATTCCCTCCCACGCTGAGCAGGGCATTCAGCAGTAACCCTAGGATTCCCTCCCATGCTGAGCAGGATATTCAGCAGTAACCCTAGGATTCCCTCCACGCTGAGCAGGACATTCAGCAGTAACCCTAGGATTCCCTCCCACGCTGAGCAGGACATTCAGCAGGAACCCTAGGATTCCCTCCCATGCTGAGCAGGATATTCAGCAGTAACCCTAGGATTCCCTCCCACGCTGAGCAGGACATTCAGCAGTAACCCTAGGATTCCCTCCCACGCTGAGCAGGACATTCAGCAGTAACCCTAGGATTCCCTCCCACACTGAGCAGGACATTCAGCAGTAACCCTAGGATTCCCTCCCACGCTGAGCAGAACATTCAGCAGTAACCCTAGGATTCCCTCCCACACTGAGCAGGACATTCAGCAGTAACCCTAGGATTCCCTCCCACGCTGAGCAGGACATTCAGCAGTAACCCTAGGATTCCCTCCCACGCTGAGCAGGACATTCAGCAGGAACCCTAGGATTCCCTCCCACGCTGAGCAGGACATTCAGCAGGAACCCTAGGATTCCCTCCCACGCTGAGCAGGACATTCAGCAGGAACCCTAGGATTCCCTCCCACGCTGAGCAGGACATTCAGCAGGAACCCTAGGATTCCCTCCCACGCTGAGCAGGACATTCAGCAGGAACCCTAGGATTCCCTCCCACGCTGAGCAGGACATTCAGCAGGAACCCTAGGATTCCCTCCCACACTGAGCAGGACATTCAGCAGTAACCCTAGGATTCCCTCCCACGCTGAGCAGGACATTCAGCAGGAACCCTAGGATTCCCTCCCACGCTGAGCAGGACATTCAGCAGGAACCCTAGGATTCCCTCCCACACAGGGTTCTATGCTGTTTGGCCTATGTGGCTGCTTTCCTCTGCTTTATTTATTTCTGAATAAATTCCAATAGCTAAAGCCTTATAGTGGGTATTTATCATTTTATTATTTTTAATTGACTAGACGTTTTGTTATTTGTGTGCTTAATTTAAATATCCTTTCTGTTTCAGTTCAGTAATTTTTGGTGCTTTAATGTTTATTATTCTTTTCTAAATCCCTTCTAACAAGTTGTATAAACGATATGGAATAGAGTTACAGCTGAACAGTACGAATGTCTTTTTTTCATGCCCTTAATGTTTCCAGGGAAGAGCCAGGATAAAAAAGAGCTGAGAACCGCTGTGATAAGCGATAACTTACAGAGGATGCTTCAGCCCAAACTTTTAAAGTAAGTCTGCTGTGTTTTTTAAAAATATTTTTTTTATAATGATAATGTTGTGAAGTGTTGGCAGACATCATTGGCTGCCATGTTTGATGTGGGCAATGTGTGTCAGATCAGAACATTTGACAAGCCTGATGGCTAACAGGTGATCCGTTATATCTCTTATAGTTTATGTATCCACATTCCTCTTGGTAATCCGCACTGTAAAACTTCCTATTGAGTTGCACAAATAGTGAATGGGAGGTAGTGTAGCTCCTGAGGATATGTACAAGGATTATGGGGTTGTAGTCTAGTCTCAGTACAAGTGAGTGAACCAGTAAAAAAAGTTTTTTTCTTATAGTCACCAGAACAACTACAGCTTAATGTTATTGTTCTAGTGAGTAAAGTCTGGCCCTGCAGGTTTTTTTTGTTTTTCAATAAACACTGTCTTTTCAGAGAAAAGGCAGTGTTTACATTTCAGCCTAATGACACCACCTGTGGCCACTCAGATGGATACTAGAGGTGCTTCCTGGGGCAGTGCTGCACACTGTGCAGCACTGACATTCACTGTTTCCACCCTCTCCATGGTGACTCTGAACTTTCCTCAAAGAGAAGTATTGATTTATCAATTTTAGCCAATCCAATGCTTTCCTATGGGAATGCATTGTGATTGGCTGAGATCATGACTTCTGATGATGTCAGCCAAGGAGGTAGATCAAGGGCAGAGCCTGCACTAGCAGACTAGAATAAAGGTAAGCTTTTACTATATTTACGAAGGCCAGGGGGGCTAGATAGATAATTGGTTGTGGCAGTCTGAGAAGGAGAAGGGAGTCCAGAACTGGGTGTTAGTTATACTTAGTTTACCCCTAGATTCCACTGAATTCTGCCTGGGTGATAGGAAACTGCCCCTTTCACTTAAATCAAATATCTTTGACCAAAGGATCAGAGACAAACCTAGAAAAAAAAAATCATATAGAAAATAGAAAGAATGATCTAATGGTGTTGACATTTAGGGGGAAGATCTCTTTTTATCAGCGCCATAAAATGTAGCTCTTCAAATCTGAAACGTTTCTTGCAGGCTGGAATATCTACAAATGAAGATGGACAGCGAGAAGGACATCAACAAACAGATTTTGGCAAAACAGATCTGTGAGACAGAACGTGAAATAGATGATATCAAGTAAGTTTCTTATGGCCTTCGGTTTTCTTTTCTTCCCCCCCCCTCCCCAACCGCCTTTTTTGGCACGTGGTGTAATTACTAACCTTTTGCACACCAGCTGCTGTGGAAAACGTTACGCAGGACTGATAGCCAATCCTAATCATTCTAATAATACAAAAATTGTATTGGGGTAAACATCAAGTCCTCATGGCGGTTGTAGTTTATTAAAGGTGTAGCCTGCTTTATGGTTAATTATGTGTTCCTAATATATGTAATAAAACTGGTCAGAGATTTTGAAAGATTATAATTTTACTTGCGTCTTTCAGCCAGCTGTCTGAGGACGTCTTAGTTGCAGAGAGAACCGCCGAGCATGACTGGGATAAGATCTCCAATATCAACGTGAGTTGAGGAGTGCAAATTCTATCCACCGTTGCATGTGTTTCCCTATATATTTCCACCATGTTCATTTCTGTTTTCATAGTTTGAAGGGGCTCACAGCGCAGAGAAGCTGAGAAAGATCTGGCAGAACAGTGAACATCCTCACATTTCCAAGAAGGAGTGGAAAGAGGAGGAAGTGACCAAACTGCTAGAAATAGCGGCTACGCAGAAGTACGTCAACTGGCAGGCGATCACCCAGGAGTTAGGGGTGAGTGTTCTATCCTCCAGTGATAGAATGGTTGGATTTCTTTCTGTCTGTCTTTAGATAGAGCAAGCACTGCTTCTGTGTACTCAGAACCCAATAAAAAAAGCAAAAACTGAGCGCGAATAGGAAAAGGAGGGAGTGGGAATAGGCAGTCTGAGAGAGAGGTTAGCGCTGAAAGATCTTAGTCTGGGAAACTTTGTAGAAGAACCCTGTATTCTTTCTGCTCGTATGTGGGACGGGGCTCGGCTGGTTTGTCAGCAGCAGGGTAGTCCAGAAAGGAACGGTCAGCTCTGACCGAAATCAACGTCCTCTTTTGTACCCCTGATGTGTGATGCTATAAAGGACCTAGAAGGTCATCTAGAAGGCAGGTAAAATATAAAATTCCTATATACTTTTTGGCCCTTTGAATAGGCCACAGTAGTTTTTCCCCAATGTGGTAGAACTTTGATTTCTCGATAAAGATATTTGCTGCATGTGTGGTTCACAAGAGCCTTTTGTTTTTTTAACTACATGGAGACTGTGATAAGTAGAGCCAGTCAGTAAATACTAACAGACAGACATCGGTTTAACTCCCATAATCCCATGTCGTTCCCTAAACTAGTGGTTATTAACTCCATCCACAAATATTGGACAACAGAGTAAATTCAAGGAATCCATGATGCTAACAGATAGTTTGACAGCTCTAATGGGAGTAATAGATGGACCAATAAGCCTTTGTCTACTGTCAGCCGATGTAAATGCTTGTTTTAGGTAGAAGAATAATAATATTGCAAAAGATGAACATTATATACAATCAAATTGTCAGTGTGTGAGGATAATGTTTGTTATTTGCGCTTTAAATCATCTGAGTGAGTGAGTAGAACGGTTATCCAACATGTTTCAAGTCATATTTAATAAAACACTATTTGTTTTGTGCTTTCCTTTTAGACGAAAAGAACTGCCTTCCAGTGTCTGCAGAAATACCAACAGCTGAACAAGGATTTCAGGCGGAAGGAATTTACCAAGGAGGAAGACGACATGCTCACAGACTTAGTACAGCAAATGAGAGTTGGAAACCATATCCCTTACCGCAGAAGTATGTTGTTTAAAATATTGTTAATATACAGGATGTTCACGACCCGGCACCAGTAACCATTCAGCTCTTTCTAAGTCACATCTGTCTGTTTGCGCAGTTTGGTTACATGTGCTCAAAGTTGTAATTCGACAATTAAGGCTCAATTTCTGTATTGTAAAATTTCCCTGCACTTCTCAATATACTTCACCCTTGCACCTTCCTTGATAAGCTCGCTATATCTTATTGTGCTATTCCATTCCATGTCATTCAACGAGCTACAAAGGTTCAACTTCCTAAATCAATTTGTATTTGTGTCCCCACGTGTATGGACAACCTTTATCTAGCTCTCTGTTTTCCTTTAAAGGAACCCCACACCCCAATGTAAGTAGACAAAGCGCTTTTGAATGGTTTGATTTTTAACCTGTAGTCTGCTGGACTTCACTACTAGAACCAGAGAAACTCCTAAGCAGAAGCTTAATTTTGCTCTCCTGTGCTAAGCCTTACAGTGCAAGGCTGAGCTCATTGGCTTAGAATGATCAGCTGAAAGGCCTGCCCGTTGAAACAACAAATCTATGTGTTATTTATGTTTATTTTATTTTTTCATTTTTAGTTTCTTATTTCATGGAAGGCCGGGAGCCTATGCAACTCCTATGTCGGTGGTCTAAAACTCTGAATCCTAGTCTGAAGAGAGGCAATTGGTCCCCAAGTGAAGACGAGGTAGAACATTTTTTTTAAAAGAGTTATTGCTTTTGACTCAATTTTCAGTTTTTCTTTGTTTCTCAGCAATAGGTTATAGAGGGAAGTCACCTTGTTTATCTAGCAGATATGCCGCCTGCGTGACTTTGAAGGAACGTTATAGTTATTAGTTTATAGTATTTGTTCTGGTGTCTGTAAAGGCTTTTTGTTGTAAATATTGCTTTTTCAGAGAAAAGGCAGTGTTTACATTAGAACCTAGGAACACCTCTAGTGGCCACTCCACAGGTGGCCACTAGGAATGCTTCCTGGGGCAGTGTAGCACAGTGTGACTGACGTTCAGCGTCTCCATGCTTTCCTCATAGAGATGCATTGATTCTATGAGGAGTTGCTGATTGGCCAGGATGGGGTTTAGCTCCACCCCTTCCCCCGCCTCCTTGAAATCCAATGCTTTCCTTTAATGCTTTTAGGTGTAAAGCATATTCACTACATTAAAAACAATGCATCTGCTGTTTAAACTAATAAATAAATACTGAGATGGTCAAGTCCTGAAAAGTTTTGTGTTTAAATTCTGATGTTGTTTGATGCCTTTTGCTCTTGATACAAAGTCATTTTCAAACCGCAGTTTCAACACAAATCTTGACATTGTGCATGATACGCACAGATTTAGTCATTAAACTAGGAATTGGGAAGAACTATTATTTTAGTCTAAAAGTCTGTAAAATTCTCAGACTCGACTACTGTAACATCTTCCCATTATTGACATTAAATATTTCTCTTTAAAGAACTGGCAGAGTCACTGTTACTGCTAAGTCGTTGGTTTCATTGTTGGAGATATTGTTTTCAAAGTCTATTATTTTGTTCTAATCTTTTCTCAATCAGTTTTCAGTCTGCGCCAATGCAGTGTTTAGCAAACGTGTGTTCTCTTCTTGTGTAGCTGTTGCTGAAAGCGGTTTCTAAATACGGGGAGAAGGACTGGTACAAGATCCAAAACGAGGTTCCAGGAAGGAGTGACGTGCAGTGCAGAGAAAGGTTGGTTCCACAGAAGAACACTGGCCTCCCAATCCGACAAGTAGCTTTTATCCCAACGGGATAAAATGTGACCTCACTTTCCATTTCAGAATCGTTCAGCCTCATTCTTAATAATCAGCCCTCAGAATAATGCAGAGTTTGCTCCTCTGTTACAATCCCAAACAAATGTGAGCAGTGCCTCTTCGTATATTTGGTGAAGAACTGACCATTTGAAGATAACATTCTGCAAGGATTTTATTGGGTTAATGGCTTCTCCCTCCAATTCCATCTCCCTGCCTAGATAAGAAAGCAATGGACAGAAGTACAGCCTGACATTCCCAATGTGTCCAGGGCAAATTATAAAATTTCTTGGATATGCGTAATAAGCTTGTTTTTTGTTTTTTTTTTGTTTTTTTATTCTTCCTTTCTTTTACCTCAACCTGTTCGATTGCAGATGTATATTTTGTATTTTTCATCAACTAATTCCTCTTTCTACACCTTAAAGGGACACTCCAGACCCCTAAAGTACTTAAAGGACCACCCTAGGCACCCAGACCACTTCAGCTTAATGAAGTGGTTTGGGTGCCAGGTCCAGCTAGGGTTAACCCTTCTTTTTTATAAACATATCAGTTTCAGAGAAACTGCTATGTTTATAAATGGGTTCATCCAGCCCTCAAATCCTCTAGTGGCTGTCTCATTGACAGCCGCTAGAGGCGCTTGCGTGATTCTCACTGTGAAAATCACAGTGAGAACACGCAAGCGTACATAGGAAAGCATTATAAATGCTTTCCTATGAGACCGGCTGAATGCGCGCGCAGCCAGCCGAAAGGGAGGAGAGGAGGAGGATCGGAGGCGGAGAGCTCACCACCCCTTTCCTCTCCCTAGAGCCCGGCGGGAGGGGGAGCCTGAGGGTGGGGGCACCCTCAGGGCACTATAGTGCCAGGAAAACGAGTATGTTTTCCTGGCACTATAGTGGTCCTTTAAGCATTCTGAAATTCATGCTTTTTGTGTGAAGTGTGTCCTCTTTTATAAATTTACCTTGTTACACCCTCCTGGCTGTCAATCAGGCAACTGGTCCTGTTACTTACTGCTTGTTTTTCTCAGTGAAGCTAAACCCTAGAGGGAGCAATTGCCTAGAGCATCTGCCTTGCAAAGACCTCTCCTTGAGCTGCATTGGGAAGTCTGTGATTGGACAGCCACAGAAAATCTGGGCAGGATTAGAAGGGGAGGGATTCCAAAGGCAGCAGAGAAGAAACCTGCAGGTTTTGCAAGCTGTAAAAACAGCTTGCAAAACCTGCAGGTTTCTTGTCTGCTGCCTTTGGAATCCCTCCCCTTCCAATGAAAAAATGCATAAGCAGGTTTTCATAAGTGGCATATTTACTAAACAGTTTCTACTGCTTTATTTGGGAGTGTTCCTTAAACCTAAGCGCTGGTCAGTATTATGCGGTTTCTCTCAAGCATGGAGGGCAAGAGATTGATCTCTCTCCAGCAAGAAAGTAGGAACAGATTTCCCTCCCAAAAGTTTGCAAGATGTATTGTTAAAAAAAAGTAGCTGCTTGTTAAAAAGAAAAAACATAATACCCACAAGTGCCAATTCCCCTTTTATAGCTTATGGAAGAAAAAAAGCAAAAACATTCTAAATGCTGTGCTTGGACTATTGCTTGGAATCCCCTTTACACAATGGGACTCCCCATCAACAGAAACCCAAGCAGGAGGTCCAAAGATCCCTAGCAACCTGGGAGAACATACCACAGTGGCCAATTACCCCCAAAATATCCTGGTTCCCTTTAAACTCCTAGTAAAAATAGCATCCTAAGCCCTTACTGTTCCTTCTTCTGTCATTTTTGGTAAGAATCTAATACCTTAGTGGGGGCTTACAGCATTCTCTGACTCCCTCCTCCCAATATTGTTACCTGTTGTTTAGGATTAGCTTTTTTGTGATTAGCAAACCAGAAATGTCAGGACAATGTTTGTTGATATTAGGAACCAGACAGACATATTTAGAGAATGCTTTATTTTTTTCCCCTGGAACCAGAGATGATTACGTATAAATTGAGCGGAACTATTTCTCTATAGCTGTCAGAGGCCGTGTTAATCTCAGAAACTGTCTTTTCCTTTCAGATACATGAAAGGGCTCCATGCGGATCTAAAGAAGGGAAAGTGGAGTGTGGAAGAGAAAAATAAGCTTTTGGAGCTGATTGAAAAACATGGAGTGGGTGAGTGAATTGTACTTGTGGTGGCTTGCGGTTTAGTAGTCGTGGCCAGCATATTCCTTGCACCATTGTGGATTTTGAGAGCACATACTGAATGTAAAGAATTAAAAATATTCTATATGCAGAACCCAATGCTCTCCAGCTCTTACTGGTTGATCCCTTATTTTATTTTTTTATTTTTTGTGACAGTTGCCAAAGCAAATACCACAATTAAAATAAAAATTTATATGAGATTTGTTCTCTAAACTCCAGATTGTACCAAACTAAAACTAGAATGATAAAGTTTAGGCAAAAAGGGTTGAGTTGGAATAATTTGCAGACTCTGCCATAGTCACCGTCTGGTTATTGTACGCAACATTCTGTTTTCAGTTCCCTAAAATTCTAAGCTTAGTGTGGCTTGAGTGTGAGATTTGACACTGGCCTGTACAATTTAGAGTGAGTTTGTAATCAATAAAATTGCAGGAAAGAAAATGTTTTTCTCTAGGTAAAAGATAATCTTTAATCTACATGTTGTTTTAGTGAAATTGTATCAATTTAATTGTATACCTGTCTGCATGAAGCACTGGAGGTGGAGGGATTTAAGGGAGGACCTCGACAAAATAGAGGGGAGTCGTTGCCATTGGCGGTCTGTATCCAGCATGCTATGCTTGTTGACAGCAGACACCGACTATGCACAACATTAACATTAGCCAGCAAAGAGATCACTGAAGTGGTCATAGTGCATGGAGGGACCCTTAGCCCCTTAAGGACCAAACTTCTGGAATAAAAGGGAATCATGACATGTCACACATGTCGTGTCCTTAAGGGGTTAAAGATAATATTGGCCTATTCGTGGCTCAGTTCACAGTTTTGTGAATCGAAGCTGATAACCGTGTATATAGGCGGGTTAGGCACTCTCCGTGGGTGATCAGAGATGTCCTTTCTAGTCATGCAAGTTTAACAGATCTTGGTTGGGAAATTGATATAAAATCACCTCCTTTTTCCACTCTCAGAAGGGTGACTGGGTTCAGGGTACTCTTGCAGCATTACGTTTCCAAAGATACAAAGTTGTCACAGTGTATGCAGGTGATACTCGAAAAATTAGAATATCATGCAAAAGTTTATTTATTTCAGTAATGCAACGTAAAAGGGGAAACTAATATATGACATAGACGCATTACATGCAAAGCAAAATAGTTCAAGCCGTGATTTGTCATATGTGTGATGATTACGGCTTACAGCTCATGAAAACCCCAAATCTACAATCTCAGTAAATTAGAATATTGTGAAAAGGTGCAATATTCTAGGCTCACAGTGTCCCACTCTAATCAGCTACGTAAGCCACACCTGCAAAGGGTTTCTGAGCCTTTAAATGGTCTCTCAGTCTGGTTCAGTAGGAAACACAATCATGGGGAAGACTGCTGACCTGACAGTTGTGCAGAAAACCATCATTGATACCCTCCATAAGGAGGGAAAGCCTCAAAAGGTAATTGCAAAGGAAGTTGGATGTTCCCAAAATGCTGTATCAAAGCACATTAATAGAAAGTTATGTGGAAGGGAAAAGTGTGGAAGAAAAAGGTGCACAAGTAGCAGGGATAACCGCAGCCTGGAGAGGATTGTCAGGAAAAGGCCATTCAAAAGTGTTGGGGACTTTCACAAGGAGTGGACTGAGGCTGGAGTCAGTGCATCAAGAGCCACCACACAGACGGATCCTGGACATGGGCTTCAGATGTCGTATTCCTCTTGTCAAGCCGCTCCTGAACAACAAACAACGTCAGAAGCGTCTTACCTGGGCTAAAGAAAAACAGACCTGGTCTGTTGCTCAGTGGTCCAAAGTCCTCTTTTCTGATGAGAGCAACTTTTGCATCTCATTTGGAAACCAAGGACCCAGAGTCTGGAGGAAGAATGGAGAGGCACACACTGCAAGATGCTTGAAGTCCAGTGTGAAGTTTCCACAGTCTGTGTTGATTTGGGGAGCCATGTCATCTGCTGGTGTTGGTCCACTGTGCTTCATTAAGTCCAGGGTCAACGCAGCCGTCTACCAGGAGATTTTGGAGCACTTCATGCTTCCTTCCACAGACGAGCTTTATGGGGATGCTGACTTCATTTTCAAGCAGGACTTGGCACCTGCCCACACTGCCAAAAGCACCAAAGCCTGGTTCAATGACCGTGGGATTACTGTGCTTGATTGGCCAGCAAACTCGCCTGACCTGAACCCCATAGAGAATCTGTGGGGCATTGCCAAGAGAAAGATGAGACATTAGACCGAACAAAGCTGAAGAGCTGAAGGCCGCCATTGAAGCATCCTGGTCTTCCATAACACCTCAGCAGTGCCACAGGCTGATAGCTTCCATGCCACGCTGCATTGAGGCAGTAATTGCTGCAAAAGGGGCCCAAACCAAGTACTGAGTCCATATGCGTGCTTATACTTTTCAGAGGTCCGATATTGTTCTATGTACACTCCTTGTTTTATTGATTGCATGTAATATTCTAATTTACTGAGGTTGTGGATTTAGGGTTTTCATGAGCTGTAACCCATAATCATCGCACTTATGACAAATCACAGCTTGAACTATCTTGCTTTGCATGTAATGCGTCTATCTCATATATTAGTTTCCCCTTTTTATTTTTTGTAATTCTTTCTTTTATTGAGACATTGAGTTATGCGGTACAGAATGTGAACAAGAATAAAGTAGTTGGCGCAAAAGTCCAGATGTTAATCAAACAGTTGAACAGTATGCTCCTGGCAGATCTGTCTCATTTTTTAAAATAAACAAGCTAGTCTAATAAGTAACAACAAGCTATATCATATAGTGCAGTAAAACAAACAAGTGATATACAGCTATTGTTATGGTATGTTGGATCTAGGCTAGTAAAAGTAGAGTAGATTAATACATGCTAGGTTTAGCTTACATGTAAGATTGGGTAACGTCTACAGTCTAGTTTTTAGTAAGGGAAACATGCTATGCTTTGTCAGGAGGCCGGATAGATGCAGTAAGGCATATGAATGTACTGTGCACATAGGATACAGGCTAGGCATGAGTAGCAGATAAGGCTGACTTTTGATTTGTACAATACTATGTCACAGTACTTGCTTGGTAAAAAAAAAAAAACAGGATCGGGCTAAGCAAGGTAACAAGGGTTAATGTTTTGGCACTCTCAGGGTGCTGGATCAAACCTGTGGAGCCTTTGTCCTGCACAGCTGCTAGTAAAACTGTTAATAGGTGCTTATAAGGTATATGAACGTGGTCAATGACTAACTGGCATCGGAGTCAACGGCTTAAATATAGACTGGCAATGCATGAATTGTAAACCGCTGACATGAGGCAGAGGTAGGGAAAAACAGAGCATTAGGGAAAAACAAATCATTAAAGCAGGGTGAATGTAGTGGTTAAGAACCGTGCTCAGCTGCAGTAAAAAGAGTTCTCTTAGCTCTGCCTCTTCACCCGATGCCGGTTACGTGCTGGAGCAGATAGTCCATTCTTTGGCCCGATAGCAAATCCGACCGGAGCGGGAGTGCAGCCTGGAATCCCATGCATCCGTTTCTTGTCTTGGGTCTCCCAGAGTTCTTTCTGCTGGTGAGGTTGGTCGGGTTCCTGCACATGAATACTAGTTTGAGTGCTTGTGTGTTGGCAGGGTCCGAGTCTGTCGTGGTGCTGGAGCGTGCAGGCTGCTGGACCCGGTTGCTGCCAGGTGGAGTGGGTGAGTACATCTAGGTATGCGTTTAGTTGCAGCATGGCGCTGTGGAGGTGGGGAGCCCCTCCACCTCTGAGGTTGCTGGTGAGCCGATGCTCCATTTCTGCGTGCGTGAGTCCCAGTGTGGTCTCTGGCCTTTGCGGGGATGGTGGCACGGTGGGCGCTGTGTGTTGCCCGCTTTGTGCTCCATTTGCTCTCCATATTCTGTGGCTGAGGCTTGAGGGTTGGCTTGTGGCCATGTAGGGCTGGGTGTTTTACCCGGTACTCTGTTGTCTGTTGAACGTCGTGGGGTGCTGTGCCCGGGTGGGTTTTCGGCTTCTGCATCCTAATCCGGTGCCAGTTAGCTTTATCTGGTTGGCGTAGTGTGGATGCCTGTGCCGCCGTGCAGACCGTTGGTGGCTGTACAGGCTGGGTCCTTCCCTCCAAATTGGCCCAGAAGCGCTCACAGATGGCATCAAACCTTGCCTGAAAGGCAGTTACCCAGTCCCTGGGGGTTTGTCTCTTCGTGCTGGCGTCTGTGCTGTCCGCCACTTTTCTCTGGCCTCATGTCTCCCGTCTGTCGGTCCCTCTCCGCTGGTTAGTACCCTCATGCTGGGGCTGGCCAGGGATAACCCCCGACGGTCTAGAGGGGGGGAAACGATAGCCCCGCCGCAGGAGCTCAGTCTGTCTTGGCGGCAGAGGAGCGGCCGTCTCCTCCGCGCCCGCCATGTGGGTAGGCCTCATCCTCATCTGGGGAAATATTACTCGCTGTGTGTCGTGGAAGGTATCCACTTGTGCCTCTGACTGTCACCTCTCTGTTGGTGACCTTTTTGTGTCGGTAAGACGTCTTATGTTCAGTGGAGTCCGCTCTATACGATTTAGGTAGAGAGCTGAGGAGATATGCTTCCTCTCAGCTTCCTGGCTAGGCCCCGCCCCATATTAGTTTCCCCTTTTACGTTGCATTACTGAAATAAATGAACTTTTGTACGATATTCTAATTTTTCAGGTATAATCTGTATACTAACACTAAAAAGAATACAAGACAGCTAAAGAGAGGAGTGAAAAAATGGGATACCTCCGCAGAGGTTATCAAGGCTTATATATTACAAAGAGAGGTCACCTGTTAAAGCTACTTGCATAACTTTCTTATTTAATGGGCTTATATTATCATTTACCACTGATTTTTCTTTCTTTTTTTTTTCTTTTCTATGTAGGCCACTGGTCAAAAGTCTCCTCAGAACTTACTCACCGGACTGGCTCTCAGTGTCTGAGCAAGTGGAAATCTCTGATGGGTTTCTTTAAAAGAGTACGTTCTTGTAAATAACCACGGCTTATCAACATACTTATCAGTAAGGATTGAAAGAAACTATCCTTACATTATGTTAAAGTCTTAGAAACCATTTGGAAATGTGAAAATAAATTAACCCCCCCATCCCACCCCTTTATACAAGTAATCGTAGTGAAAGGGATTAATAAAGAACACTTGAAGCAATGTTGATCATAATGATAACTAATAGATTTTAGTGGATACTTTGGCTAATGTGACACGTTTCATTTTGTTTTTCCATCTGCCTTGAGCAAAAATAATGTACAGCAGTCGGCAAAGAGGTAGATCCCCAGATGTTTTAAAACTACAGCTTCCAAGATACATTGTTATTCTAAAGGCATGCAAAGCATCATGGAAGTTGTAGTTATATTACATCTGAGGGTTTGGCTTTTGGGCGCCCCTTTTGTACAGTTACATGACTGCCTGGTCTTCAATGGAATGTCCAGCTTGTTGCCCCTACACGCTGCATTGACAGGAATGTTAATCCAGCTCTTGGTTAAACAAGACTGGAACCATGAGCATGGTCCACATCTCCAACAAAGTAGAGCAGTACCATGACGAGCTTCATGTTTTGACTTTGTGGATCTCATTTTGCTTTTTCAGTCAGCCAGGAGGCAGCGAAAGAAGAAAGCCGTGATCGATGCCCGTGACTCTGATACCAGCAGCAGTGGCAGCTGCAGCGAGGAAATCGAGTCAGATATCGACATGTCTGCGGAGGAGGAGGAGGAGGAGGAGGAGGAGAAGAAGAGGAAGAAGAAGGTAGATGTAAAGGTCAAGCAACCAATTGTCTACAGAATATCCAGCTTAGATGAATGGGTTCCAAGTCAGAAACACCTGGATGAGCCCAAGAAAACCCACATGAAGCAGTCTGGGTCCTTCATAGGCGATGCCAAAGCTTCCAGATTGATAGTACATAGGAAAGGCAAAGATGGGTCTTTTCAGTTCAACACTATACTGAAAGGCATTGCTTACCCCCACTCCACGGACAATGTGATCGAAGATGCTACCGAGTTCCTGAATGAGGTATGTGTGCTTCACATCGCTGAATGGGAGATTAAATTGCAGTGTTTCCTCCTATGTGTCTGATGACCTATCTAGACTGAAATAATTATATGTGCTACAATTTAAAGGAACCATAAATCAACTTGCAATTATATTCACTGGGGCCCTCCACTATTGAGGTTTTGTTTGTTTCTTTTTTGTCCAAAAACAAATCGTTATGAACAACTAGACTGCATTGCAGTTCATTTGAAAACCACATTTGTAAGATACACATGGGACAAAGGGACTAGGACTACTTTGTTTCAAATACGAGTTCCCACTGTTGTCGTTCTGTTATTTCCCGTCAGCCATTGCTTGCTTGGCTTGATGGGAAATGGCGATCTTGCAGTGTGTTTCTTAGATCCCCATTTTCTACAGGCAGCAAGGAGGGAGGGTCAGAGGGTCATAAGTAGGAATATTTATTTTGGCTTCCACCCCTCTCTGCCACCATGTCGGCAAACATGACGATTGGCTCAGCAGAAGACATCCGCATTGCAAGAACTTTTTTCCATTGTGAATTTAGTTCAGTGATCTTTTTATCCAACTGTAATAGATAATTACATTATATAAAGCACCTTTCTTAGACCATTCCCAGTGGCCGAGGAGTTGTCAAACTGAAGAGCAAACGGGTTATTATGGGCAGTTTTATGGGACTTGAATATTTTGTACCGGTCACAGCCATTGTGGATGTACTACAATAGCATAGATACACAGTTTTAACTGTCTACTCAGAACTTGGGAACCCATGGACTACACTATACAATACTGTATTTCCTCCTATAACATTATTCCATTTTGGAATAGAATCTTTCAAAGCAGGTTGCTATGACGGCACAATCTATCAATGGTCCTTAAAGGAACCCTCTAACATTTGGTACACAAACATGCATTCCTCACGTTAGAATGGAATAGGGCATTATATCTACCTGCTATATGTTACACAATGACAAACCAAATACCAAACTGAAACATATGTTGTCTTGGGAGACGGAGCTGGGTACCCAATATAAGTTGGAAGAATGGTTTGGAAGAAAGCACTGAAGGGCCTATCTTTCTGTTCCAATCATCACGAAAATCATTTTAAAATTCTGTATAGATGGTATCTAGCTCCGTCTAGACTGCATAATATGAATAATAGGTACAGCGATAAGTGTTGGAGAGACTGCGGAGGATTGGGCAATATGGCCCACATATGGTGGTATTGCCCAAGACTAACTAAATACTGGAAATCGATACACGATTTAATTATTAAAGTGAACAGGAATATAGATAATTTCACATCTGAACTAGCTTTTTTTTTAAAAATTCCCTGAATCCATCAGTAGAATAGATAGGATTATAGCAGGCCACATACTGATAGCTGCAACCACATGTCTACCTAGATATTGGAAGTCTAAACATACACCCTCTATCAAGGAAGTACTGACATTAACATTAGAAAACAAAGCATACGAACTATCACATAAAAATAACACACACATTTTTGCACAATTAAAACACCACTGGGATCATTGGGAAACCGACGTCAAAAAAACACATAACCTGTAATAACTTGTAATGTCGCGTTATTCAACTTAAGTGCCTTGCCTCTAGTCCCCTGGCACACTGATCTCAGTGCAGCCACCACTACTCCCCTGGCTGATTTCAATATTAATGATCTCAGCTAAAACAAGGAGAACGTTACCTGCGCTCTGGCCTAAATCCCCATGTACATTTAAACAAAATGGAGGCTCTTTAGTTTTATTCCAATGGCCATTTGAATATATAAGCTCACCTGCCACGTCAAGGCAAGCCTCGATAGGGAGTTCCTACACTAGCCATTAGATATGCTGATATCAGCCAAGAATCTCCAGTAAGACAGGAAGGGGTATTTTATAAACCCTTTCACATTTAACCCTTTATAGGGCTTCTACACATACAATAAACTTTGCTGGTAGCAGACAAAGTGTAAACATCTCTGAGACATGAAGGGGTATTTTTTTAAACCCTTACATACTTAACCCTGAATAATACCATAACACATACAAATCACCTTGCTGGTGTCATTTGAAATTCACCCTGACAGGTATCCGTTCCCAATGCCTTTTTATCTATCTATTTTTTTTGCATTTCTCTGTTTAAAACAAAAGAGGATCTGGTTGATCTTTAGTCTGAATGTTTTCAATTCCATGCTGGGTTTAGAACGTAATTGTATACGATGGAGAAGGAATTTATATTGAAGTGTGCGACACTTTCTAACAGGTGACTGCTCAAACAGATGACTTGCTCCAAGATATAAGCTTGTAACAAATATATTCGAGGAGTAAAAATTAATTACTGCAATTTGACTTGGTCAAGCAGAAAACTGTGTCTGCATGTGTTGTATTCCTCTAATATTTTTAATATATGTAGCATGTGATCTACTCACTATAATTCAGTTATTAATTCATGATCCGCTGAATTGAAACCGCATTATCTTGTAGGGGTCCCTTGCATTTTCAAAGGGATCCCTTTGCTGCAGTGAGAATTGTTTAACCCCTTAAGGACACATGACGGAAATATTCCGTCATGATTCCCTTTTATTCCAAAAGTTGTCTCCTTAAGGGGTTAAATACACTTCTGCCGAACTGCAATTGAATTTTAATATCACAGAAACAGTGCTAAGGAATGAGCAGGGGAGATACTGGATCATTAGAATTAGTGGCATTTTGATGTAATTTGGCTGTTTGTGAATTGCTGAATTAGTAAATTTATTTACAGATTCACATGACTTTAACCAGCCTAATGGAAGTGCTAATACTGCTAAAATAACTGAATTTGCTTTTTACCAATTGCGTTATTGGGCTTGCGCGGCAAATCATTGGTTGAAACTGCCAAGTTTCATACAAGAGATCTGCAGCTTTTGGAAGCTGGTTTCAGATATACCCCAAATGAAAAAATGCTAAATTGAATACATGCATATTTTCATTTGGTGTATACCTATTAAACAGTGGTTATTATTTTATTAGTATTTGGGCAGTGGAGTGTCCCTTTAAGGCCTCTAAAGAACATTGCCAAGCTCATCCCTGTTTAATTCAATATGGCCTTAGCTTGGCTTCTGACTTTAGTAGACACAGCAATACCTATCGGGTTCATTTTCTGCCTAGTTTGGCTTCACTTATCACGTTGTAATAGACTCTTCATTTAACTTACCAGGTTCCCAAGCCGCAGACACAACTCTGCAATTTATTTTCCCCTCAATACTTAACAGTTTGATACTGATTATTCTTTTTCTCCTATCTCACCAGGCGGCTGAAAGTGGTCGAAATATTCTGCAGATCGGAGAGGAGGAAATCAGAAAGATTTTGAGAAGAAACACAAAACTGCGACATGAAAAGCAGGTAAATCAGAGGGTTTGAATACCAGGTGTTTCTATTAAATTCTATAAAACACTGAATACTGTATGTACAAATAGAGAATAAGGGCCAGATGCAGGTTGATATCTGAATCTTCCACCCCACGCCTCCGTCACCTAGGTCCACAGGGCTGAATTAAAACTGTCTGATTCTTCGGGGGCACTGTGCATTGAACTGGAGACCGAAGAGGGATCTGGGAAACAAGATTCATCCCCACACCGGAGATTAGACAAGGATACCATAGACAGAAGGTTGCTTATGGCAGTCACTCCATGGGTGGGTAACGTCTTCCTTCCACTCTCAACAAGCCTCGGAAGGCCATGTAAAAAGCCAACAAAAGGTAAACCTATTATAAGAGATATAAACTTGTGCATCACACAAGCATTCTTTCTGTACCGTGTCTGTTATCACTGCCATGCATTAACTACCCTTTCTATATCACTGTCAGCCTTTACTGCTTCCACTGGAAGGCCATTTGTGAGGCATCTACCACCCTTTTTATATCACTGTCAGCCTTAACTGCTTCCACTGGGAAGCTATTCCATGCAACAACTACAATTTCTAGATAACTGTTAACCTTTACTGCTTCCGCTGGGAAGCTATTCCATGCATCTACTACCTTTTCTATTTTACTCTTAGCATTTACCGATTTACTGCTTACACTGGAAGTCTTTGATATGCCACAGCTAGCAGTTAGGATAATGAAGTATTTTACACAGCAATCCTTGTTAAGTCTGGCCATCATTTTCTTATTTTCAGATTAAGCATAAACACATTAGAATCAGGAAGTAATAAAACAAGATAAACGCTGACTGTGATTAAACAAAGACTTCTTTATTGATTGTATTTCTGGGGCAAAGTTTAAAAATACAGAGCAAGCAGTGCCATCATTCTACAATGCACTGAAGATTCATATCTACCACTATGTCTGCAACTACTAATTTACTCTTGTGCTGCAAAGACACAATTCATTTCCACCCAAAGATCTTCCGGTTTATTCGCTAAAGTGAGAAATCTAAGTGAATTTCAAATTTAAGGTCACAATATGTGAACTGGAATAATTATCTTAGTCTACTGCTCTGGCCTTAAATTGGAAACTGGCTTCAAATTCTCACTTTTGTAAATAACCCTGCAAATTATAATTTCACCAGTGCAATAAGATGTATTGAAAAGTCTTTTATTTTTAAATAAGAGAATATTTTAAATAAGAGTAAAATAAATATACGGTTTTCCATTTAACGTAAACCTGGTATTCCAGATTTATCTAATGCTGTAACCGCTCCAAAAGCCCCATATGTAGAATTTATCGTAAAGGTGAATTATATATTTAGTTGATATGTGATATATATATATAGAGCTGTTATAGCATTACTTACAGCAGTCCCTCTCTCCAGCATAGCCATTCTCAGTGGTCCGCGAGGGTTGCAGTACTGTAACATCCACTGTCCGTTGCTGCCCAAGCCGTGCTATCCTCCATGCTGATGCCGATTGCTACCGTAATTGCCAGTACATTGTCCATGAGCCCCATACTCCCCCAGTAAGCGTGAGAAACGACTGATAGGGGAGTAACACAGGGAAGGAGAAAGAGAGCCACAGGGTTGACTTGCTTCCCCTGTTGCTCAGTATTACAGTATTACATCCTGCATGCCACCAGCAGACAGGATCTAATGCCAAGGATTTGATTGGCAGGTGAAGTGGGCTCCACGCATTAAAGGACATTAAGTCAAAATCTGTACATTTGCCAGCAATGTATAATTGAAATGTAATGTTCTTTAATTTAAGTTGTGAGTACCATAACAGACAAGTACACTATAAAACATATTGAGCTGTAAGAGAGAATCCGCAGTGCATCATTCCTGATATACAAAATTCTACATATATTTCGGTTTTATTTTGTGTTTGCATGTTTTAATGTGATCTTTCTTTCTTTCAGCAGATATGTTGAGCAAAAGACTCCACACTATAACTCTTACAAGTACTCCAATTTTTACTTTCTTCATCCAGGTGAGGATATTATTGTATATTGCTCACTGCTGCTGGCGGTTTTTATAATTTTGGCTCTTAAAACCCAGCTGTTTTTGGTCATAGGTTGTTTTATAAAAGGCTGTTTTCCTTAAAGGGACACTGTAGTCACCAAAACAACTTTAGCTTAATGAATCAGTTTTGGTGTATAGATCATGCCCCTGCTGTCTCACTGCTCAATTCTCTGCCATTTAGTAATTAAACAACTATGTTTATACAGCCCCAGACAACCTACATGTGACTTACACAGCCATCCTAAACACTTCCTGTAAAGAGAGATCTAATGTTTATACTTCCTTTATTGCTAGTTATGTTTAATTTAGATTCTTATATCCAAAACTGTTAATAGTTTGCTGGACCCTGAATGAGCCTCAAGTTTGCGATTAAAGTTCAATTTAGAGGGCAAGAGATAAATTATTTTAAAGTAAGCTACTATGTGATTGAAAGTGAAGCTAGTTTGTTTTTCTTTTACATGCAGACTGTGTCAGTCACAGCCAGGGAAGGTGTGAATAGGGCTGCATAAACAGAAACAAGTGATCTAACTCCTAAATGGGAGAGAATTGAGCAGTGAGGCTTCAGAGGCCTAATCGATACACTAAAACTGCTTCATTAAGCTAAAGTTGTTTTGGTGACTATGGTGTACCTTTAAGTGCAAAAAGATGCATTACATGCAAATCTAACGTAACGCTACAAAAAAAAAAACCTGTGCACTTGTACAAATTTCATTATACCAGGATCTGATTTATGACCTCTCCAAAACTGAGCATATTTCCAGCCATGTCTAATTTAGTTTGTGTGTGTAAACACATTGTAATAGCAAAGTGTTGTACTCATTTTAAAGGTTATTTCCTCTCTTTTCCTATTTATGGTTTTCAAGTTCTTTCAAATAGATGCCGAAGGCTGTCTTGAAATAATCCGAGCCAGAAAATCACAACAGGCCTATTATCTTCGCAAAAGATCACCTAATACTCCACAAGGAGCGGGACAGAATGTAAGCATAATAAAATATCTAAATTTAAAGGGGCACTCTATGGACCGTAACCACTGTATGCTTTTGTATTGGTTATGATGCTAGTAGACTGAAAGAGTCTGCATGCACTCAAAAACAGTCCCTGCTCATTGTATTGTTCCACTTCCATATTGGCAGCATCATTTTCATCCACATTTAGACGCAACTGCTAGGCTCAGCATGTCCACTGACTCCCCTGTCATTCAATATAGAGACCTTCAACTAGCTGCAAAAACATTTTTCAATGCAGAGTTATTTATAGGCTAGGAGGGGACGTGATATGTAGAATAGGATAAAGAGAAAGAAATGGTGGTATTTATTAATGTATTCTGAAAAGTCCTGGTGAAAGGGACACTATAGACACCCAAATCACTGAATTCCATTGAAGGGGTCTGTATGCACTGTCCCCTTAGCCCTGCAATGTAAAACGTTGTAGTTTTAGATTTAATCAATTGCATGAAAAACATGCCAGAAATTAGACATAAACGTTTCAGACAGCTTGATAACTCCCCCCCACCCCCCAATATGTGACCGTCTTTTCAGTGTATTATATTAGCAGTGCATTAAGAAGAAATATTTTGGTCTCTGCTTGTTGAGCAGAGCCCTTATTTTTGTCAAACAGCTCCCATATGTTTTTTTATATATAAAACTGGGGGCAGTACGTAGAGACTCTATGCAACAAAGCCACTACAGAGAACTGTGGTGTTTGTTGCCTATAGTGTCTATTTTATTTATTTCAGTACTGGATAGGGACTGTATCCCTTACAGTGAGCAGCTTTTGGGGTCATTTTGCAGTATTTTGTCTGTCTTATGCCAGAGTCACCATTTAAAGTAAATAGTAAATTGTCATCCCATTGTACAGTGCTACAGAACTTGCTGGCGCTGCATAAATAATAAAATTATGATTATTTGTGGTTTTTCCTAAATCCATTCTCCATTTGAATTTTAGCATGAGGTTGTAAAAATTAATAATTAAAATGAAATTAGTTTTTTCTGGAAGCCACAGCAACATAACTCTGGTTTATTGTTTTTATTTTTGTTGTCTTCTTTAGGATCCGATGTCCCCGCACAGCTTGTTAGGTATGTACATGTTGTGGCACAGACGTTGTATGCAGGGTGTGCACAGGAAGGATTCATTTATTAATTCATTGACATTCCTTAGATTTATGTCAGAGAAATCTTTTTCTTCCATTTATTATGTATAATATGAGTTGACACATTCTTCAGATCTCTCCTGCTGTATACAAATATGTTATCTTTACTTTACTGTTTAACATAAAGTGTTTGAATTATTATTATTATTATATTAGATTTAGTACAGGGCATGTTAATCATACACTTCATCTTATCATTCGGTTACAGCACAGACATTGAATGGTCTCAACCATTCTCCCAGGACTCCAAGTTCTCGCCGGGGAAGATCAAGCAGTTCTTCTGCAAAGGCTTTGGGCCCTGCACAAAAACCTAAAACTGTTTTTGAATTACTGAAGGAGAAAAGGATGCGAGAGTCTATGAGTAAGAAAGCTCAAAACGCACCAGCCCAGCCTCAGAACGCGCCAGCCCAACTGCAAAACGTAATCCTTCCCCAACCTGATGCAATTCAACCAAACCCCAACACAACAGGTCAAACTGTGCCATTGCCACTAAGTTCATCACCGGCACTGAGAGGAGTATGGCCAGTAATGCCAACTTCACCAGCACATCTTCCTCGGCCACCGATAGCACTGATGCCTACAGTGGTAGGCAACACCAGTGTGAATAACACAGGAATGCCCATTACTTGGATTGTTACCCCACAAGGCCTGGTGCCATTGCAAGTGCAAACTTTAGGCTTGACTCGCGTAAACCCAAACATACGAACTGGGAGTCCAGAATGTACCCCTATTTTAGCAACAGGGTGTATAACTAAAGCACCTGTATCTAACCTGGCACCTTCTATGACTGCAGAGACAAAGCCAGAAAAAAATGATGGCCTGGGTTCCTCTACTTTAAAATCGGGAGCATCCAACGGTACAGCGAATGAGAGCTCTTTTGTTCTTCCCTTGGCTGCTCAAGCGTCTTCAAACAAGAGTGTTTCTGGTGCAGATAAAGTTGTGCCGTGCTCATTTTCTCCAACATTTACCATAGTCCCAACCCCCAACTCTTCTACACTTACACCTTCTCCACCAGTAGCTGGTCCTCATTTAACCATGGCTCCTTCCCTTAGTCCTGTTTCCAACAACCTAAAGGTTCATTCTGTTGAAACAAGCAATCTGCCAGCTTTGGTACCAAATACAAGTCCTAATACAATGTTAGCTCCTTCCTCAACTTCTGCATCTGGCAACCTAAAGGTCCATTCTGTTGACTCAAAGAACCTACCAGGTCTTGCACCAACAACGAGCCCTGGAGTTCAAGGTGGGAGGATTCTTCCAACAGATCTGAAAGTCAAGATCGTGAGTGCGTCAAATTTTACAAAAGTTAGTCAGTCTGCCAGTTCTAATACCACCCCAAAAAAACCTCTTAGCAGCCCTGAAAAAAATGTTTTGGATTTTACCCTTGTAGCCTTGGAAGATACAGCCGCAGTGAAAGAATGGATTAAGGGTAGCAAAGGCGTGGAAATACCAAACGCAAAAAGTAACATGGCCTATTTACCACCATCTGTCTGCACACTTAAGACCTTATCTCGACTTCTGGTAGAGAAGAGGACTTTGGAAGAGATTGCCTGTAAACTGTTGCCTCCAGTGGAGGGTAATAAGGAGAAAAGTACTCCCAGGCATATTGACATGGTCAATGAATTGGTCAATGAAAAACTAAAGGATAACCCTGCATTCCTCTTGCTCAAACAGCGTTTCCTATCAGCCTTCACTTTATCAGGCTTCCTAGCGACTCTTGCTCCCTGCCAAGGCAAGAAAACCACGGACGACCCACAAGGGAAATCTGGGAGCAGGAACGATGACATAGATGATTCCACTGATTCGGAAGATGAAGATGAAGAAGAAGAAGAAGACAGAACCGAGGACGTGAAAGATATTCCTCAGCAAAGCCCGTCAGAAGGACAGGTAAGTGAGGGCTTTAACAAGACATTAAAGGGGAACTGTCACCTAGGAGCAGGGGCGTACCTAGAGCATTTGGCACCCGGGGCGGATCCTGTGCTTGGCATCCCAAAAAACCTGTAAATTTTTTTAAAGGTTCTCTTTTTTTTTTACAATTTGTAAACTTTGCAAATCCGCTGTCAGCCCCTCCTACAAAACCCTTGTCCTGTCCCGCCCCTCCTACAAAACCTCTGTCCTGCCCCTTCAACAAATCCTGTACTGCCTCGTCTACAAAACCCCCGCAACCCCCTTCCACAAATCCCCTGCTTATCCCCCCTTATAAAGACTCCTGTCCCAATACAAAACCCCCGCCCCCTTCTACAAAATCCCTGCAGCCCCACACACACATTTACAGGCAGACAGTCACACACTCAGTTACAGGCAGACAGTCACACACTCAGTCACAGCAGACAGTCACACATACACATTTCCTCCGTGCGGCCAGTTTATCAGCTGTTTGCCGCGGCACCTAACTACCATGGGACACTGTGCGGCCACAGCTCACACAGCCCCCTCCAGCCAGGGCCGGTGCAAGGATTTTTGCCGCCCTAGGCAAAAGTAAAGTTTGCCGCCCCCCATGTGACATCACAATGCCCCACCCATATGATTTGCCATGTTAACTAATGCCAGTGCTGCAGTGCCACCGTGTTTACATTAAAAGGCCTGCAGGGACAGGCTAGACACCAGAACCACTACATTAAGCTGCAGTGGTTCTGGGGACTATAGTGTCCCTTTAATGTGAGGTAAATTAGAGATTAGTGCCACAAATAATATACTAGATTGCCTACTTACAACCAGATGAGGATGATGATGGGCTCTACCTGCCGTCTGGCTCCACTGGTCTGGTAGAACAGGCTCGCTGGAGGCGGTTTGTAACTGTG
>OW240912.1:147986949-147997918 GCA_933207985.1 Pelobates cultripes
GAAAAACTACCACAACAAGAGGACATAGTCTTAAATTAGAGGGACAAAGGTTTAAAATAATATCAGGAAGTATTACTTTACTGAGAGGGTAGTGGATGTATGGAATAGCCTTCCAGCTGAAGTGGTAGAGGTTAACACAGTAAAGGAGTTTAAGCATGCATGGGATAGGCATAAGGCTATCCTAACTATAAGATAAGGCTAGGACTAATGAAAGTTTTTAGAAAATTGGGCAGACTAGATGGGCCGAATGGTTCTTATCTGCCGTCACATTCTATGTTTCTATGTTTCTATGTTTCTATCAGATCTGACAAAGGAATTATACCAATTCTGCCTGGACAGAAACATCTCCCTTCATGCGGAATATCTCCCGGGCTCCGACAATCTCGTCGCAGATTACTTCTCCTGCCACTGGAGGGATTCCAGTGACTGGCAACTGGACACACACATATTTCACCATCTACAGGTTCTGAGAGGGCCATTCAACCTGGACATGTTTGCATCTCACCTGAACCATCAGACGGACGCATTCTTCAGCTGGTTCCCAGACCCAGCGTGCCTGGCAGTGGATGCATTCCTTCAACCGTGGCCAACATCCGGAGCATATGCCTTTCCCCCATTCTCCATGATTACACGCACGGTACAATACCTCAGAACACAGGGCGTCACCATAACTCTGGTAACCACACTGTGGCGAACCCAACCATGGTTCCCTTATCTCCTGGAGATGTCAGTGGACTATCCTCTACTCCTACAACCTCCTCAGGGACCCTTCAGGCAACTTCCACCCACTAGCAATGCAAGGCCACCTTCGGTTAGTGGCCTGGACCATTTCAGGGGATCCTGGAACGTCTCTGGCCTTTCGGCTGCTGCTCGAGGACTACTATGGGTTCTTGGGCCCCAGGAACAAGATGCTTGTGGCAAAACTAGCCACTTAATGTTTATATTCCTTTGTTAAGCTGTGAGAACCAAGCATATTGCTGTATTTTCATTTCAGGCGAATGAGCATTCGTATGCTGGCAGCATGATAACCCCAGCATTCCTACTGTAGTTTCACGAACAGGGAGTTTCAACACTGTTCGTGAAACGAATAAACTACCGAATGGACGACCACACACAGGAGGTTGTGTGGCGCCCATTAACCGATTGCAACATTATTGCAATCGGTAGTTAAGTGTGTTCTTAGGTGGCCGTCGTTCGGCTACCGACCATGCGGCGGTCGGCCATCCTGGATCCTTTGTTAGCCCAGCGGTGTTTGTTCGTCGAGCACCTGGAACTAAAATCGGCTACTCGATGGCGCGAACACCGCTGGACTTCCAGGCCGTTCGGGAGGCCCGGTCATTTGATAGGTTATTCCCTTACAATCAATCGTTGTTTTAAATGTAACTAGGAAATAATGTGTGTTTCTCGCGGCGTTCGGTTATGCTGGGATCTGAGCGGGATTCTCACGACCTGTGTACTCAGACCCCAGCTATCTACCGAACGTCCATTCGTTTAAATGAAGGGAATATTATGGAAGTTATGTATTTTAATGTAAAATGTAAGTTCTGCTGCACGGAGGGATAATCCATTTAGCTGTATATTCTAGTGGGAGTATCCCTCTCGTGCAGCCGTGCATGATGGGAGAACTATGTGTTGTTCATTTCCCCATGTAGTCCCCTACTGTACCACCCCTGGAATGTCAGTAGGGAAACCCCTTGCATGGGGAATCCCATAAATACAGTGCTCTGTGAATAAAACCTCAGTTGACTCCCAGCCTATGTGTAGTCTAGTTCTTGGGAGGGAAGAATTCTTACAATGCTACCGGGATTATTGTATGCTGTATTTATTTCCTTGGATTATTTTATGCTATTCCTGTTACCCAGCGGAGATACTGTGGATTATACTACCTCTCCGCTACAACGCTCTTATTTCTCAGCGTGGCAACGTTGGAATAGCTGGTATTTGGAGAGGGACGTCGATCCCTTTTCAGCCTCTTTGATTAACATTATAAACTTCCTGGCATCACTCTTTGAACAGGGTAAGTCCTATCGGTCAATTAACGTTTTCCGTTTAGCCATTTCGGCAGCCCACATCCCCGTTGACAACTGCGCGGTTGGTAAACACCCCTCCATATGTAAACTTTTGCGGGGCATCCACCTCGCGAGACCCCCGGCTCCCAAATTTAATCAATTTTGGGATGTTGCTATTTGTGGCGGAACAGACCTCGCCATGTGTTCTTTGAGGGGGCTGCTTGCCGGCCTCCTACCTTCTGACAATGGCCCTGGGATATATGGCATTTGAAAACACTATTTGTGCCCTGTGAAAAAACTGGAGATTGTGCACAAATATGACTATTGTCCATATTTTTTGATTCCCTTCATTTGTTGCACTGTTGGTTCGGCTGGATAGACTACCAGACAAACTGTGGAGTTACTGGGTGGCCACCATTTCATGTATCAGAGGCACATGGTGAGAACAATGGATGGCGGCCATTTTAACTCACAGACACTGTTTTGACTTTTCTACACGGTGCCATCTCGCTGGTATTTGGTGCACAAAGACATCGTTCAGTAGTTTTAAACAACAGAACAGGGGACACATTTAACAGTAGTTATTTTTCATATAGCCTGTATATATTCTGCGGAATCTGCATTAAACCGTATCTTCCAAACTACTGAACGGATCTGGGTGAATTTTTGATATGTGGTTCACCCAGATCCCCCAGTTCTGATGGTATATTTATGGGGTTGGGAATGTTTTGGGGTCCCTGTGATATGTTTTATAATTCTGTATATTTTCTGCCTGTGATAATTAAGTCAGTCTATTGTCTTGAGATAATTGTATCACAGGCAGAGGGGAGGATTTCTGCTGGGAGTGGTTTACTTTATTGTACGTGTTGTAATGTTTCTATTAGTTCTTTTGAAAAATCCTGTGGGCGGTCCTGTATGTGTAAGACCTCTATAAAAGAAGGCCCTTTGGTGCTAATTAGACACAGTTCTTCTTGACCCTCAACACGTAGTCTTGTCTCGTGATTGGAGGGGACAGCTATACTCACACTGGGGATTGCTATGATCTGCATACTCCCCTGAGCTTTAATCACTTAGCTCTCTTCAGAGCTTGTTCCTGATGCACTCTCTTGGAGGAGAGGTCTTCCCAGCACGGTCCTGGAGGACAGAAGGAGATCAAAGGTGGACAGAAGACGTCGAGACTCCGGTTAAGCAATGGCGGTTGTGGCATCTGCGGTGGTTGTGGTGTCCGGTGTGGTGCTTGTGGTCCTTGGCGCAGGCTAGGAAGCGTCCATCAACGGAAGGTACTCGGTCGGACTACAGGGAGTTCCGTTACACTATTGTGTTATCCTTTTTGGATACTTGGCCCCCTAATGGAGAACTCTCGGCCAAACTGGCACTATTGCTCTGTTTGGTATATTAGATTATTCGGTTACTAAGGTTAGAATAATCCCGAATTATCTCCAAGCACAGAAAAACCATACATTTCCAAAAAGTCCCCAAAATACCCCAAAACACATGATATCCCCACAACTGTTACATCCCCTGATAGCCCTGATCTGTGTGACCAACATATCCAAAAATCACCCAGATCAGTTCAGGGGTTCAGGAATTTCCTGGAAGTCATAATTTTGGAAGTGGAAGTGGCGAGAAGACTTTATCCTGGAAGGATCCGTATATTTCTCCATATTGACAGCCCACATGTATGTATACACATAAATACTTTTTTCATTTATTTAGTATACCTATATATGTGGGATCCCCCTCCTGCCTAATCAGTTTTTCTCATAATTTCCGTGTACGCGGAGTTCGCGCATGCGCCCTGTCCACCCGAGAGGCAGTTATGATACCTCCCATTCGGGCTTGGCTTCCGGGTTTGCCGCGCATGCGCAAATAACAATTGGTGGGTTTCCTCGTTCAGAGCATGTGCTGGTAGGCGGTGACGTCAGACATCAAAACATTGCCTGATGACTTCACTAGGTCTCAAAGGACCTTCTTCATTTCACAATTCAAATTTGAAAAGTTCCTAAAAATTTCAAGTTTCTCTGAAGGTAGATTTTGCAATCCTTAAAGGTATATACACATTTTTATTTTATTCTCTCTTTCTTTCTTCTTTTGCATTCAATAATAATAAATCCTTTTACCTAGACTATTCTAAAACAATACTAATATGGAGAAAGAAAAAAGGAGATCAATCTCTTCTGATTCAGACTCTTCTGGATATAAAAATAGGTCACACTCTAAGAGTTATAGGTAAGCCATATCCTTTTTCATTCCTATATTATAGGTGTAATACATAAAATAAAAGAGCGCTAATATGAGATATTTCCCTGTCATGAAAGTTCTACGGGAAAGAAAACAGTGAGATCATCCAAAGGAAAATCACCATAAAATAATCAATGCGATGCCTGTAATAAAAAAACGCTGGAAGGCAAACGATTATGTGCAGAATGTTTATCGGAAGCAGTTGGAACATCTAATCCTTCAACTGAGTTTTTGCAGTTCATAAAACAAGCGGTGACTCAGGGCATTAAAGAAGCAGGTACAAGAACCAAAAGACCCTGGTTACATGACCCTTCAGATTACCAACAAAACGATTTATCAGACGAGTCCATGGATATGGAGTCATACCAAGGAAATTTCTTATCTTCGGAAGAAGAAACTCAGGCTCCTCCAGATTTTCTAGAACCTGCTCAAGTAGATCATCTTATTAATAAAATCCATAAATCTTTGAGTTTGAAAGTGGCAGTTACAGAACAGTCAACTTCTTATCGTTACTTCTCAGACTTGAGAAAGAAAAGAGCAACCTTTCCAGTACATGATACTATCAAGGAATTAATTAAGGACGAATGGTCCAAACTGATAAAAAGCTTTCAGCACAAGGCAGAATCTCTCGCCTCTATCCTTTTGACAAATCTGATTCATGCCATTGGGATAACGCCCCTAAAGTGGATGCTGCAGTAGTTAGACTCACAAAGCATACCACATTACCAGTTGATGATGCAGGCTCATTTAGACACCCAATGGACAAGAAGATGGACTTACATCTTTCAAAAGCATATGTAGCAGCAGGTACTGGCTTTCACCCTGCAATAGCCCTTACATCAGTATCCAGGGCCTTGAAAATCTGGATCGAAAATTTGGAAGAAGCTATCAGAGATGGGAGAAACAGATCTTCTCTTCTGGAAAGGTTAAATGATATTAAACTGGCCGTTGACTTTACCTCAGAATCCTCGGTGGATATGGTGAAAGCTCTAGCAAGAAACATGGCTCTCTCAGTATCAGCTAGAAGAGCTTTGTGCAGTGGCGTACTAAGGGTGGGAGCTGGGGGGGGGGCGGTCCGCCCCGGGTGCCACCAGGATGGGGGGTGCCATGACCAGCCCCGCCGGCCCCCCATGCTGCATCTGTAGAGAGCCTCAGGCGGCTGCAGCTTTGCCCGGGCGGTGCGTCCATGAGGGCGGACCACACCGCCCGGGCGCAGCATGGGGAGAGGGGCTGACAGGAGGGAGCGCTCAGCGTTCAGTGCTCCCTCCTGTCATTCCCTCTCTGTAGCGTGGCCGAGTCCTGTATAGTCGGCGGGTACAGGGAGCATCTGTTTCCTGTACCCGGCCGGACTAACAGGAAGTACACACAGTGTGTGCACTTCCTATTAGTCGGCGTACAGATACTCTAACCTACCTCTGACTACTCTCAGGCTTCGGCCTTTCAGCTAAAATAGGGAAGGGAGAGGATGAGAATAGGGGAGGGAATGAGAAAGAGGAGAAGGGGATGAGAAAAGGGGGAGGAGGAATGAGAAAAGGGGAGGGTGAGAGAGAAATTGTTGAATGGCCTATGACCAGGAAAAGAAAATTACGGTAAGTATGAGTAAATTTTTCTCTATTTACCTCCTGTCGTTAATAAAAATTTAGATTATTCGGTCACAGGCTGACCAATACTGTTCTTTTAAACTCTGGACATTGTTGACACTATTAATCCATTGGGCCATATTGTGCACTTCCACCTGCCTCCATAGTGTGGGGATTAGTAAGTTTGCCTCTCCCAGGAGGAGCCAAAAAAGCGTTTGTTGGGGCACCCTTGAAAGGGAGTGGGGCCAGCACAATAGAACAATAGAATCTAGGTGATACCGGGGAAGATTTTCTTAATGAGCCCTATCATTTGAGCCCAGTATGGGTGCATTACATCACATTACCACCATAAGTGATATCGGGTTCCCTCAGCTCTGAGACATCGCCAACACTCCCCACTGACTCCAAAGATATGTGCATTCTGGAATGATGGTGTTCTGTACCATCACATTATTCATTTATAATACAAATCTTTGTCTGAGATGTGTATATGTAGGGCAGCGCACCATTTCCTCTGAAAGGGTGGCGGGATGGTGTCTCCCACCTTTTGCTGTATAAAGGAATCAAAATATGACAATGGTTTGCCCGGTTTAGTTATTCCTGTTAGTTATTTCAAATAAGGTAAATTCTGTAGGTTTCCAGTGTGGTAGTACATTTTTCTTAAGAAAGGCCACTAATTGGGCATAACACGAAGTATCTACTAAGGAGAAGGTGTGGCCATGACCCTTAAGGTCTGTTGGATGGAATGGTTGATCCTTGTAATAGGGTGCCTACCATTGCCTGCCTACTTCCCATTGCATACTGAATCGTCTCTGCTCCCCAGTCATCTTGTAACTCCGAGTTCTCCACCAAGGGGAGCAGGGGGAATGGTCCAGGTGACAATTGCCATATTGTCCTGTGCTGACTCCACTTATGGAGAATATAAACCACTAGAGGATGTGCAAGATTGGTAAAGAGGTGGGTCGGACACGTTTGCCACAGTAGGGTTTGCATGGGGACTTAAACAAAGCTTTGCTCTTGGTCGTACTATGATTTACAAGGTTCCACCACCGTCCACTCCCTCATTCTAACAAATAGCACGGCAAGGTAATAATGATATAGGTGCAGGAGACCTAGGCCCCCCTTATCCCGGGGTCCCGCAAGGGTGGCATAAGCTATTCGGAGTTGTTTGCCTCTCCACACATATCTGGTGAATAGTGATCTGAGCTGTGTAAAAAATAGTTTGGTATAACCATAGGTAATGTCTGCAAGACATAGAGGCTCTTGGGTAGAGCCATCATCTTAAAGATATTAACACGTCTGAAAATTGAGATGTGTGGTAGATCCTACTCCCCCAAGTCTAATTTGAAACGGTCTAAAAGAGCTCCATGGTTGACTTTAAACAGTGCGGGTGTAGTAGGTGTTATTTGAATGCCCAGATATTTGATACTAGATTTGGCCCATTGAAAGCTCAATGTTTGGGTGATGCATGTTTTAAAGGAACACTATAGGGTCAGGAACACAAACATGTATTCCTGATTCTATAGTGTTAAAACCACCATTGGTGGTTTGCCTCTCCTTAGCCCATAGGGAAAGCATTCGATTTGCTGAAATTGGCAAGGAGGCTGGATGGGGGCCGGGCCAGAAATCGTTTTGGCCAATCAGCACCTCCTCATAGAGATACATTGAATCAATGCATCTTCATAAGGAAAATTCACAGGAGGTATCCCTAAGGGGCAATGTAAACACTGCCTTTTCTCTGAAAAAGCAGTGTTTAAGGCAGTGTTTGCATGAAAATGTCTGAAGGGAATAATTATGCTCACCAGAACAACTACATTAAGCTGTATTTGTTCTGGTGACTATAGTGTCCCTTTAATGGTTGCTGAGATCTGCACTTGTAGGGTTTTACATTTATCCACATTCACCTTGTAATTAGAGAAGGAGGAAAATTGTTCTAGCTCCTGTACTATGTGTGGGAAAGACTGAGTGGGGTTTGTTACTGAGAGAAGCACATGATCATCCGAAATTGGATATCTTGACTTCGCCTCCTGGGTACTTATATCCATGTATTTTAGGGTTAGAGCGGATGGCCTGGATAGAAAGGATAAAGAGGGCAGGGGAGAGAGGGCAGCCCTGGAGGGTTCTGTTCCCTATAGAGAATGGAGGGGGGCGTGGGGTTATGGCCATTGACCCTGACTGTTGCTGTCGCTTCCAAGAATAGGGACCTGACCCATGTCTTGTAATTCGCCCCAAGCCCAATCCTCACTGAAATTTTATTTTACTCTTTTTATTTTGTGACCAGATTACCAAAAATAAACTGAAATCCTAGACATATCAATAACAATCAATCAGGATAAATATATGAATTTATTTTGAATTACTTTTCTTAAATTGCACTATTTATGCAAACATTATTGCCAAACCTGTGAAAATAAGGGCTACATTTGTGCAGAGTTTGAAGAAGCTGTAAATGGTTAACAGTGATGAAAGCAGCAGAAAATGTACTCAAGAAAAGTTGCCAGGTAGGCCTCTAAATACTGGGAAAAGCCAGAGAGTCTTAAAAATGAAATCATTCACTTTCTTTCCTTTCAACTTCCTTTATTTGTATGAAATGTAAAAATATTAAGGGGTGCAACTTTACACTCCACAAAAAAAAATTTAATCTAAAGAAATATAAAAAAAAAACCAATATGGGGACTAACAGCCCAACCTTTTTAAAAAATTAGGGATTATTCTAGCCTCGATAATCTAAATTTTATTAAAGACAGGAGGAGAATATTTGCTTTACCTTCTTTACTGAAACCTCCAGCAGCAAAGAACAGTTAACAGAACTTTTCAAAACAACCAATCAGAACAAAGCAACAGTAGTATAAAACCCCTAAGCAGGCTCTTCCACTTCCTCTTTCTTTGATGAGGTCGAGCAGGAGAGCAAGGAAACCAACGAATCCACCTTGTAGCAGACACATCCAGAGAAACAATCGTCAAGCCCAAAGAGAAAACAGATTACACTGCAAGAAAACAGAAAACATTGTGAAAGTAAACTGTCAAGCAAGATGTAATATCCATACAATATCACTTGCACATCATAATACCTCATGAATAAACAAAGTCTACAGATCTTAGTAAGACCTAGTATCTAGTATGTACCTAAACTAAAAGACATTGACGAAACATAATTACAACACAAACATGATGAATAAAACGCACACGGACAATCACTGAATAATAGAAATAACCTTTATTATGTAAAACCATGCATTCGCAAAACATAACAATATCCCCAATTATTTATAATAGAATAAGACCCAAATCCAGGGAGGGAACGTAAAAAAGGGGGGGAAATATTCGCCTCCTGTCTTTAATAAAATTTAGATTATTCCCTCACTGAGGCTAGAATAATCCCTAATTTTATGGCAGGACAGGAGGCTTCATATTTGCAATTTTAACGCCCAAATAGTAGAACCAGAAGCAATATAAGATAAAGGACTGAAATAGAAGGAGAATGGAAAAAACGAATCCCTAAACCAAGCAGCGGTGTAGAGAAAATGCAGAAGGGACCCAACAGCTTCCAAAGTTGTTGAGGTGACAGCGCCCGAACCAAAAGTGTCCCAGAGAAACTCTCAAGGTCAGCCAATGAGAGGAAGATGCAGAAACAGTCCAAAACGGCCGTACGCAGAAATCAACAGCTGTCCATGAGTAGACGGACGAAAGAACCAGATCCTGGATCTACATGGTCGTGTACAACCTGTCAACAGAGCCGTGGCCTATCTGGAGAATAGGGGTACGACACAGAGGATGAATAGAAATGAAATGTGTGGAGCAGAAGCCGTTGTACTGAACGTTAAGAAGGAAGAAGACACTACGTCGATACCATGACGTCAGAACGCGATGAAATACAAGATGTACTGGGGAAAACCGTAAGCAGAAAAAACTGGCGCAAGGCAAGTCCTTGTCATCAGGTCATTCCTCAAGGAAATGCAGAACACAAGATACCACTAGAATTGAGGAACAGCAAGAGATAGGGCTCCCGTATGGTATACTCCTCTTGGTAGACTGCAGACCAAGAGATCCTTAGCAATGCCAGAATCTTGAGAAAACGCACATGAGTCGTCCACAAGCTGACATAGGACGTGAATGGCCCCATACGATCCTACCCTGAGAGGGCAACTCAGCCAGACAATGGGGACAGCCATGATAAGGACCGCCATAGGGACCCAAACATCTCTCCAGACACCAGTCGTGGCAGGCTACCCCTGTGGATCCCACACGGGACATTAAGAGACAGGGAGTCGTAGATTGCCTTCCTATGGCAAACTCCAGCAAAAAGGGGAAAGCATGGAGGACTCCTCCAAAGTGGTGTGGCCAGGCGAAACAACACTTCCAGGAATTCGGTCTGAAGCAAAGCACAAAGTATCCTGTAGGTAAACGGGATGCTTACGTCCAGAAGGAGACCAAGTTTTGAAAACGCGTCCCTCGCCTCGCTGAAGGTGCGGCAGCCAGCTGGAGAACCTCTCCATATGGTGGTTCGCACCGAATGTAATCATGCCAATACTCGAGACCCCGGAGGGTGAGGCAACCAATCAGTGGGGCTCTCCATGGTCGGGTGAAGCCATCCGCCACATGAGTGTCTCGTCCCGCAGACATTCTGTCACAAATGATGAATACTTGTCCAGAAGCTATAGATAGCGAGCCTACGTGAGATCTGACTGCAGTCCGTAGTGGGCAACCGGTGATAAGTCCATGCCGGAAGGTAGCGAGCAATACTACTTCCCCTGGGGAAGCCGTGAATGGTGAACCTACCTGCAGGTAGTTCCATGCAGTTGGCATGAAGAGGTCCCTCCTCCGAACTCCAGGGTCCAGGCCGAAGTTGGTTGGGGTCCGAAACTCCTAGGTAGGCCAGGCCACCCTATGTCGGAGTCATCAATTAAGTTTTAGATGAGCTTCGTCCGAAGGTCACATGATTCAGTCGTACCAGGCCGAAGACCCGAGAAAGCGTTATGTTGGTGCGGCTCATAGTACCGGATCCTGGAGGTATGGCCTCCATGGCGAATAACAACCGGCCAATTGACCGGGTTGGGCCCCTAAGTGTGACCCGCGGGTTGCGGAGCATATGCCTGGTATTATCCTTGAAGACGGACATCTTGGTCCTCGGGAGGCTGA
>OW240912.1:147998286-148343225 GCA_933207985.1 Pelobates cultripes
GATTAATTAAGGGGTGGATTAATTAGTGTGGATTAATTAAGGGTGTGTGTATCAATTAAGGGGGTGGATTAATTAAGGGTGTGTGGATGAATTAGTGTGGATTAATTAAGGGGTATGGATTAATTAAGGAGTGTGGATTAATTAAAGAAAACCTTTAACATTTTTTACAGTTTTTTTTTTGGGGGGGGGGAGTGGGTGCCAAGCACAGGATCCGCCCCGGGTGCCAAATGCTCTAGGTACGCCCCTGCTTAAGAGAGAGACTTGATTAGCATAAATCACATGTGGCATAGTCTTGTTAAACAATGATTTTTGTAAACAATGATTTTTTATTTGAGCAGTAACATGCCCCTTTAAATCTGAGATTCACATTTAATTAGTAAAAAAAACGCTGATGGAGCCCATCGGATGGCCCACGCACTTAGGGCCACACGATGGGCCGTATATCTTCCTGTGGCAGTGTAATAGCGCGACCGGGCCCCTAAAAAAAAAAAAAATACGCAGCAAGTGGTCACTTCCTCCCAGCTCACTCCGCGCGGGAGGACCGCCAGCCAGGCCATGAAGAGGCAGAGCCAGCCAACTCCTATCAGCCCCAGCCACCCTTCTGCAAAGAAAAGGTAAGAGACAGGAGGGTGGCTGGAAAATAAGCTCTGTGTGTGTGTGTGTCTAAATGCATGTATGTCTGTATGTCATTATGTATGTCTGTATGTTATTATGTATGTATATGTCTGTATGTATGTCATCATGAATGTATGTCAGTATGAATGTATGTCTGCATGTCATTATGAACGTATGTGTGTGTGGATGTCAGTATGCATGTATGTCAGTATGTATGTCTGTATGTATGCCATTATGAATGTATGTCTGTGTATGTATGGATGTCAGTGTCTGTATGCATGTATGTCTGTCTGTATGTATGTATATATGTATGTGTGCCAGTATGAATGTATGTATGTGTGTATGTCATTATGAATGTATGTCTGTGTGTATGTATGCCGTTGTCTCTATGTATGTCAGTGTGTATGTATGTATGTGTCTGTATGTCCTCATGCATGTGTGTCTGTATGTCTGTATATGTGTGTATGTCTCAGTATGAGTGTCAGTATGTATGCCTACATGCGTGTATGTCTGTTTCAGTTTGTGTGTCTGTTAGTATGTATCTGTGTGTGTGTATCTGTGTCCTTTTGTATCAGTGTTTGTGTCTGTGTGTGTGTATTCCTGTGGGTGGGATTTGGAGGTGGACCCTGTGGGCGGGATTGGAGGCGGGCCCCAGGGGGCCCAGACCCTGAGCTGAGTTAGGGGCCCCACAATTTCTGGTGGCGGCCCTGCCTCCCTCTGTGTAAATTCTGTGCGCAGGGAACACTCAATGGACACACCAGTCAGGTATTGAGCTCAAAAAGTGTTTGAGGTATAAATCCTTAAGAACGGCGGGCATGCTATGCTGTCCTTGGGGACCTGGCTCTAAACGCCGGTGGGCAGCATAGCACGTCCACACCGTCCTATTCACTTACCTGCTCGCCGGTGATCACAATGGGGGGACTTACCCTCATCAGCAGGTCTTTAAGTTTTCCTCACTTTCAGCTATCAGAGTAGTATCATCTGCGTATATGAGGTTGTTGATATTTCTTCCAGCGATATTGATTCCAGCTTTGCATTTATCCAGCCCAGCCTTACATATTATGTATTCCACATATAAGTTGAATAAATAAGGTGACAATATACAACCTTGTCTCACTCCTTTCCCGATCTTGAACCATTCTGTTGTCCCATGTTCAGTTCTGACTGTGGCTTCTTGGTCCACATACAGATTCCTCAGGAGGCGGATGAGATGATCTGGTACTCCCATCTTTTTAAGAACTTGCCACATGTTGTTATGGTCCACACAGTCAAATGCTTTAGAATAGTCCATGAAGCAGAAGTAGATGTGTTATGGGCAAATGCAAATATTACAAGTTTTAGAATGAAATAACTGGCAAGTTTGGCCTTGGAGTTCAAAATGAAGCAGGTCAGAGATTAGTAGAACTCTGTCAAGATAATTCTCTGGTCATAGCAAACACCTTCTTCCAACAGCCTCCAAGACGACTCTACACATGGACATCACCAGATGGACAATATAGAAATCAGATTGACTATATACTTTGCAGTCAAAGATGGAGGAGCTCTATACAGTCAGCAAAAACAAGACCTGGAGCGGACTGTGGTTCGGACCATGAGCTTCTCATTGCAAATTTCAGAATTAAACTGAAGAAAAGAGGGAAAACCATCAGACTAATCAGATACAACATAAATAATATCCCTTGTGAATATGCAGTGGAAGTAAAGAATAGTTTTGGTTTTGAGGGAATAAATATATATATATATATATAAATAAAAAAAGTTTTAAAAAATGATATATATATATATATATATACATATACATATTTTTAATTCGACGTATATATTTATGTAATATTTTTACATAATTATGTCATTTTATTAATTACAATTTGTGGGACCTGCCTGATGACCCAGGCAGAAAGTCCAGAGAATTTAATTTGCTAGCACTCTATTTAACCCTGTAACTTTCCAAGACACCATAAAACCTGTACACGGGGGTACTGTTTTACTCGGGAGACTTCGCTGAACACAAATTTTAGTGTTTCAAAACAAAAAAGGATATAACAACTATGATATCAGTTTTTGCATTTTTCACACACAAATGGCACTTACGATATAATTATCGTGATAAGTTTTACAGTTTTGAAAGACTAATATTTGTGCTCAGCGAAGTCTCCTGAGTATAACAGTACCCCTCATGTACAGGTTTAATTATGTTTTCAAAAGTTATAAAGTCAAATATAAGGCTTGTGTTTTATTTTTATTTATTTTTTTATTTTCTTCTTTCCAATTCAGGTTTTTTTTTTGCCTTTTTTTTTTTTTATTTTTGAGTGCATAGAGAAAAAACGGTTACAAATGCATTTGACATGCCCCAACAGCATGTGCTCACTATTTAACAGTTAACATCGGTAAACTGAGGCATGGCATGGGAAAACAATGCACATTTTTATATATTATGACACGAAGGCTAGTTGTGACTATAAATGGTTATGAGTTAAGAAAAGTAAATGTAAATAACGACTTAATATATAAGTGGTTAGCATGATACACAGATTATACCTGTTTGATTTGATTTTATGTATAGTGAGATGCCTGTCAGGTACAGCTGTCTAAGTATTAAACTATAGCCTGTCATATACAAGAAAATCTTAGTAGGTTAATCCCTTAAGGACCAGACTTCTGTAATAAAAGGGACCCATGACATGTCACACACGCCATGTGTCCCCAAGGGGCTACACAAGGTAAAACAGTGTTTCTACAATGTCTACATGTTAGTTGCATCGCTTAATGTAAGATTGCTATGTCTGAACAAATATGGAGAACAAAGAATAAAAAGGTTCTGGTAATAGCCAGCGGTTGTACTTTAACTATAAACTATAGCACGCTTGTAATTGCTATATTGTAGCCTAAGAGTGAGGTTGTGCTCGCTGTTCCTGTGTCTCTCTGTGGGACGTCTATCGGTCTCGGTGAGGCAGATGGTCTATATGAGTCTTGGTGTCGACTGACCTTTAAAGAGCTGTTATGTGGCCAGCCTTGCTGTGTCGTGGGTCCCTGCAGTGTGGTGGGTCCCTCCCCTCCCCCCCTTCCCCTGTTCCCTGTATCGCTCACCCTACCCAGTCACTCCTCCTGTCTTAGGTAGGGGCCATGTGGCGAAAAGATTGGGTACGAGGAGTCTGAGTCTGTGGCTCCGAATGTACGATATCAAGTATGCGTCTCTGAGGGAAGAATTAAATTAAGAGAGAAAAACAAAAGGTGGAAAGCATTGAAAGCAACGAGTAATTAAAAGTTTGAAACTTGAGGGTCTATAATGGGCTTGGTTCTCCCAATTGTCACCAGTACGTCCATCGGGTAAGCGTGTAATCGGCACTCCTGCGTTCAGACAGTCCTATGGGGGGTTCTGTGGACGCAGCCTTCTCAGCACCGCTGCCATCTCAGGGCTTCTCTCCTGTTCAATGTTGTCGCCGGTGACACTTGGGGCGTTGTTTCTCCCTTGTCCAGGGGGTATGGGTTGTTGGAGTCGGAGCTCCTGCAGAAAGTTCTCTGGGTCCTCCTCTGCCGATAGCGAGAGAACTCTGTCTCCGTGTGGGACTACTAGGGTGCCCGAGACACCCCATTGATATCTGATGCCAAGATCTCTCAACTGCCGGGTGATTGGCAGAAATCTTCTTCTTTCAAGCAGGGTTGTAAATGGTAGGTCATCAAATACCTTGACCTGGATGTTATCCACGGTGGTGGCAGGCTCTTTCGTTGAGTGGGCCATGATAGCCGCTTTAACTGAAATGTCCCGGGTTATGGCTATAATGTCCCTGGGTGCGTCAGCCGGAGCGGCTATGGCCTTCCGGATCCTGAATGCCGCTGTGATGGGCCATGTTTCGCCAATTTTCTCAGCACCCATAGCGATCGCCATTTTGTTGGTGAACTCCAGCAAGGCTTCTGGGCCTACAGTTTCTGGTGCTCCGCGGATGCGGACGTTTCTCTTACGGTGTCTAGCCTCCATCGCGGTCACAGTGCGGGTAAGTCGTAGGAGTTGTTGAGACAGGGAGGTCACCTGGGTTTGGGTCTCTACGAGTAGTGTGTCTCTATCCCCTTCCCGGTTCTCCGCCGTTCCAAGACGTGTTGCGATCCCGGATATTTCAGTTCGCACCTCTTCCAGGTCTGACTTCAACACCCTCCTTAAATCAAGCAGTAACTTTTTAATATCGCCTTTTGTGGAGGGCGAGTCGTCGGAGTCAGAATCTTCTGTCCGGTACACCATATTGGTGGTCGGAGGGGGGTCCTCTGCATTAGCTGATGCCTCCGATTCACTGGAGCTTCGATTCCTAGTCTGTGCCATCTTAGGCTGTGTCTGCTTTTGCGGCCTATCGAAGGACCGTCTGATATCAGGCAGGTAGGAGCCCTCCAGGCTGGATAGTTTTTTGTGTTTTCTCCCCATCTCAATGCCGGGGGTATCTGGGGCAATAGTAATCTGGGTTTCAGGTCTTTTTGCTGCAATTACGTGGCAATTTGATGTCTTAATAAGTGTGTTTCAGCCGGAGCTCCACACCAGCACGTCTTGTTAGCTGCTCAGCTAGCCGTGTTTTAGTTTTTTCATATGGAAATTCGACTTATTGGTTACGTTGCCTTTGAGACCGTATGGTAGCCCAGGAATGAGAATTACCCCCATGATGGCATACCATTTGCAATAGTTGACAAGCCAAGGTATTGCAAATGGGTTATGTCCAGTCTTTTTCAGTAGCCACTTAGTCACAAACACTTTATATCTTTATATATATCTGTATGTCTAGCGGATTATTCACTAAGCATTGCATAGGTAAAACTATTTATTCTCCATCAAATACCTATGCAACATTCAATCCAGAGGATACTCGTACATATATCACATATAGACAATGATATACAATACAATGTATGTTGGGAATTTGTATTTATTAAGCTTACATAAGGTTATTAATACAAATATTTACAATAGTCACAAAGAGAAACATATAAAATAAATGGGGGGAGGGGGGGAGTGCCAAATATTTGTTTTCCTTCTTTCTCTGTGAGTGTGTGTCTATTAGTTCTCGTGTGTCCCTTAATGTGTATGTGTGCGTGAATCGTCTATCACTGTGTTTGCATCCCTGAACTGGAAATGTATTTATGGATTTTTGTAAATATTGGCAACTATAGGCCGCCTCTTGTACTACAGCCAATCACAGCGCGTCTCTCACCTAACTCGGAGCGGAGAAGGAAGAGAGGTGTAATGTTATTGGACAATACCGTGCCAGGCTTGCAAATGGCAGATCTCCTACAGCCTGGCGTCACGGACTCTTTTGTGAAAGTTTATAGTGATTTCTAGGTGAGTATAATAATGCGATAGGGATTGTATATCAGTTGGGTTACACAGTGAGGGAGGATGGAATGAGTAACTGGTTAAAAGATTTGCAAATATAAACTGTGGTTTATTAACATTTCCTCTGCCATACAGTGTTATAACATGTGCCCAGTGTCAATAATAAATGTCAAAACTTTACAGGTGAAGATGGCGGAGTGCCCAGACATTGCAGGCTGTGAGGAGGGAGGTCTACGTCTCGTATTACAGGCCCTCAGCTCGGGGCCACAGGGTACCCTAGCTGCCCTCAGGGCCATGCAGAGAGTCCCTGGACCAATCCCATGGAAAAACATGACAGACAGGCTGTGTATGGAGGTGCCCATTCTTGGACCAAATGGGGATCTGATTATGTAAGAATTTATTAGACAAACATGATTTATCTGTCCAAGTGGAAGTCACATATTAATTGCATTGGTCACTAATTACTGACAGGCTGGAAGCAAACCCAGTTGTGAGTGCATTAAATAGATAATGCATGAAAAAATATATTATTACAATTAAAAAAAAAAAAATACATATTTTCCCCTTTGATTCTTAGAGCTGTTTCACTGGCACAGGCAAGTGCTCCGTCAGTCAGGAGCTTTTCCTTTTGGTCTTTACAATCTGAAACCAACACTTGTTATTCAGTTATTGCTGTCCAGTTTTGACACACATACACTTGATGATAATACAGAGGTTATTAAAGGGACACTAGTCACCCAGACCACTTCAACTCAATGAAGTGGTCTGGGTTTCAGGTCCCCCAGGTTTTAACCCTTCAGATGTAAAAATAGCAGTTTCTGAGAAACTGCTATTTGCAGGGTTACTCCAGCCTCTAGTGGCTGTCTTCATGACAGCCGCTAGAGGCGCTTCTGCGACGCTGGAAATCGCATTCAGCGTGCAGAACGTCCATAGACAGTAAATATTGATACTGACAGCTCAAAGACTAGTATGCTCAGTATCAGACATTTACCGTCATTTCCCAACATGGGAGTGACAACAAGATGGGAATTGTTAGCAGCACACATGGCATTAGAATCATTGTTTGTACTTTAAAGGGACTCTCCAGTGCCAGGAAAACAAACCGTTTTCTTGGCATTGCAGGTCCCCTCTCCCTCCCACCCCCCATCCCAAGTTGCTGAAGGGGGTTTAACCCCTTAAGGACACATGACATGTGTGACATGTCATGATTCCCTTTTATTCCAGAAGTTTGGTCCTTAAGGGGTTAAACCCCTTCAGTGACTTACCTGTATCCAGCGCCGATGTACCTCGGCGCTGGGTCAGGGTCCGCCCACGCTCATCCTCCTCCACCAACGTCATCCGGCAGAAGTGGTCTGGGCGCCTGGAGTGTCCCTTTAAGTAAAATCTATACCTAGATAATAGAGGCTAGTAAACTGTCCTTCTCCCTTTATTGTCCTTACTGCCCACTAAAAAAAAGTTATCTCACAGTGGCCAAAGCTTAATACGTTGTTTTGTGTGCTCCAATCTCCACTTGTACCCTGTCATTCATATCCAGATTTTCTCACTTTTTCCATGCTAAATTAGAAGTTACACATTTATGTAAGGTATAAATGGAAATCCCTAAGTGGTCTGTGACATAAATAAATAAGTTTATAATACGTGTTTGTGTAAAAGTAGCTCTTATCCTCAAGGTACAAAATAGCCCCCATTTGTACCTCAGTTGTTATTCTTAATATACATTTTTGATTGTTACTTTTTCTACTTAGGAAACCATCACTGCTTCTCCTTCCAAAACAGTCTCAAAGGAATCTCTTCAGCTTTTTGAATGTTGCAGCTCACCTGGTCCCATCCTCATGCCTTCGTTCTTTGGCTGAGGCCATTCTTTTAAACAAAAATTCTTCAGATGAATGGCTACAATATCTCAGCGGATGCCTTCTTAGAGACAAAGAAATGCAGATTTCTACTTCTAGTCCACAGGTGGCAGAACAATTGCAGTTCCTTTGCAAAGGATTATGTCAGAATAGAGATCAGTACTCAAAACTTGGATGGTTCAAACAAAACTTTACATCTAGTCGTCACAAGAGAAAAGTGCATTGTATCGAAGATTCATTCCTGGACGGAGATGACAGGCCCCATAACAAGAAGGTCTGCACAGAGGAGCTGTGTGTAACTTTGTCAAACCCCTACATTTCACAGGAAGAACAGAAAGTAGTCACGGAAGAACCTGAGATGGAAAGACAGGAGCTACCTGAATATGTGAAGGTAGTCTCTTTTATATTTTATATTCCTTATTGTTACTCTTTCCACTGTCACCTTGTTGTCATGGCATTTCCTCCCAAGTGTTCCTATTTAGGAGGGACAATACCTCTTTTGGAACCCAAATCCTTAAATCCCTATTTTCTGTCCTAATGTCCCTCTTTTCTAGGAGCTTCACATTATTGTTGTGTCTGAGTTTATAACAGTTGTGTGTCTTTAAACTACACTACATGTGTTTTATAAATCAGTTTGTGTAAATAAGATGCGCTCCTGTTTTAACTAACATTTTAACAAAAACAGAGAATGTGAGAACAAGCAAAAGCTTAGAGAGAGAGCTCAGGTCTCTAAATTATTTTTACTTATTTGTGCCATTACAAAGAGAACCTATACCATTTGCATATCAGACTGATAAGGGCAGTCCAGAACCAAAATGCAGGCAGGAACTCTCTGCACAAGAGATACAGTAACCCTGGACGATTGTTTCAACCTTCTTTGGGGTTGCTGTATCTCTTGTGCAGAGAGTCTGCCTGCATTTTGGATCGGGGGAGGGGGGGTGGTGGGATGCTCACCCATAGTCTCTCTATCTGCGTGCCCCCCATGTGTGTGGTATGTGTGATGGCTTTGTTTAATGTTTTGTGCGTGGTATCTGTTGGCTTATTGTAATGTGTGGGGTGTGTGCTTGTAATGTGTGTGTTGGCTCTGTGTGCAGGCTGTGTATAATGTTGCAGTGTTCTAATCCTTGGTGAACTAGTGTGGGGTTAAATGTTGCTTGGTAGTCCAGTAGGGAGGAAGTTAAAATTTCTCTCAAATATTGTTCACAAATCAGTCTAAATCTGTGTTAGTGAGCACTTCTCCTTTGCCGAGATAATCCATCCACCTCACAGGTGTGGCATATCAAGATGCTGATTATATTGCACAGGTGTGCCTTAGGCTGGCCACAATAAAAGGCCACTCTAAAATGTGTAGTTTTACTGTATTGGGAGGGTCCGAAAACCAGTCAGGATCTGGTGTGACCACTATTTGCCTCACGCAACACAACTCCTTTGCATAGAGTTGATCAGGTTGTTGATTTTGGCCTGTGGAATGTTGGTCCACTCCTCTTCAATGGCTGTGCGAAGTTGCTGGATATTGGCAAGACCTGGGACACGTTGTTGTATACGCCGATCCAGAGCATCCCAAACATGCTCAATGGGTGACATGTCCTGTGAGTATGCTGGCCATGCAAGAACTGTGATGTTTTCTGTTTCCAGGAATTGTGTACAGATCCTTGCAACATGGGGCCGTGCATTATCATGCTGCAACATGAGGTGATGGTCGTGGATGAATGGCACAACAATGGGCCTCAGGATCTCGTCACGTTATCTCTGTGCATTCAAAATGCCATCGATAAAATGCACCTGTGTTCGTTGTCCATAACATACACCTGCCCATACCATAACCCCACCGCCAACATGGGCCACTCAATCCACAACATTGACATCAGCAAACCACTCACCTACACAACGCCATACACGCTGTCTACCATCTACAGTTAAACCTCTCCAAAGTGCCAGACGCCATCAAATGTGAGCATTTGCTAACTCAAGTCGGTCACAACGACGAACTACAGTCAGGCCGAGGCCGCGATGAGGACGATGAGCACACAGGTGAGCTTCCCTGAGACGGTTTCTGACAGTTTGTGCAGAAATTCTTTGGTTATGCAAACCGATTGTTGCAGCAGCTGTCCAGGTGGCTGGCCTCAGACGATCTTGGAGGTGAAGATGCTGGATGTGGAGGTCCTGGGCTGGTGTGGCTACACGTGGTCTGCGGTTGTGAGGCTGGTTGGATGTACTGGCAAATTCTCTGAAACGCCCTTGGAGACGACTTATGGTAAAGAAATTAACATTCAATTCACGGGCAACAGCTGTGGTGGACATTCCTGCAGTCAGCATGCCAATTGCACGCTCCCTCAAAACTTGTGACATATGTGGCATTGTGCTGTGTCATAAAACTGCACATTTTGGTTTATAATTTTGTTCAGTGTAGTTTACCTTTATGCAGGCAGTAGTATTTTAAACATGTACCTAGCTTGTCCTAGATTATTTTTAACAAATATTTGTAAAATGTTCGACATGCTATCAGTAGGGGTCAAGTCCTGGGGAATAAAGTGTGGGAACTCACCCAAGATTACCCCACCCTCACCCCCAAAAATAATATACACTCGTATGCATATATAAACGCGTACACTCAGACACACACACACACACAGTCACATACACTCACAGAAACACACAAATTATAATTTTTTTAAAATTAAAAAATGTCCTCCCTACCTGGAGAGCTGGGGTCCAGTGGGGCTTCAGTGCGGCAGGCGCCTCTCTCCCTGTCAGAGTTCTCTCTGCTCCCTCTCACCGCGCGGGCTGCCTGCTGATGCTGAGAGCCGGAATATGACGTCATATTCTGGCTCCCGGCATCAGCAAACGGCGCGTAATCAGGCCACCTCTTGGGCCCCCCCATGACAGTGGAAACACAGTGGGGAATTGGGGGTGGCATTTTTTGCCGCCCCTTGAGTGCCTGCAGGAGCAACAGGAACGGCATTCCTGCTGTGAAAAAGTGCAGGAACGCCGTTCCCATGCGTTCCTGCAGGACTCGAGCCCTGGCTATCAGATTTGAAGAATTTTTCAAACTGAGCTTTTCCTGCCTCAGTTTAACAACCTTGCTGTTAATTCACAGTTTAAATGTTTTGTACTTCTTAAAATGTTAAGCTGCATTTTTTTAACTTTACACTCCTTGTTTACATATTTTCAGTGTATTATATCCAACTCTAAAAAGACCAATCCACTAACACATGTTACCTTATTCTTTAAGGCTCAAATACCAAAACTGAAGGAAATTCTACATGGAGATTTGGACACTGAGGTAAAAGTGTAGAGCATAAAAATACAGTTGCATTTTCAGTTCAATTTGGGGAAATCACTTAAAACATTTGTTGTGTTGAACTATTTCCATTGCTTTTATTTTATTTGTTCATTGCAAAAAGCTGAAAATTTGTACATTTATACAATAAACCTGATTTTCAATGGTGGTTGAATCATTTTGATTACAACAGTACATTGGAAATGGATCAACCATTTGACTTTGATTTATTTTTCTTTTTTTCTTCTTTTCTTTTAATTACAGTCATTGAATGATTCATTCCAAGCAGATCTGAAGGACCTTTGTGAGTCATGCAGTCCAGAACAGGTGTAAATACTTGCTGTTGTAAATCTTTTTCTTTTTATCTCCATTTTTTTTACATGTTTTATTTCTCATTAAGTTTAAATAGTTTTTAATTTCCCGTTCTAATTTTTATTTTGGCAGCTGCAAAGCATCTTCTCCCAGTTGAGCATCTCACAGATCTCTCCACAATCTCTCCTCAAGCTCTGTTGCATTCTGCATTCTATCACTCCAGACCTCAGTTATGCACACTCATCTGCATTGGCCAGAAGTCTTTTCCTGGAACAGGTAAATTACTCAAACACAGATTTAATTGGCCTTGATAGTCTGCTGATTCCCATATCTATTTAGCCATATTTTGGGTCATTTTAGAGCTATAATTTTTATATTAGACAATGGGTGTGGTTTATGTTTAATTTTTCAGCTGAATTGAGAACATCCTTGCTCTTATATCATGTGGATTAAAGGGGCACTCCTCCTTAATGTCCCTAATGCCTGAAATACTTCCTTGTCAAATGTATGCACACAATCTCAGTCCCAAGAGCACTGAGTGAGCTGCTTTTAATTCACAACCTGGCTGCAGGCAGTCAGGGAAACTATAAACAGTTAGTGGTGTCCTTAGTATATGTGTCTCTCTGTGTTCTTTCTTTCTAACACAGCTTGCTTTGTTGTTCTGATTATTTAGTACTGTCAGAGTTGTGTGCATACATTTGATAATTAAGTCTTTTTCTGCAGGGAGGTGCAGCTGAAAAGGCTAAATGGTGCAGCATTCTGCCAAACTCATTTTTTTATGCAAAAACTAGAAGGATTTATGTGCATATAAACAATACAGCCAAAACCTATCAAATCTATTAAAGTTGTATTGGTACCAAGAGTGTTCCTTTTTAATGTTTCAATACAACAGTTTTCTTCTGGTGACAGTCTATAAGGTGGAATCACATTTTTAAATATTTGCTGCACTTACTGTTCTCAGTTTTTCAATTTAACTACATAAACCTTGTATCCTACATTTTTGTACTCTAATTTTGTCTTTTTATTTTTATACTCTTAGGCTCTCTCTCTTACTGCTCCTGCTCCTAGACCCATCCTTGCTGCACTCTCAATGTTCTGTATGAAGTATGCTCAAGCAGCATGCTGCATACTTATTGGCCCACTAGTCTTACAGGCTGACACAGGTACTAAGCATTCCAATTATACTTGCTTGCTACAGTAATTTTTCTTGTTTTTAATAACTCTTTGATTCTTTTTTAAAAATCTGATTCATCCATTTCATAAACTTCCTTTTAGCTCTTAACAATAATCTTTGGCAAAGAAAAGGTGAAAATGAGTAAGACAAGCAAAAGAATAAATGTTAATACTGTTCATAAAGCAAATTATTTCATTTTAATCTGAAAGAGGGTGATTTTTTTTTTGTTCTGTTTAAAGAAGACTCAGAAAGAGCTGTGCACCTAATACAGAATATTAAAGGCCTTTCCATGGCCTTTCATTATAATTTGCTCTTTGCAGAATGAGTGAATCACAGTGGGCAGGGTAAAGGGCATTGATTTCTCAAGGAGCTTAAAAGTGGCATTGCGTCTCATAATTTAGAGGACTTATGATAAAATATTTACATTTTAGAAAGTCAGGTTTGATCACTGCTTTGGGGCTGCTTTTCACAGATTGTGAGACGTACAGGGTTATTTGCCATAGTTAGAATTCTCAGTGAATTTTAAAATGAAAGTGAAAATAGGTAAACTGCAAAAATTCTTCAAGATAACTATACATTGAGTTAGGCTACTCCAGCCCCAAATTTGCTATTTTCTTTGAATTCAAACTGTTAGTCTATGGTAAATGACCTTACAAGGGAGCCTCCAAAGTAATCATTTAAAGTGGAGTGTTCCTTTAATATGTGTAAAATGTTTTATAGCCTTAAACTAATGAACAATTATTGAAATATCTTCCCCATTGTTTCTGCGACTACTGTAGGCTCGGTGCATACGGATTTTCTGGGTAGAATGGTTTCTGAGTGCCTTCCGGTAGAACACTTGCCTCAATGTTTTGGGTAAGTGAGTGATAGTATTTATTTATTTTTTCAACAGTCACAGGTTTACTCACTAAAGTGAGATTGCTGGAAATTTCTAGTGAATATGGCCAAAACAGCCAAACTGAAAACCTAAATGGCCCTGAGAATTTTTCTAATTTTGCTATTGTGGCCTAACTTTTATAATTCTCACTTTAGTGAAAAACACAGTTAGCATTACGAATATTTCTTCATTTATTGCATTTATTACACAGCTGTGTTATATGCATATTCTCAACTTGTTTACAATGTTACTGTTTCATTTCCAGCCCTGTTTTAAAAATACCATTTTGTGAAGGTTCTGTCAATGTCTTGCACATGCTACTGGAAAAACAGGTGATATGTAAACACGTTATTATATTTAAAGCTGTCACCCATTTTACATCTACACAGTTAATATATTAAAATGCACTGTATTTCATAGAAATTCTCTACACTTTTTTTTTTCCCTTTTAGCTGTTAAAATTTTATATTCCACCAGCCTAGATCAATTAATTAGCATATATGTAAAGAGTTTGTATTAATCATAGTCCATTGTTTACTGGAGACAGTCAACTTCATAAAGCCCTCTACATAAGTTGAACTGTTGCTTTTTCTGTGATTTGTGTAATAAAAGCCCTTACAATCTACCAAATGTACTGGGATATAATTGAACTGAATCTTCATTTTACATTTAGCTAGATATGGAGTTTTATGTAAATGAATTTTGACGGGAAAAACTATTTTGTAAACCATGCACATCCAAATATGTTCACTATGCCCCTTCCTCTCTTTGTTTCTTTTTTAATCACTCTCATTCTCAGGTGACTATTTCTCGTTCAGACTTCGAACTCCTTCTTCTCTCAATGTGCAATGCTGCAGAAATGTTCTCCAAATCTGTTATGTTCTCGAAGCTACTTCTGAATATCATGAACCGAAATCAGAGCATGGTAAGAAAGTGGTGTAATAGGCAGAAATGGATAATATAATTAAGAGTTTTACTGTCAAAGGAATAGAAAGAGTAGGGATGCATAGAACAGTTATATTGCTAAAATATAACTTTTTTTAGGGAAAATAAATGCTATTGTAGGGATTAATCCTTTTTAAATGCATTATATTAATAAGAATATTGGTATGGTTAAACATGAAACTTCACATTTTACCTAAATAAATCTGAATAGCTAAAATGAGAATAGATGGCTACTTTGGTATGGCTGAGCTTGTCCAACTCGTCATAGGACAGCTATTTTATTATTAGTTTTTTTCATTTAGATCTAATTTGCTAAAATTTGGAGTTTAGTTAATAAACATGATAGATTCCACTGTGATGTATTTGAGTGGGGGTTGACTTATAGCTGTAGGAATGTTTGTAAATCATTTCAGCTATAAGTAACTGACTACAGGGAGGTAAGGACTATTGGACACCCTTGCATTATTATCTATACATGGATAATCCATTGTCATAATGTTTGAAATGTCCCTTTAATCTAAACTTATGGTTAAAGGAACACTCCACACACATAAAGCACTTCAGCTTGCCAAAATGTTTTAGGTATCCGTATCAAGTTCTGATTTTCTTTGAAAACAACAGTTTTTACATAACTGCAGAAACGCCACTTCAGCTTTGAGCCAGACATATTTCTGCTAGAGTTGCCTGACTTCTCCCATAAGTCACAATGTCCCTGTTAGTGTGCACTCATCCAGAGATGCCATTTTAGCTTTGTGTCCTTTCTATCTAAAACTTCTTATTGAACTGTACTACAGAAGTTTATGAACGGGAGAGCCGCTCGCAGCTCAAAATTCTGCACTGGGAAAAAAGGGTTTGTAAAGGCTGCAGGCAAAAGATCTGCAGCTTTTTGCAAGCTGTTTTTAGATATACCAACATAGAGACATACTGCAATACTCTGGTATTTTTGCATGTTAGATATACCAACAAAGAAAAAGAAATGCAGAAATAATGCATGCATTTTTACATTGGTAGTATGTATACTAATTAGTTATAAATGTATTATTTTTTGTCCCATGAAAGGTTAGTTTTGTTTCTTGCCACAGTATTGTTGTTGTTTTTTTTCTTCAGATTCTGCCTTCACACATTGGACTTTTAGCTAATGCAGTTAATGCCAACCAAACATTCATGAAGAAGTCACTTGAAGTGGTTCTGAAAAAGCTGCGAGACACAACATAATTTTCTTCAAAATAATGTTCCATGACATTGCTGCAAAATAAGTGTTAGATATTGAATTGTTTCTGCTGCTACATGTATTAAGTATGATATAATTAAAAGTTGGTTTAAAATGATAAAATATGAAGGGAAGGGAAGCGGGGCCTGACTGCCATGCCTGTCAGATGTGTCCCGAAAGAGCTTGAGGCTTTAGTTTATGTTATTCCTGTTCTTGGGCTGCTTTCTGTCCGATTGGCATTCTAAGCAGAACTACAGACGCTTCTAGCCATGGTCAAGCTCACCATTAGCAACTTTTACTTACCCAAAGTGGACACATTCTGGTTGACAAATCTGAGTGATTTGCGGCCTGGTGTGCCCTGAGGATGGGAGAGGCGGCTGATCTCCCACCTGGAGTGCTCTGAGCTGTACTACTCGCTGGTTGGTGCCCTGCCCTCCCCCCCTCGCCCTTTGGACCAGTGTGGGTGATCCCGGTCTACACCTTGGAGGCTCTCCCACTACACTAAGAGCGTGTTGCAATGCTGCTAGAAAAGGCTATAGCGTGACACACAACATGGCAGACGCCACATGTTTCATCAACCCCTGCGGTGTGAAGTCAAATGTGGTGACCAAATTGTATAAGCTCTCCTACTCCTTTTGGGCAAAGCTGGCTGCCGGCATGCGACCTGCGGCTACAGATATCCTGACCGACAACATGCCTCAGAGTAAGATTTAGAAGAGGACCATGGTTAACTCTCCTGAGCAGACCCTACTTATGTGACGGCACCAGACGAGGCCCATGCTGGTGATAGCTGTGCATAGTTCCCCAAGGAGCAGTGTCCTGAGGTCTAGCTTGGAAATACAAAGGGAACTAAGAGCAACTCTGCCGACATCACCAGGCATACCCTATCTCCATGAAGAGATCCTAAGCCTACTTACCAGTTGGATAATATGCCTGACAGTGGACTTTGCTACCTGGTTACAGTAGCCCTGTAGACTGGGCATCGGCTAGTTATGAGATGGTGCTGCTGTCTGGTATCTTGGATGCCGTAGGAGCTATTAGTCGTGATACCATGCGAGCAGTGTGGTGATCCCTGAATTTAACATTTTTTAGCTACACATTTTAAACCACTCCTATTCCTAGCCTGTTGATCTTCATATAGCTGTTAATTTCCCTTATATTTTTCTTTGTTTTTATATTGCCAGTGCTCTGCACTGTTCTGGTCTTGCACATAACCCTCACAGAGCTCTCTGGGGTGGAATCGTTACTAGAAGTTCAGCATGTTTTCTCTCATTTTATGTTATAATTTAAAAATGTGTAGCCATGCAACTGTCTTTCTATGTCTTGAAATATGTGCTATAGTTGTTGTGGCATAGCAAGCCTCTTTGTATTCTTTATGCACAGCAAAAATAAAGAATAATACAAAAATGAAGGTAACCCTCTCTCTCTCGCTTTGTAATGTTAGTAAGGAGTGTAACCACAGTTGAGTTTGATATATCAGTCACTGGGTCTGCTACCTTACACTTATTGTTTTTTTATGTGTGCCATTGAAATAACTCTGTATACATATGAAAATAATTTTTTTGTGAAAATGTTTCTAGAAACAGAATGGCAAAATGTAACTTTTTTTTTTTTTTTTTAAATAAATGTGGTTACAAGGACGCTGTCACTTTTTGGAAATGACTTCATTGAATAAAACATTGAGATTTACCTATTACTTATGGATAGTGATGTCCCGAACGGTTTGCCACGGACTCATCATTGAGTAAACTTTGACCCTGTACCTCACAGTCAGCAAACACATTCCAGCCAATCAGCAGCAGACCCTCCCTCCCAGACCCTCCCACCTCCTGGACAGCTCACTAAGAATGCAGCTTCACAATGAATGTAAAATGGATGCTGTCCAGGAGGTCGGAGGGTCTGGGAGGGAGGGTCTGCTGCTGATTGGCTGGAATGTGTCTGCTGACTGTGAGGTACAGGGTCAAAGTTTACTCAATGATGAGTCCGTGGCGAACCGTTTGGGACATCACTACTTATGGACTATAGGGTAGTACGGTAATTTATAAAAGAAAAATTAAGCTGCTATATGATGCTCACTAGGGCTGTCTGTCAGGAATACTTTTTGCCTCTGTCAGTTTGGGCCTTAATATGCATGAGCATGCTGCACGCACAATAGGGAATGACCTCTTTACTCCATAGAGAGAGCAATGCTCTGAGTTGTGCATTGGAATTGCTGTGTATAGTTGCTACCATTGTATTGTGATGACTGAAACTTTTCTTTTGTGATAAATTGCTTTACTACATAATTCCCTGCTAGACGAAATGAAAATCTCCCGATTGCAGCATCTCAATCTGATATGGGATTCCTAGGCTAATTAAGAGTTGGAGTCATTATAAAGACAGACCCAACAAGCAGTCCATTGACTGCATTTTATGGTAATATATTTTGAATGCATTAAAATGTATTGTCAAATTTCAAGTACACAGACCCTTTTAATGATTAAGAAGTTTATTTAACAGTCCTGTTCAGACCTGATACAGCCAGGGCACACTATGCAATGAAGGAGAAGCAGAAACATTGTGTTCAACCCCTTAGTGACCAGACCGTTTTTCTATTTTCTTACCGTTAAGGACCAGGGCTGTTTTTACATTTCTGCGGTGTTTGTGTTTAGTGGTAATTTTCCTTTTACTACTGTACTGTACCCACACATATTATATACTGTTTTTCTCGCAATTAAATGGTCTTTCTAAAGATACCATTATTTTCATCATATCATATAATTTACTATAAAAATGTTTTATAAAATATGATGAAAGAATGCAACAAAACACACCTTTTCTAACTTTGACCCCTAAAATCTGTTACGCATCTACAACCACCAAAAAACACGCATGCTAAATAGTTTCTAAATTTTGTCCTGAGTTTAGAAATGCCCAATGTTAACATGTTCTTAGCTTTTTTTGGAAAGTTATAGGGCTATAAGTACAAGTAGCATTTCCAAACCATTTTGGAAAGCCAATCAAAATTTATGCAAGTTACATTGTAACACTGATATCTGTCAGGAATCCATGAATAACCCTTCACATGTATATATTTTTAAAAGAAGACAACCTAAGGTATTAAACTTTGGGGTGTTTTGACTCTTTTCATGCAACCATTTTACCACCAATCTATGCCAAATTTTAAAAAATAAATAATTGATGATTTTTTTTGACACACATAGCAAGAAAACCTGTATGGAGAACTTTAAGGGTTACTGCCAAAGAACACCCCAATCTGTGTTCAACAACATCTGCTGAGTATACTGATATCCCCCCATGTATAGGTGTGTCGAGTTACCCCCACCAAACCATATATTTTCGAAAAGTAGACCCCCTAGGGTATTTAAAATGGTGGTATTTTAACACTTTTCATGCACTTATCCTACCACCAGTCTTGTCAACCTTTTGGGAAGTAATTTTTTTTTTTTCTCACACATTGTACTTTAGGCATGGATTCTCAGCTCCTGTTAAGTGTTACTGCCAAAGAACACCACAATATGTGTTCGGTAACATCTCCTGAGTACACTGATACCACCCGTGTACAGGTGTGTCGGGTTCCCTGAGGGAATGTGCACCCTACCTTATTTGGAGGGTGCACATTCTAGTTTTCCAACTTGGAATTTTCACAGCTGGTCATCATGCACCCATGTCCTATTTGGGACATATTTGAAGCCGGCCAATGTAATTTACCCCCATCAAACCATATATTTTTGAAAAGTAGACACCTTAGGGTATTTCAAATGGTGGTATTTTAACACTTTCCATGCACTAATTCTACCACCAGTCTTTGTCAAACTTTTGGGTAGTCATTTTTTGTGTTATTTTTCTCTCACGTACTTTAGGCATGGATTCTTAGTTAATGTTATGTGTTACTGACAAAGAACACCCCGATATATGTCTTTAGCAACATCTTCCGAGTACAACAGTGCCCCCAATGTACAGGTGTATGGGTTTTTGCAAACTTACAGGGGTCAAATGTAGGACTTTTCCATGTTTGCACATTGAAATTTGTCAGATTGGTTTGCTGGGCAAATGTTGCCTTTGAGACCGTATGGCAGCCAGGAATGAAAATTAACCCCATCATAGCATACCATTTGTAAAAGTAGACAACCCACTGTATTTAAAATGGGATATGTCCAGTCTTTTGTAGTAGCCACTTAGCCACAAACACTTGCCAAAGTTAGCGTTCATAATTGTTTTTGCATTTTTTTTTTTACACAAAAACTGCACTTTTACTGGTGATTTCATCGTCATGATAGGTTTTACACATATTTGTGTTCAGCGAAGTCTCCTGAGTATAACAATACCCCCAATGTACAGATTTTATGGTATTTTGGAAAGTTACAGGGTCAATATAGGTCTTTCCCAATTCAGTTTGCCAGATTGGTGTGCTGGGTCTGTGTTGCCTTTTGAGACCATATGGTAGCCCAGGAATGTGAAATAACCCCATCATGGCATACCATTTTCAAATGTAGACAACCCAGGGTATTTAAAATGGGGGATTTCCAGTCTTTTGTAGTAGCTACTTCGTCATAAACACTGGCCAAAGTTAGCGTTTTTATTTGTTTTTTATAAATGTTATATATATTTATAATATATGTATATAATACGTTTGTGTGTGTGTGTGTATATATATATATATATATACACACACACTTTTATTACCTATATATGTATAATGCATAGATTTCATTATAAGTGTATTTTGAGATATATATGTATATATCTCAAAGTACACATAATGAAATCATATATATGTATAATATATTATTAAATGCTTTCATTATTTTATAATATTATATAAAAAAATTTTTTACTTTTTAGGAGCCTGGGGGACTTTCTGACAGCTCAGACAGTTCCCCTGTTGGCAGCTCCTAGACTCCTATTGCGGCGATGTGATCATGTTGATCACATGGCCCTGGATGGCCGGGGTGGCCGTAGCTGCTGCAGTGGGACTGCTGGGGTCTCCGGCAGTACCCCCCGACCGTGATCGCTGCGGATCACCGGTCCAGCTAAGTCCAGGGCTCTTATTTGCCGCTGTCGTACTAGGTACGTCCGCGGTCCTTAATAACCGCTTTTTTGTCAGACGTACCTAGTACGTCCACGGTCATTAAGGGGATATATATATATATATATATATATATATATATATATATGAAACAAGGGGGGTATGGCTGCACTCACCTGAACATGCATAAATGGGGGTGCTGCTGGGGGCCAAATTATACAATTCACAAGATCCAGCCCACTCCCCTATCCACTAATCAGCAACTTCAATGTTGAAAGATTTTATTTGTTTTTTTTTAAAACTCCTAATCTAGGCAAAAATACTGGGGGTTTAGTTACATTATATGATCATACATTGCATAAGCTTGCCACAACGTCAATGTACCCCATCTTTGGCAGGTCCTACACTAACAGCCTAATGTCTGCTCTTATGAGATTAACCCACTTACTCGGGGAAAAAAATCCATCAGGGGCTCTCTGGAGTACAAGGCTTAAAAGGGACCTGAGATGAGGCACCTGTGACAGGGAGGGGTGCAAAACCAAGGAGTTGGCTAGACTCCCAAATATATATATATATATATATATATATGAAACAAGGGGAGGATACAATACACAAGATCCAGCGCACTCACCTATTCACTTAACGGCAACTTCAATGTTTTTGCCTAGATTAGGTGTTTTTAAAAAAACAAATAAAACCTTTCAACATTGAAGTTGCTGTTTAGTGGATATGTGAGTGCGTTGGATCTTGTGTATTGTATAATTTGTGTGTATGTATATATATATTCATTCTAAGTGTATTTTTATATAAATATCAAAATACAGTTAGAATAAAATTACATATATGTAACTTTTTAACATGTTTAGTTTATTTATTTTTAATTATTAATGTTTTACAATATAACTATACACAATATATATATATATATATATACACACGTGTAATTTTACTCTAAGTGTATTTTTGTATTAAGAAAAAAAATACACTTAGTATGATGTTATATATAAGATGTATAGATGTATATATTTTTTTACATTTATTACCGTTTATTTTTTTAAACTTTTTTCACCAGCAGGGGGACTGCCTGTCAGTTCAGGCAGTTCCCCTGCTGGCAGCACTGTGGACACCTATTGCGGCCATGTGACCACTCTTTTAGAGTGTGGCATATCAAGATGCTGATTGCATTCAAAATGCCATCAATAAAATGCACCTGTGTTCGTTGTCCATAACATACGCCTGCCCATACCACCGCCACCATGGACCACTCGATCCACAACTTTGACATCAGCAAACTGCTCACCCACACAACGCCATACACGCTGTTTGCCATCTGCCATGTACAGTGAAAACCGGGATTCATCCGTGAAAAGAACACCTCTCCAAAGTGCCAGACGCCATCGAATGTGAGCATTTGCCCACTTAAGTCGGTTACGATGGCGAACTGCAGTCAGGTCGAGACTGCGATGAGGATGACGAGCATGCAGATGAGCTTCCCTGAGACAGTTTCTTACAGTTTGTGCAGAAATTCTTTGGTTATGCAAACAGATTATTGCAGCAGCTGTCCAGGTGGCTGGTTTCAGACGATCTTGGAGGTGAAGATGCTGGATGTGGATGTCCTGGGCTGGTGTGGTTACATGTGGCCTGAGGTTGTGAGGCCAGTTGGATGTACTGCCAAATTCTCTGAAACGCCTTTGGAGACTGCTTATGGTAGATATATGAACATTCAATTCACGGGCAAAAGCTCTGGTGGATATTCCTGCAGTCAGCATGCCAATTGCACTCTCCCTCAAAACTTTCTGTGGCATTGTGCTGTGTGATCAAACTGCACATTTTACAGTGGCCTTTTATTGTGGCCAGCCTAAGGCAGACCTGTGCAATAATCATGCTGTCTAAACAGCATCTTGATATGGCACACCTGTGAGGTGGATGGATTATCTTGGCAAAGGAAATGTGCTCACTAACACAGATTTAGACAGATTTGTGAAGAATATTTGAGAGAAATAGGCCTTTTGTGTACATAGAAAAGTCTTAGATCTTTGAGTTCAGCCCATGAAAAGTGGGGGCAAAAACAAAAGTGTTGTGTTTATAATTTTGTTCAGTGTATATATACACACACACGTATTATATACCCACGTATTATATGTATATGTGTGTGTATATGTATATACACACGTATTATAATATGTTTTTATGTACCAGGTGTTTGTAATATTGCAGCTGACAATTTATCTCGGTTTAAATTCCAGGCATTTCACCAAGCTCTACTCACAGCCGCCCTCTCTTTCAGAATCTAATCATGGATTAGATATCCTTTTGCAACATAGCCGGAAATTATCACAACTGGCACCCTCGGCCAACACTCGTAGAACATATAATAGAGCTTTTGTGTTATCTAAAGGATTTCTTTTGGAACATAACATTTCTCATCCTTTCGTTATGACAACACTGCTAGGTTTTGCCTCTTTGCGCCACCTCAGACTTAAATTATCCCACAACACCATAAAATTATATCTCACAGGCATTTAATATCGTATGCCAACCCTATGGCCTAAAAACCATAGTTTCATGTCATCCTACCAGATGAAAAACATACTCAGGGGGGGGCGTGGCCTGACCTTGGAGCGAGCTGGACGTGGTGGTGTGAGGCTCTGCTCCAAAAACGCTGTTTTAAGCATACTTCAGCACTTTAATTTTCACCAGACACCTCCACCTAATGGAAAAAAGAAACCCTAAGAAGGGGCCCAAGAAAGGGCCGGAGGCTGGAGCCTCCGTTATCGACCTGCTGATTGCCAACAAAGCAGGCCCGGCGGAAGATCAAAATGGCGCCGGAGAGGGCCGCGCTCCTTCATGGTCCCCGCCGCGCCATGGGGGGACAGGGGAGCCATCCCAGGGAGACACGGAGCAAATACTGGCGAAGCTGACAGAGCTCCACACCTATTTAGCCGGCGAAATAGAGAGGTCGACGGCAGTGCTCCGAACGGAGATTCAAGCCCTGGGGGCTCGAACCGGACGATTGGAGGAGCGGATGGAGGCCGCAGTGCGAGCGCATAACGAGGTTGTGTCACAAGTGAACCTCCTTACATCGCGCATTTATGAAGCGGACCTGGCGCTGGAATATGCGGCCAATAGATCCCGGCGAAATAATCTCCGGGTCCGGGGGCTGCCGGAGAGAGAAGGAGAGGGGCCCCTGGCAGACGTCATACTGCGCCTTGTGAAGCCGTTATTGCCGGATATCCCGGAACACATGTGGCAGATAGAGAGAGCGCACCGGGCCCTGCGGGATAGGCGCCCTGATGCAAACACACCCCGGGATGTCATAATCAGATTCCTGCATTACTCAACCAAGGAGGCGCTGCTGAAGAGAGGACGAGACGGGCCTATTAAATCTGGAGACACCTCCATAGCCCTGTACCAGGACTTGGCACCCAGTACACTTCAGCGTCGGCGGGAGTGGAAGCCGATCACCGAAGCGCTGCGCTGGGCTGGAGTCCGGTATGCCTGGGGCTTCCCCTTTCGCCTAATGGTGTTCAAGGACGGCAGGGTGCACACATTGCTGCCGGGGGGGGGGACCCCAGGCGCCTCTTTGGGGGTCTGGGGCTGGCGCCCCCTCTGAATCTCTCCGCGGTACCAGTGCCAGTGGAGGTACTGCAGCCCTTGCAGAGCGAATGGAGGACGGCAGGATCCGGAGGCCGCGGGGGCCGGAAGACAGGGCCGTGAGTTGGGGCACCACCGCTCCGCCACCGACAGGACTCTGGGCAGTAGGAGAAGGTAGAGTGTTATGGACGCTGGGGGTAGGAGGCAGTAGGGTTTTAGCGAGTGGCCCGGGAGGGGAGAGAGAGAAGAGATACCCAGGGTGGCTGGCTAAGGTACTAGGTGGGGAGGGATGGGGAGTATGGGGGGGGTCTGGGCCCAAGGTCCTTGGACGAACTGGCAGGGGTATGCCCGGCTCCCTGGAGCAGCTGGAAGGGATGGGCACCCCCAATAATAGGGACACTGACTGCGGCACTTCTGATGGAGGGCGTTAGCTGCGGACCACTGAGCACAGCGGACCTTATGGAGGGGGACAGACGCTGGGGGGGAGTAGACGGAGGGGACCTCCAGGGCGGTCAGGAAAGGGAGGAGTGCACATACCCAGCGGTCTGGGGTGTAAGGGGGTTGGGATGAACACATGCCCCTAGGCGTCCTGGTGGCGTGCTCCTGTTCCCTTTTTTTTTTTAAATTTTTTTTGAGCCCGGGGAGGGTCAGTTACCTCAGGAGGAATTAGGGTGAGCATCCTCCTTCAGGGTGGTGGAAGGGAGGCAGGATTAAGGAAGGATGTTGCGGGATTGGAGACAATGGGGCGAAGAGGGGGGGTTCGATAGCGAGAGCTCACATGGGACAGGAAGGATCGTACTGAGGGGCATGTATGGAAGAGGAGGCACGTAGACACGAAGATACGGATGGGAGGGGAGAGCAGCTGTATGGGCCCAGCCTCGGGGGGTAGGGGGGGGGGAATAGGGGCCAGCCGCTAGACCTTAGAGGAGAGAATCCCCACTCTTGTAGGGGAGGATAAAAGGGATAGGGGGGCGTCCAGGGGGGAATACACTGCATGCTAGCAAAGAGGGTGGTGCGTCGGGCGCTACCTTCTTTCCCATAGTGTGGAAGCGGAAGCCCAGAGGGAGGAGGCGGAGGGGTGATAGGATACCTGTGCTAAGGGAGGGTTTGGTTGGGGAGAATGCATCAGAAGTTGGGGGAATGGGTTATTTAGTTGATGTTTTAGTTTCCGGTTTACTGGGTTAGTAGGGATGGGGTGTCGCACACGAGATTATGCTAGCTACTTCCACTAGCGTTACAGCGTTACTGGGTTTAGGTATATGATCCTACGACGCTTGCGGACGCAGTGCGCGGGCGTATCGAGTGATGGTACTCCCCGTCCACACTTGGCGGATGGTAAGACCAGACGATGTATCTCTGTTCACCAGTGCGAGATCTTCGCACTCTCTTCAACCTTTTTTCTTCTCTTTCTTTTCCTTCTTCTTCTATGGTCGGGGGCGGGGGCGCAGGGGGGGGTGGGGATTGGTGGGGGGGCCGGGCGGACCCATTCGTTAGCATGGGAGCTGAGGGGCTACAATGACAGTAAAACTCGTTTCCCTTAACGTACGGGGCCTTAACTCCCCGACTAAGAGACGTCTTCTCTTCCGTGAGCTGAAACGGGCGAAGGCAGATATAGCATTTATTCAGGAGACGCATTTGCTGAAACAGGGGCGCTTCTCTCTCAGGGACCATATATATGCGAACCTCTTATGAAGCTAGGGCCCACCGTAAGCGCAACGGGGTGGCTATCCTGGTGCGCAATACCTGCCCATTGCAAATTACAGGGTCGGAGGCGGATGACGAGGGGCGCTATCTGATTGTCTCGGGAGTTCTTTATTCCCATACGATTCACCTGGTGAATGTTTATGGCCCTAATTGTCCGGATCCGACCTTTTGGGCCACCCTACTGGACAAGCTTAGCACGCTTCCGAGAGGCATGATCCTTGCGGGAGGGGATTTTAACGCTGCACCGAGCCCAGCAGTAGATAGGAGCTCTCATAAAGGGTTGCCCCGATCGCAGGGATGGGGGGGGGGGAGGGCAGGATAAATTGTTTCATGACTTTATTACACGCTCAGGACTAGTAGATGTATGGAGGGCCCATCACCCGAGTGAGGTGGATTATACGTATTACTCAGCCCCGCATGGCACTTATTCCCGAATAGATTTCTTTCTAGTTAATGACAGCAGCCTTGCCCGTACTGTTGACACGACCGTGGGGACCATTACGTGGTCCGATCATGCCGAGGTCACGATTACCCTGGGGAATCTTAGTGCAGCGACTCCCTGGACTTGGAGGCTTAACACCTCCTTATTGAGGGACCCCGACGTTAAAAAACAAATACATAGGGAGATATTGGAATACTTTAAAACTAATGAAAGGCCTGAGGTTAGTATGCCTACGACATGGGCGGCACACAAAGCAGTGGTGAGGGGAGCCCTTATACGGTTAGCGACAAAAAAGAAAAGGTTAAAAATGCAAACCCTAGAGAGACTCCTTGCAGACCTTAGGACTGCGGAGCAGAGGCACCAGACCCACCCCAATGGAGACACACTGAGGACTGTAGAGGCTCTTAGGCATGAAGTTAGAACATTACTACTGGACGATGTAGCACGGTCGTTGACATGGACTAGACAGGCTTTTTATGAAAAAAGCAACAAAATGGACACAATGTTGGCTAGGATGCTGAAGCCCCGACAGAGAAGGACGCACATTACCTCGATCAGACATGCTGACGGCTCTTTGAAAACTACACCCGGGGAGGTGGCAGAGGTTTTTCGGGAATTTTATCGAACGTTATACAATCACACGCCTGCAGACGCCCAAAGTGGCGCTCAGGAGATAGACGGCATTAACAGATTTTTGCTCGGCCTGGACTTACCCCGGCTTCCCAGTGAGGCTAGGACACAGCTTGCGGCAGAGATCACGGAGGAGGAGGTAGGCAGGGCAATAGGGGGGCTGCCGGGGAATAAGGCTCCAGGACCGGATGGGTTTGATGGCGCTTATTATAAAACCTTCGCAGAGGAGCTTGTACCCCACATGGTAAAACGTTTTAACCACTTTAGGGAGGGGGGCGCTCCGAGCCCGGACATGACCTTGGCCTCCATTATATTACTTCCCAAGCCCGATAGGGATCCGCAGCTACCAGGTAGCTATAGGCCCATCTCCCTCATAAATCAGGACATGAAGATACTAGCGAAAATACTAGCCGATAGACTTTCCCCGCATTTGACTTACCTTATCAATCCCGACCAGGTGGGCTTCATCCCGGGACGACAATTATTTGAAAATACCCGTAGAAACATAGACCTCATTTGGAAGCAAACAGTAACGAACACGCCTACGCTGGCAGTCTCTCTAGATGCTGAAAAAGCTTTTGATAGGGTTAAGTGGCGATATATGTTTACAGTGTTACAGCATCTGGGGCTCCCTGAGCCATATATCACAGTAGTGGAGGCGATGTATAGTAATCCTAGGGCACAGGTCCGGGTCTCGGGGGCGCCACCTTCCCCCTTCTCGCTCCATAATGGAACTCGACAGGGATGTCTGCTCTCCCCCTTACTTTTTGCTCTATCTCTAGAGCCCTTTTGCAGGCGCTTCGAACACATCCGGGGATCCATGGGGTGCGGGTGGGGGGGAAGAAATACCTAGTAGCCGCCTACGCTGATGATGTACTTTTAACGCTCACAAGGCCAAGTGAATCTATGATGGTGCTGCGGGAAGTGCTCGCGACATACAGAGTGATCTCCGGCTTTAAAGTGAACATGGAAAAGTCAAGCGCCCTCCCCATTAGAATGTCCCAGGAAGATATAGACCAAATTCATAGGGAGCATCATATGAAGATGGAAAAGCGCTCTGTTAAACATTTGGGAATTCAATTAACTGCAGATCCGGATGATCTCTATGCTTGCAACTATACCCCGTTATGGCAAGCATTAATGAGGGATATGGACAGATGGATCGACAAGCCAATCTCCTGGATAGGGCGGATCCATTCTGTCAAAATGAACGTCCTGCCCAGGGCACATTTTTTCTTCCAGGCACTTCCGATCCCTTTGACAAGGGCACAGCTAGCCCCGCTCCAGCGGGCAATTGGGAACTTTGTATGGCAACATAAGAGACACCGAATATCCAGATATGTTCTGTACAGGCCACGGACGAGAGGAGGACTTGGCCTCCCGGATCTGTACCGCTACTTTTTAGCGGCCCAATTGGCCCAGGTGGCGCTCTGGCATTCCCCCTCGGATGAGCGACGATGGGTGGACATCGAATCGGTTATGATGGGGATAGATGTGCCCCAGTTTGTGATGTGGGTGCCCAAGGAATTTAGGCCTCCGATAGGAGTCAACTGCCCGGCGGTGCTGAACTCCCTGCGGGTGTGGGAATCGTGTAAAGGAAAATATGGGCTGGCGTCCTCACCCTCCCCTCTTACGCCAATATTACGAAATCAGGAGTTTCCCCCTGGAATGGCGGCTAGGAATTTCAGGAATTTAGAGTACGCAGTCCTGCAGAGACTTTGCCACCTCTACCGGGGCCCGGACATGGTAACATTTGACGACTTGCGACAGGACAGACACCTGACACCAGCAGATTTCTTCCGCTTTATGCAGATTAGAGATTATGCTAGGCAACCACATATCAAGTCAATAGCACAGGGACCACTGACTTTCTTTGAATCTATGTGCGAGACAGGGAGCATACCGAGGGGCCTCATAGCGCGGCTATACACGCACCTTTGCTCTACGGCGGGGGAGTGGGGGGAGATGGCTTATGTTGCCCAATGGGAGAGGGACCTAGGGGAGGAACTCGAGGGGGTGGAGTGGCAGGAGATATGGGAGGCTAGCAGAACAATGTCAATATGTGTAGCATTGCAAGAACAATCCTTTAAAACGCTGTTCCGATGGTACGTGACCCCGGTCAAGTTATACAAGATGCACAAAACCACTACAGATGACTGCTGGCGCGGGTGCGGGACTAAGGGAACGTATCTGCATATGTGGTGGGAATGTCCGAAGCTTCAGGGGTTTTGGGGGTCCGTAAAGGACCTTCTGATCCAGGTTTTCTCTAGAGCCCCGACCTTAGACCCTTGGGTTTATCTCCTCAACAGGTCCATCGATGGATGGACGAAACGGGAGCAGACACTGCTCCATAAGCTCACCTTGGCAGCTAGGAGAGCGATAGCATACACCTGGTTACAAACAGAGGCGCCACAGATGGCAAGTGTACACGCACGTATCAAGGAGGTGAGACTAATGGATGACTTAACGGCCAGACTGAGAGGATCCACAAGGTCATTCAGTAAGGTCTGGGAGTCATGGGATGGGAGTCCGCTGGGGGCTTAGGGGGGAAGGACAGCCTTGGGGGAGAGGGGGAGGATGTGGGCATGGGGGTCCGGCCCGGTTCTTGGCTTTGCCCTATCGCCCGCTGCCTCCTCCGTGGAACCTCGATACCCCGACTTATTTCCTTACTTACTTACCTCCTACATCACTTACTTTTTTTCTTTTTTCTTCTTTCCTCTCTCTACTCTACTTTACTCTAGTCTCTTCACCTTGTCTGCAGTCCGTCGCCTTGACCCCCACTCGGGGGGTGGGGGACCGGACTTAGTAGGGTACCGCCTAAAGCACATTTAGATCAGGAGAGGTAGCATCCCATACTCCTGTGGGGTGCACACTAGAGGGATAGGGTACCGGGGCCAGGGATGTGGAGCTAACCCTGGTGTCCCACATAGCATCCGAGTGCACACGTATTCAGGTTTCTACATTCTTGTTTTTGTGGTTGTAACAGTCATAAAGTTGCTAAGCTCATGATCATTTTTGATATAATGTACACAAAATGTGCTGTATTGACTGCCATAACAGAGTCCGTGGCGGTACGCTTGATTTTAATGATATGGCAATGCATACTGTTGTATTCATGTGCGCACGACTAAAATAAAGAATAAAAAAAAAAAAAGAAAAACATACTCAGAGGCATTCATAAAACCATTCCCCCACGTACTCCACAAAGATTACCAATTGACAATCACCTTTTTCAATCCTCTTCTGACCTTTTAGATTCAAGACCCTTCAATCTCTGCACCAACAAAGTCATTAAAACAGCCATGTACGTAGCTTTCTATGGCTTTCTTATGCCGCAAGAATTTACTACCACCACCACCACAACACACACACAATACTGCCTTAGACGATCTCACATACACAAACACACAGACCATTACATACTGGCTCTACCACACACTAAAACGAGTCAACATGCCCTACCCGTAGAAATAGCGTACAACCCTACCCTCAATAAATGGTGCCCGGCAGAGGTTCTAGACTCCTATCTTCCGAACCCCAACATACAAAACTCACTACCATTGTTCTCACTACACGGCTCAATCCTTACGACCTCTAGATTCATGCAATGTGTCAGGCCCTTGATAACCCAGCCAGGCCTTAACCCCTCTAACTATTCTGGTCATTCCTTCAGGATAGGGGCGGCCTCCACAGTATCCAGTGTCAACATACCAGTGCACATAATCAAAACACTGGCGCGTTGGAAATCTTCTGCCTATACTCGTTACATACCCAAACCCGTCCAAGAGATACGTAATGCCTTTAAAGAAATGTCTGGATAAGTTGTATGTATTGTTGACTCTATTAAAATTTTGGATTGATCATATTTTGCCCTCTTTTATTTACACGCCTACCGCATCGTCGGTTCCGGCACACCACAACCGACATGCTCTTTTATACTATTCTACGCTTATACTTGGCCCTTACTCCTTATACGGCTTTGTGCCCCTAACACAAGTATTAAGGCTGGTTGGCCTGTAATTGTGGGAGGGGCTTATATGTTACTTACCTACTTAAGGGAATCCCTTACCTTACTCCATATCATCCGAGGTCTAACGATTTGCATGACCCTCCCTCCACTCCCACTACTCAAACAATTGCATCTTTCTCTTTTTTCTCTTTCTTTCCCTTTCTCGTTCCCTTTTCTTTTTACTCCTTGGTGGGCCCTCTTTTATTTACAGGCCTACCGCATCGTCCGTTCCGGCACACCACAACCGACTTGCTCGTTTATACTATTCTACGCTTATACTGAGCCCTTACTCCTTATACGGCTTTGTGCCCTTAACACAAATATATATATATATATACATATATATATATAGTAAGGCGTAGCCTGGAATTGTGGGAGGGGTTACCCGGCTATAAAAGCTCAGGCCCCAGCCAAACCTATACTGGAATCGCTGGGTTCATTCAGAACCTTTGAACTTCCGGTTCAAACTCACCGGCATATCGCTCCCACGTGGTCCGCTCCAGTCGAAGTGCCCCCTGCTAACCCAGTTCGGTACAAGCCCGGCGGTCTCCGTGCCCGGCACCAAGCGCTCCAGTCCAGCTTACTGTCGGGGTTCCGGCGAACTCCCATCCTCCTCAGCCATACCCACGGCGGTTTTCAGGAGCAGGAAACATACTTACCTACTCCAGGGTCCCAGAACCGTGAGTCTCATCCACACCACTCTCAGCCAGACGCCTGGCGTCCATTCACGCTTTACACACCTGTCACTAAGGACTGTCATTTATACTTACCTTACCGCTCCGAGCTTCGTTCGGTACCGCACTCCACAGGCACATTCTCCCCCTGGCACTTACCCTCCAACGCTGGTCGGTAAACGGGCCACCCGGCTGAACTTAAAATTTTTTAATAATACGCATGGCTGCTCACGACACCCCCTGGTGGGGAAAAGAAAGAAAAAAAAAAAAAAAACACAATTGTATATATACTTCTGCTCTTTGAAATGTTATATGTTTCTGTTTTATGGTACACATCGGCTGCTCAGAACGACCCCTGACGGCAATACATATTTTACACAATGTTATGCTTTTAATAGTGTCTGTTCCTATTTCTCCCTTGGAAAAAAAAAAAAAAAGCGACAATACACTGAATACCATAAATTCTGTCACTCATGTTTTATTTGCCAACATTACCTACGCTTATATTCGTTACCTGTCACCTATACAGGTATTTTCTAAAACCTTACCCAGTCTAACGGCAACACCTGAACCTCATCAGACATATACCTGTCAAAGACACACTCCGTCTTTGATCATACGGTAAGAAATAATCTACCCCATATAAGAGGTTGTCCTGTCCATTGCCATGTTCTTCATATGAGGTTCATTACTTAACTCCTTACGCCATCTCCTCAGGATTCATCTCTGGTTCATCTAAAAAAATCAATTTTCAACACCTTCCCTGATACTTGGAACTAGCATCGGACACCCATCCCTAGCCTAGTGCAGGTATTAGATTTATAAATTTACGCTTCACTTTGTCCTTAAGCCTGTATGTATATCTAAGGGAATACAAGAGATAACTTTAGCTTTTCCTCAGATTATTACCCCAACTGGCGTTCAAGCTATCATCTAGACAGCACCATTATTAACAGCATCACCAGGTAAAAAAAAAATTTAAAAAAAATATATATATATATATATATTTTTTACGTTCAAATCCCGAACCAGTTTAGCCGCCCTTAACCACCTGTTTTATTCCACAGACTCCAAAAAAAAAAAAAAAAATATCCTCCAAATTCTACGTCGAATCTCGTACGTCAAACAAATAGGTACGGTCACACCACTATTACTCCCCCGGACGCAAAAAAAAACAAAAAAAAAACAGGGTGGTCAACTGGTGATTTTAGAGTACGGCCCCTAGCTAACATATTGTAAATTAAACGATTCCTGGAGGCCAACACCCATCCTCATCGGAGGTATACGCCCCTCGGCCCAACGCATAGATAGAGCCTTACGAAAACCACCCTTGGTTACTAGTTAGGGCCTCACCAGTCACAGCCAATTTAATCCTTTTTCTTGTTACAGTCACCGAGAGGCCAACGTTCCCACCACATCATTAAAGTGGTCCCCGTCCAACCGGCCCTCCGCATAGATAGAGCCTCTCTCGCCACTTGGCACTAGCAGGGCCTCACCTTCCTTATAGAATAGTTAATGTTTCGCCTATGGGCATAGCTAGCACCAGTTGACTCAGGCAACTTCGCTCATTATCAAACTCCGTCTCTTACCCTGTTTTTAATTTTAGTATGTCTCAATCCCATGACCAAGAAGAAGAGCTGGCCATACCTGAAACCCCAACCAGACCTGCAACCCCGGCGGGCCCAAGCACACCCACTGAAAACCTAGAATCAGCCAGCCCATACGCTCTCAGGTCATGGACCATCCCCAAGCTCGCAGCCGAATTACGTCGCATGGGGGTCCCGTTTCCAGCTACAGCCCGCAAAGCCGAACTTTACAAACTTTTCATATCTAACACGTGTACTCCCCAACCAGGAGTAGTTCTGCATTCGGAAAACTACAACGAGATCAAGGGTCTGATGTCATCCCTCTTGGCCTCAATTACCACAATCAGCGCTAGGCTGGATAAGCTAGAAACCCCGCAGATGACGACAGTCACCTCACCCATACCAACCCTCACTTCGTCTCTCCTCCCTCACGGTAATGACACTCCCTTTAACCCTATACCAAGCACATCCACCCACATCATCACACCTGCACATTTTGTACCCCCGACAATACGCAAAGACATTCTAGAAGGCAAGGACGTAAACCTTATATCTCTGCTGATCGCATCACAAGATATAGTGGAAAACAAGGCATACTGCTACGGTGATCTTTCGGTTGTGCTAAAAGCCAGAGATCCCAGGCTCAACCGGAAACTCACCATACCTGAATTCGTCCTTGCCTTCGGCCTCTACCGTGACGTAATCTGTTCCACATCCCCGCACCGTAGGGAGGAATTGGACTTGTACATGCACAAGTTGGTGGACCTAGGGCATAAGTATGGGGGTTTTTCCTTCTATGATTATCATAAATCCTTTTCGGCCAAGGCGGCAGCATCCCTAACTCAATTTAACACTCATACCAACTGGAGTAACCTGGATACAGAACTTTTTTGCCGCCATTTCGCTGGCCAAAAACCTCCATCCTGTGCCCTGTGCGCCTCCATCTCACACTCCACCAACTTGTGCCCAGTCGAGCCTAACCTTCCTACCACTAGTCGTGCTACCTTCGGTTCCGCCACAGCAGAACACAGAGGATTGAAGGACAAACTGGGTAGACCCATAGTATACCTTGGGAAAGCACAGATCTGCAACAACTTCAATTCAGGAAGTTGTGGGTTTAGCTCATGCAGACTGCTGCACGTCTGCTCAATTTGCTTCAGGGCACATGCAAAAACTATGTGCCCCAATCGTCTGTACCCAAAACAATGACTAACCGAAGTTAGCATCGACAACCTGGCATTTTAGCTCCAGGCACACCCTTCCCTTCACTTAGTCAACTTCCTCATTCAAGGTTTCACTGAGGGTTTCCACACGGGTCTAGTCACACTTCCCACAGGTATTCTCGAATGTCCCAACTTACAGTCAGCTATCCTTGACCCAATCTCCACACAGTCACTGCTCAAGACCGAACTGACTAACGGGTTTATCATGGGCCCCTTCGCTCACCCTCCGTTCACCAGCTGGCGTACCAACCCTATAGGTATCACCACTGGGAAGTTCAACAATAAAAAAAGCCTTATTTACGACTTGTCCGCTCCTCATTCTTTAGCTACCCCCAGCATCAATTCATTGATACCTTCAGAAGAGTTTTCCCTGCAATATACCTCTGTAGACAATGCCATTCAATCCATTCTTAGGGCAGGTGCGGGAGCCTGGTTGGGGAAAACCGATATTTCCAACGCTTTTAAGCTCTTACCAATCCACCCATCCCTGTGGCATGTGCACGGCATCAAATGGGAAAACAATTACTACTTTGCCACCCGCCTTACCTTCGGAGCAAAAAGTAGCCCGAAATTATTCGACATATTTGCTGACACACTATGCTGGCTACTCCTCAATATCACTCACTGTCCCGCAGTTCTGCACTACCTGGATGACTTCCTTACGATAGAATCACCTCAATCCTCACCAGTTAGTCTCCAGAAGACCTTGGCCCTATTTTCAACGTTGGGGGTTCCACTGTCTCCATCAAAGACAATAGGCCCTACCACAAAACTTACGTTCTTGGGTATTCACCTAGACACCGTCACATTACAGGCTAGTCTACCACGGGAGAAGGTGCAACATATCATTGAAATGGTAGAGTATTTTCTGGTGAAGGACACGTGTACCAGGTCAGACCTACAATCCTTATTGGGCACGCTGAACTTCGCCATGAAAATTATTCCTCAAGGCCGGGCGTTCATCTCAAGATTGTTGTGCCTTCTCCCGTTACTCAATACTGACTCCAGCACGTTATCACTAGATGCTCACGCCAAGGCAGATCTACTCATGTGGCTACGGTTCCTAACTCATTGGAATGGGAAAGCCATGTTTATCACTCCTTTATCAGATTCCTCACCTGTCATCTGGACCGATGCAGCAGCTCACACTGGGTTTGCAGCAATCTATCGCAATGACTGGTTCAGAGATTCATGGCCAGTAGAAACCCTAGGTTTGCCCTCATTTCCCACTACATCTGCCCTATTCGAGATCTACCCGATTGTTGCAGCCGCCAGAGTATGGGGACACTTATGGCGGGGGAAAGCAGTAAAATGCTTTTCCGACAACAAACCAGCCTGTGACATAATCAACAAGGGTAGATCCTCCTCACTCACCATCATGAAATTGATCCGAAGGCTAACTTGGTTAGCCACAACACTACAGTTTCACATCACATGCATCCACATTCCAGGAAACACCAACACAGCCGCTGATGCATTGTCTCGATTTAACTTACAGGTCTTCTTCAGGACACACCCCACAGCCAACTCCAGACCGGTCAGCACCCCTCCATTCCAAGACCTCATCCTGGACTAGATAGACTGCTATCTCACAGCAGATATCTAGCCGGAGCAGCCCTATCCACAAACACATCTCGTGCATACAATCGAGCTTTTACCATATACACCAAATTCACGACACAACATCAGATAACTGACACTCATTCTCTAGATTCCATTATTGCATTTATTTCTTTCTGACACCTTAACCTAAAATTATCATTGAACACCATTAAACTATATCTCTCGGGTATACAACATCATATCATCAGTGCCTACCCTAGTTCTAAACCCTTCATGTCTTCCTACCCCGTGAAAAACATATTAAAAGGCATACTGAGATTAGACTCACCCACTACCTCTGCCAGACTTCCCATAGACGGTCCCAAGTTTTGCGCACTCTCCAATATCTTGGACTCCAAACCTTTTGAAACCCATACCAACCTAGTGATTAAGACAGCGACTTACCTAGCTTTCTATGGGTTTTTACGACCAAACGAGTTCACCACCAATAGTGGTTCGTGTCAAAATCAACCCCTCAAAATTACAAATCTCCAGAAACACACAGATCACTACATACTCACCCTAGGTCACACTAAAACCAATCAAATAGGCCCACCTACCAAGATCTGCTACTATCCCACCGGCAATCAGTGGTGCCCCGTTGTAGTATTTGACACTTTCTTGGCTACTCTCACAGGTCTCAGTCAAAACGCCCCACTACTATCATTACAAGGTTTCCCCTTAACAACTGCCAAGTTCATTCAGTACGTCAGAACCTTGTTCATCCGACTCGGCCTCAACCCTACAGGGTTTTCTGGTCACTCGTTCAGAATTGGAGCTGCTTCAGCAGCCTCAAGTCACAATGTACCCTCTCACATAATTAAAAGATTAGGCCGATGGAAGTCGGCGGTCTACGCCACTTACATTCCACAACCAGAAATAGAACTAAGGTCTGCATTCAAAGGTCTTGCTATGTAATCATGTATAATAAAGTGAATTGTTTACTCCAACCTTTTTTGCCCTCTTTTATTACAGGCCTACCCCATACGTCGGTTTCGGCACACCACAACCGACTTCCATATTCTGGTATAATCATTACACTTCATGGCTTATGTCCCCGACTACAAATAGTAAGGCGTAGCCTGGAATTGTGGGAGGGGTTACCCGGCTATAAAAGCTCAGGCCCCAGCCAAACCTATACTGGAATCGCTGGGTTCATCCCTCCCACCACAACCCTCTATAACCTTTCTTGGGTGGGCCCTCTTTTATTACAGGCCTACCCCATACGTCGGTTTCGGCACACCACAACCGACTTCCATATTCTGGTATAATCATTACACTTCACGGCTTATGTCCCCGACTACAAATATATACATATATATATATATATATATATATATATTATAAATAAAACTTAATTTTAATATTTATATATATATATATATATATATATATATATACACACACACACACATATATATATATATTTAACTATTAACTACATAATTATTTGATTTTATTAACTAGAATTTGAGAGACCTGTCTGACAACCCAGACAGACAGTCCAGAGAATTTAATTGGCAATCCCTATATTTAACCCTGTAACTTTCCAAAACACCATAAAACCTTAACATGGGGGGTATTGTTATACTCGGGAGACATCGCTGAACACAAATATGAGTGTTTTAAAATGTAAAACTTATCACAACGATGATATCACCAGTAAAAGTGCAGTTTTTATTTATAAAAATTCAAAAAACTATTAAAAACGCTAACTTTGACCAGCGTTTGTGACTGAGTGGCAACTACAAAAGACTGGAAATACCCCATTTTGAATACCCTGGGTTGTCTACATTTGAAAATGGTATGCCATGATTAGCTTAATTCACATTCCTGGGCTACCATATGATCTCAAAAGGCAACGTAGATTCAGCAAACCAATCTGGCAAACTGAATTGGGCAAGCCCTATATTGACCCTGTAACTTTCCAAATCACCATAAAACCTGTACATGGGGGGTATTGTTATACCCGGGAGACTTGCGTAACACAAATATGAGTATTTAAAACAGTAAAACGTATCACAATGATGAAATCACCAGTAAAAGTGCAGTTTTTGTGTAAAAAAATGCAAAAAACATATATGAACGCTAACTTTGGCAAGCGTTTGTGGCTAAGTAGGTACTACAAAAGACTGGACATACCCCATTTTGAATACCCTGAGTTGTCTACGTTTTTAAATCGTATGACATGGTGCGGGTAATTTTCATTTCTGGGCTGCCATACTGTCTCATAGGCAACATAGCCAATCTGGCAAATAGCAATTTACAAAAACAGAAATTGGCAAATCTTATGTTTGGTATGCCATGATGAGGTTAATTCACATTCCTGGGCTATCGTATGGTCTCAAAAGGCAACATAGACCCAGCAAACCAATCTGGCAAACTGAATTGGGCAAGCCCTATATTGACCATGTAACATTCCAAATCACCATTAAACCTGTACTTGAGGGGTACTATCGTACTCGTGAGACATTACTCTACACAAATATGAGTGCTTTAGAGCAGTAAAATGATACTGATAATATCATCAGTGAAATGGCAGTTTATGTGTGAAAAATGCAAAAAAACTAATATAAACACTAATTTTGGCCAGGGTTTGTGACAAAGTGGCTACTAAAAAAGACTGGACATCCCCAATTTTAAATACCGTGTGTTGTCTACTATTGCAGAAATAGCAATAAGCAGAAATGTAAAAACAGCCCTGGTCCTTAACAGCAAGAAAACTGTAAAACGGTCTGGTCCCTAAGGGGTTAAGAAGTACCATATAGGGACTTCTTGAGTTTTCCATCACCGGTAAACTAGGATTTTTGCTCCTACTCAAATATGTAGGGCCAGCGGAGGGTCTCAAATTAGTGTAGTCTAGTGCGTGTAGGTATAGGTCATTTCTGCTGTCTTGAATATCCTGAGGCCACCGCACCGCAAGCAGTGATGGCAAAGCCACTTTAAAGTGAAGCTGTCACTTTTCTGGAACTTACATCCTTGATGAAAACATTGAAAATGACCTATAACTTATGTCAACCATTTTTCTGTTATATGCTAATTTTTTATAATAAATTTAACACAATACAGTTTAGACAAGGAAAAGTCAGTGCATACATTGCAAATGAAGAGGAGAAATAGATACATATTTTATTTTTTCAGCTTGTATTATCATTTATAAAGTGCCAACAAATTCTGCAATGTTGTACAATAGTTGGACTAACAGACACGTAATTGCAACAAGACAAGTTGGTTGCACAAGAACAGAATGTCATGAGGGCTCTGCTCAAATGAGCTTACATTCTATGCTTTCTCTGTGCTGACTTTTAGGTGTAGAGGACTGAGTTTGCAGTAGCGATTGACAGAGCTTAGATGATATAAATAAACACCAGACCAACTTAACCCCTTAACCCCTTAAGGACACAGCTTCAGAAGCTTGACTTACGCTTAATGACACAAGCAATTTTTGCATTTTCTTGCTGTTTGCGTTCAACTGCAATTTGCATCTCTCTCATTTATTGCACCGACACATATTATATACTGTTTTTTAAAGGACAGAAAGGGCTTTAATTTGATATAACATATATATATATAAATGCTTACTTATTATAAAAAAAATACAGAAAAATGCAAAAAAAATGAAAAATATTGTTTTTTTTTACAGTTTTTGCAATAATAATGTGTGCATAATTAGTGCAGGTTAAGGAAAGTAATTAAAAATAAATTTATTTATTTGTTCTGATTTACAGAATATATAATGTGTCTGGGATTTTAAGTTTTTTTTGGTAGTTACAGGTCACAAAGCACAAGGAGTAAAATAAAATTTTAATGTGGAGCGATTTTAGAATTTGGTATGTTTGTCTTGTAAGCTTAATAGCCATAAAAGAAAACAAAATTGCCACACAAAAGTATATATTTATATAAAGTAGACATCACGGGCTATTTACCTAAGGTTGTTTTGACACTTTCTACGTAGCCATATTACCGCCAACCTCTGCTAAATATTGGAGTAAAATTGTGTTCTTTTTGGTTTTTGGCACACAAACTTATAACAGAGAAATTCTCGTGTATATTTTGTAAAGTTGGTGTGTGCTATTCCTGTACAAAGTTTTATTTTGTGTTCAGTTACATCTGCTGAGTAAAATGACACCCCCATTGTATGTCTTTTGCACTATTTCGTGAAGTTACAGTGCCATACAGGATACCTGTCCTTTTCAGTATTCACAGTAGAATTTTGAGAGATGAATTTAATGAGCCTTAGCTTCCATTTGGGGTATTATAACAGTTTGACTGTTCAAAAAAACCCCACAAAGGCCTACCATTTGTAAAAGTAGACACTCCAGGGTATCTTATAAGGTGCATATTGTGCCTTAACATGCCCCCATTTTTTCACCAATATATGCCAAAGTATGTGGTAAAAAATAATTTTGTGCATTTTTTACATACGGATTGCATTTTTGCTGGGCGTTTTGTATATTTCATATGTGCCACTAAGTTCAAACCCCCCAAATTATGCTCAGCTAAGTCTTCTGAGTAAAATGACACCCCATATGAATGTCTTTGGCACTATTTCGTGAAGCTACAGTGCCATATAGGAGACCTGTCCTTTACAGTATTCACAGTAGAATTTTGAGAGATGGATTTAATGAGCCTTAGCTTCCATTTGGGGTATTATAACAGTTTGACTGTTCAAAAAACCCCCACAAAGGCCTACCATTTGTAAAAGTAGACACTCCAGGGTATCTTATAAGGTGCATATTGTGCCTTAACATACCCCCATTTTTTCACCAATATATGCCAAAGTATGTGGTAAAAAAATTATTTTGTGCATTTTTTACATACGGATTGCATTTTTGCTGGGCGTTTTGTATATTTCATATGTGCCACTAAGTTCAAACCTCCCAAATTATGCTCAGCTAAGTCTTTTGAGTAAAAATACACCCCCAATGAATGTCTTTGTCACTATTTTGTGAAGCTACAGTGCCATATAGGAGACCAAGCCATATCCGTTTTTACCAAACTTTGAATTTTGACGCTGGGCCTATGTGCAATTTCCAAGCATCTTCGCAGGTTTTAAATTCAATCTACCCCACAAAGGCCTACCATTTCTTAAAGTAGACACCCCAGGGTGTTTCAAAAGGTATAGTTTGAACCTTAGCGTGGGATCATTTTTCCGCTAGCTTGTACCAGATGTAGTGGTAATAAGCGTTTTTTCTGCCTTTTTGACATACAAAGTGAGTTTGCACAGTATATTTTGCAAACCTTATGTGTGCTACGACTGTATAATACTTCATATGTTGCTCAGCTATGTCGGCTGAGTACAGCAATACCCCCGTATGTACCTTTGCCAGGTATGTGTGGACATCGGAGGGGCACATTTGGGACACAGCCATTCCAGTTTTTTTCAAACTTTGAATTTTTATGCTGTGCCTATGTCCCATTTTAGAGTATTTTACCAGGCTATATAATCCAAATTCCCCATAAAGCCATACCATTTCTTAAAGAAGACATCCCAGGGTATTTCAAAAAGGCATATTTTGAACCTCAGCGTGGGATCATTTTTCCGCTAGCTTGTACCAAGTGTAGTGGTAATAAGCATTTTTTCTGCCTTTTTGACATACAAAGTGAGTTTGCACAGTATATTTTGCAAACCTTATGTGTGCTACGACTGTATAATACTTCATATGTTGCTCAGCTATGTCGGCTGAGTACAGCAATACCCCTGTATGTACCTTTGCCAGGTATGTGTGGACATCGGAGGGGCACATTTGGGACACAGCCATTCCAGTTTTTTTCAAACTTTGAATTTTTATGCTGTGCCTATGTCCCATTTTAGAGTATTTTACCAGGCTATATAATCCAAATTCCCCATAAAGCCATACCATTTCTTAAAGAAGACATCCCAGGGTATTTCAAAAGGCATATTTTGAACCTTAGTGTGGGATCATTTTTCCGCTAGCTTGTACCAAGTGTAGTGGTAATAAGCATTTTTTCTGCCTTTTTGACATACAAAGTGAGTTTGCGCAGCATATTTTGCAAACCTTATGTGTACTATGACTGTATAATACTTCATATGTTGCTCAGCTATGTAGGCTGAGTACAGCAATACCCCCGTATGTACCTTTGCCAGGTATATGTGGATGTTGAAGGGGCGCATTTGAGACGCAGCCATTCAGTTTTTTTCTAACTTTGAAGTTTTGCGCTGTGTCCATGTTCCAATTTGGAATAGTTTAGACGGTTGGTTATTGAGACTTCCCCACAAACACATACTATTTATTAAAGAATACACCCTGGGGTAATTCAAAAGGCATATTTTGAACCTTGGCGTGGGATAATTTTTTCTCTAGTTTGTTCCAGGTGTAGTGGTAATGAGCGTTTTTAAAATGTATTTTTTTACTTTTTATAACTTTTTTACTTTTAAAAACTAGTTTTTAAACTTTTGTTTTGCTTATAAATTTTTTTTAAACTTTCCTAAACTTTCTTAAAACTTTTTTACAGATTTAACATTTTTCTAAGCTTTTTTTTTACTGTTAACCCCTAACTAGCAGTACGCAGCACTAACAGTAAATTCCCCATTTTCCCATAACTCCCACCCACCCCAGCTAGCAAAATATATAGTTATAAAATATTTAAATTAATTAATTAAATAAATTGAACCCCTGAGGGTTAAAAAAAAAAAATAAAAGTTAATCCTCAGGGGTTAAAAAAAATTAGATCACAGTATAATACTGTGATCTCTATTTGATCGCTGTAGGCAGTGATCGACTGGCAGGGAAGGGGTTAATTTTTATTTGGACTAGGTAAAGTGTGTTTTTTTGTTTTTATTACTTAAATGTTATTAAAACATTTTTTTAAGCTTAATTTTTAACTTTTTAAAGTTTCTTTTAAAACTTTTTTTTAACGTTAACCCCTAGTTAGCCTAACGTCAAATCCCCCAATTCCCCACTAACTTCCACCTACCCCAGCTATCTAAATATATAATTTAAAAATAATTTAATTAATTAATTTAATTAATTTAACCCCTGAGGGTTAAAAAAAAAAGAATTAACCCTCAGGGGTTAAAAAAAAAATCAGATCATAGTAAAATGTAATCCCTGCCAATTGATCACTGTAGTCAGTGATCAATTGGCAGGGAAGGGGTTAATTTTTTATTAAAATGGGTAAGGGGGGGGGGACTTTAAATAAACTTTATTTTTTTTTCCAGCAGGGGGCAGGATCAGCACTGATCCGGCTCCCTGCACTTCACACAGAACCCGGAAGTGCAGGGAGCCGGTAGGTGAGTATACAGAGCACATGTGCTCGCTCCGACTTGTGGTCAGAGCGAGCACATGTGCTGGGCAGCTTGACCGGGTGCTCCCGGTATGCCTCTAATGCAGAGGCATACCGGGAGCACCATTAACCCCGCGATCGCCACGATAGCGGCGATCCGGGGTTAATTTTACCGCGTGACGGACGAGGTCCGTCACCCGTCGTTAAGGGTCTCCCCTGTGTGACGGACCTCGTCCGTCACCCGTCCTGAAGGGGTTAAGGACTGAGCCAAATGTACACGTGAACGAAACAAAATGTAAACAAAACCTGGCATTTGCACCGTAATTCACCTCTTTCAAATTAAATGCACCCACACTTATTATATATCATTTTATTCAGGGGAAACAGGGCTTTCATTTAATATCAAATATTTAGCTATGAAACATAATTTAATATGAAAAAAATGGGAGAAAATACGATTTTGTTTTATTTTTTTTAGTTCTACATGACATTTTAACTGTCAATGTCATAATACTGCTTGCTTTTACTGCAATGAAATACACATATTTGTATTCAGCAAAGTCTCACGTGTAAAACAGTACCCCCTATGTATAGGTTTTATGGCGTTTTGGGAAGTTACAGGGTCAAATATAGCACGTTACATTTGAAATTCGCCAGGTTGGTTACGTTGCCTTTGGGACTTTATAGTAGCCCAGGAATGAAATTTACACCCATAATGGCATACCATTTGCAATAGTACACAACCCAAGGTATTGCAAATGATGTATGTCCAGTCTTTTTTAGTAGCCATTTGGTCACAAACACTGGCCAAAGTTAGCGTTAGTATTTGTTTGTGTGTGAAAAAATGCGAAAAACGCCAAATTTGGCCAGTGTTTGTGACTAAGTGGCTACTAAAAAAGACTGGACATACCCCGTTTGCAATACCTTGGGTTGTCTACTATTGCAAATGGTATGCCATCAAAGGGGTAATTTTCATTCTTGGGCTACCATATGGTCTCAAAGGCAATCTGGCGAATTTTAATGTGAATAAAATGAAACACAAGCCTTATATTTGACGCTGTACCTTTTGAAAACACCATAAAACCTGTACATGAGGGGTACTGTTGTACTCGGGAGACTTCGCTGAACACAAATATTTGTGTTTCAAAACAGTAAAAAGTATCACAGCAATAATATTGTCCGTGTAATGCTGTTTGTGCGTGAAAAATGCAAAAAACTTAACTTTTACTGGCGATATCATCGTTGTAATACATTTTACTGTTTTGAAACACTAATATTTGTGTTCAGCGAAGTCTCCCAAGTAGAACAGTACCCCCCATGTACAGGTTTTATGGTGTCTTGGAAAGTTATAGGGTTAAATATAGTGCTAGCAAATTAAATTCCCTTTACTTTCGGCATGGGTTGTCAGGCAGGTCCCGCTAATTGTAATTAATTAAGATACCTAATTATGTAAAAATATTACATAAATATATATGTAGAATTAATATATGTATATAGATACGTATGTGAATGAAATGGAAATCAATTCAATCAGTTGATTATTCTTTATGTATCTGCCCCTGGCCAAATTAAGAAACAATGAGTGCACGCTCCCTGAAGTAATTCACACCAGACACAGGTTTCAGGTTGATGAATAACTTGAGGAATGTTTATTCAGGGGGGACAGCAGGTCCCTTTTAAAGCAAACTTACATCATAAGCATTGTCAGAGATAACATGAAATAATACTTTATTAATTGGTTAGGTGGTTTTCCTAATGCTCTGCCTACTAAGGGATGTCACTGAGACCATGAGGGTCTCCCCCAGGTCCCAGCGTCATCTTGTTGCACGAGGTAGTTAGTCGGTGTTATAGGCAGGCAGGGAGGGGTTAGAAGCTTCTAGTGGCCATTTTGTCTAAATATGTGTTAATAGCTTATGCACTGATTTCAGTTAAATAAGTAAATAGGCAAATATGAAACTAGAAAATATGTCAATATCTCATTTCCACAACAGTCCCCCTATTCATAGCGCCCACTCTTTGGCATCTGGATATGGTCAATCTGTATCCTCTGGAAAGGATATTGTGGTTTGGCTAAATGGTTGGGTGCAGTTTTAACAATTCTTACATTTAGCACAAATTGCACAGGATTTACAATAGTTCTGCGTTAGAGTAGTAATGCCCGGTGCTTCAAAGTATTTGTCAATCAGGGAGTTCATCAGGTGTTTAGACAGGTGGGCTGGTCCATGAGCCCATTGGACAACAGCTGGATACATATTCTTAGATAGACAGAACTTAAGATTGATGGTGTAAACATCATCTCGGAGAATGGCCCCCTACTTTTCCAACTCTGTTTTTCTTGGGGCGTCGCAGCAGCTTGTTGTTCCTTCAGGAGTCTGAGATCTGTAGGCAATGTTTGCATAGTATAAATAGGTGTTGTCTCAGTGGCCACTCTTCTGTCCACTTCCCACCCTTGTCTTGCTGTATCCTTGGCGGCTTGATCAGCCAAGTGGTTGCCTCGTGCTTCTTCTGAATTCAGTCTTCCGTGGGCTTTCACTTTGAGTACTGCCACTTCTGCTGGGAGTAGTAGGGCATCCATTAGTTCTTCAATGGCTATGCCATGTTTTACTGGAGTACCGGTAGCTGTGAGAAATGCTCTGGTTTTCCAAATTAGGCCAAAATCGTGTGCTACCCCCAAGGCATATCTTGAGTCTGTATAAATGTTGACACGTAGGCCCTCAGATAGTTTACAGGCCACTGTGAGGGCTGTTAGCTCGGCTTCCTGAGCTGATTTGGTTGATGGAAGGGCGGCTGCTTGTAATACTTGACATTCTGTGGTAACTGCATATCCAGTGTGATATTGCCCTTGTTCATCAGCAAATCTGGAACCATCCACAAACAATATCTGGTCTGGATTAGGTAGAGCAGTCTCGTGTATGGTTGGTAAATGGGTAGTTTCCATCTTCATCTGTTCGAAGCAATCATGAGGAGCTTCTGGATCTTGTTCCATGGGAGGGAGATCTTCACAGATCTCTGTGTGGTATCGAGGATATCCTGTTGTACTGCAGTTGATGATTTTCTTAGTAACTCCCAATGATTCAAGTTGCTCTTGGGTTATTGCACTCCAGGATTTGGCCATTGGGCCTAGATCCTTCCACGAGAAGTCAGGGGACTTGGTGAGGGATATGTGTGGGACGGCTGTCTCCCAATGACGGTAGAGGTGGGATACTTTTGTTGGAAGGTGCACTAGCAGGATCATGTTGCCTCTGGAGTCCCACAACAAGTCTGTCAGTGTGATGTGAATTTCTACCAGTTGAAATAGTTCTTCATAATCCACATCAGGGCCTGGGTTATCCTTGAACCATAGGGTACAATGTAACAAGTTATTTGATTGTATATCATGAGGGACTGCAAGGGTAGGTAATTGGAATTCCACTCGGGCATCTGGGTTGATGTCCAGGCTGTACCAGTACTGTGCCACTCCCCCCTTGGGAAGTGGCAGAAGAGTGGCCGGGTTCAGTGAGTAGCAGCGTTGTAGAGTAACGTTGTCGGGCAGTAGTAAAGAAGTTTGCAACCGCAGGTGATGTTGAGAAGAGAGATGCCGTGGCTGGGTCTGTTGAAGAATTGCAGAAATATCATGTGGAGCCAAGACAGTCAGGGAATGCCCAAGGACGAAGGCATTAGTTTTGTCCAGGAGGGCACAAGCTGCAAACACGACTCTCAGGCAGGAGGGGCTGCCTCTGGCAACAGGATCAAGCATGCAAGAGAAGTAGCCAATGGGTCTTTGTCTGGAGCCATGTTGTTGAGTAAGAACTCCAGAGGCGTGGCCCAGTTTCTCAGACACGAACAACTTGAAAGGCAGCTGGTAGTTTGGTAAGCCCAAGGCAGGTGCAGATGCAATGGCTTTCTTTAGGGCAGTAAAACAGGCAATGGCATGTGGTGAGAGTGAGAAAGGCTTGCTTTTCAGAGCATCATATATTGGTTGCATCAGTTGAGAAGCTTCAGGAATCCAGGATCTGCAATACGTGATGAGGCCTAAAAAGGCATGGAGAGATTGATGAGCAGAAGGAATTGGTAAATTCAAAATGGCTAAGATCCTGTACTTGGTAAGGTGACGGGTGCCATGGGAAAGACAATGTCCCAAGAAGACCACTGAGGGCCGGCACCATTGAAGCTTTGATTTAGAGCCCTTGCAGCCTTCTTCGGCTAGGAAGCAAAGGAGATCCTCATAAACTCGTTCAGCAGTCTGGAGATCATCAGCACAGAGAAGTAGGTCATCAACATATTGAAGCAGGACTACGTCTGTGTGTGTCTTTTGCGAGGGTTCCAGAACCATTGACATGGCGCGGGCAAACTGAGTGGGTGACTTCTGAGCCCCCTGAGGCATGACAGTCCATGTATATTGCTGACCTTCATGGGTAAAGGCGAAGAGGTATTAGCAGGATGGGTCCAGGGGCACACTGATAAATGCATTAGCAAGGTCCACTACAGTAAAGATTGTGGCAGAGGGTGGAACCTGTGACAATAGTGTATGTGGATTAGGGACCACAGCCGTATCCTTGACAGTGACATCGTTAACTGCGCGTAGATCCTGGACCATACGATATTGTTCAGGCTGACCCTTTTCAGTCTTTTTCTTAACAGGGAATAGGGGAGTGTTGCATGGTGACACACACTTAACGAGGGCTCCCTTGGCCAGAAGGCTTTCCACTTGCTTGGAAATTGCGAGAGCCTGAGCAGGTTTCAGTGGATACTGGGGTCTTCGGGGAGGTGCAACTCCTGGCAAAAGCATGACCACAACAGGAGGAACTTTAAGGCGACCAATATCATCATGGCCGGTGGACCAGAGTTTTGCAGGGATTTTGTCCAGAGCACTGGGGGCATGAGGGACCCTTGATTCCCCTATGGGAGATTCTAGATGTAGTAGTAAGGGAAGGGAGCAAAGCACTGAAGTGTCTTTCCGTGACAGGGGCGTATTCAGCTGAACTTGGCCGTCTGCAGTAAAGGTAATGGATGCTTGGAGGCGGGACAGAACATCAGCACCCAAGAGGTTAATGGGGCACCTGGAGGAGACAACAAACCGGGAAAACACGGAGGAGCTTAGTGAGGGGGCTACTGCGGGGGGTACCATCAACACCAACACAAGAAACATCGGTGTCAGACAGGAAAGATGGGTCAGGCAGGTCTTGTTCTCTAAGAACGCTACGGGCTGCACCTGTGTCAACTAAGAAAGTGGTGGGGTGACCCTCTACGGGTAGAACTACAGTAGCTAGGGGCCCTCCCTCATCCCCTGTAGACACTGCCATAACAGGGATGTCTGACACAGGCTTGCCAGTTACCTATTGTAGTAAATCTAAAAGGGGATTGGTCAGGGCCGGTGTAACGGCATGTAGAGGTGGACTGAGGTACGGGCCGTGGGCTGTGATTTAGCCTTGCAGTGGGACGGTGGTCCTCTTCAAGCCCAGCAGCAGGAGCTGGAGGACTAGAGTCAATCTCTGTGGGTAGAGGAGGGAATCGAGAGTACTCTGGAGGTAGAAAGTATGGGACTGGAGGATGTGGCGGTGGCCTAAAATAACCCGGAGGAAAGTAACCATAGGCTGCCGGGGATGAACCAGAATACCGGGGATGTAATGGTCTACTGCAGTCCCTACGAAAATGGCCAGGCTGATGGCAGTTATAACAGGTCCTGGCAGCCGAAAATTGGGCTCGGTTAGGAGTTGGTGCAGCTGGAGGTACATTGAAACCAGGAGCTGCCGGCACTGACCCTGTGACAATAGCAGGGGCATTGAACATCATTGGGTTTGGTCTCCTTTGTATGGGTTGCACCACTGACTCTAACCCCTTGGCTACCAGTAAAAGTGTGTCCAGGGGAATTATACGGTACTCAGGACGAGAGAGAATTAAACCCTTACGGATAGATTCCTTTAACCCAGCCACAAAGGCAGCAGAGCTGCCACAAAGGCAGCAGAGTATGAGCTTTATTGTAAGTACTAAACCCTAGATCAGAGGAAGTTTGGGTTAGACGTGAGTGATACTTTTCTACAGATTCAAGTTTTTCCTGAACAATGTCAGTAATACAGGTAGCATGGTCTGCCAGTTTATCTTGTGCCCAGGCGCGGAGTTGTTCACAGAATGTGATGCCGGATTGGAAGTCTGTATCAGTGGTGAGTGAAGCATCTGTAAAGCTTTTTTCCATAATAGGCCAGTAGGCATCACCTGCTTTGATCTCACATAAACTATAGAGATCCCGCTAGGCAGCGGTGTAGGTTTTACAGATTTGGGCCATCCTACGGTAGAAGGGCATGGGTTGTTTCTCTGGATCAGGGAGAGAGGTGACAAGGGTGGCAGCTTGTGAAGGGTTGAAAGTAACATACATGGGAGGGGCTCCTGCTGCGGCGGCGGGTACATGGAGATGCACTCGTGCTGCAGGCTGTATCGGAGAGGGTCTATTACCCAGGGGAAGGGATAGGCCATTATCATCAATGTCATCATCCCCTGGAACGGCACGATCCTCCTGGTAGGCGGCAGAACCCAGGAAAATCGGGCCTGGGACGGCCGGGGTGATGGGAGTCTGGGGAGCGAGTGCCGCGTTATGTGGACTGCCCAATTGTGACGTTGTGGGGTGGTCACCTGATGCCGCTGGGGAAACACCCACAGCGTAGGTTTGGGCTGACGTAGCTGGTTCTTCAGAGCCAACCACCATGAGGGGAAAAGTGGGACTTGGGTCTGAAGCACACGGGGCGGGAGTAGGGGCCGGGCCAGAGGGGATGACATGGGACTGGGCGGGAGGCTGGACCAGAGCGGAGAGGACGGGGAGGAGGGGAGACAGTTCAGTGGGGAGAGAGGTGGGAAGAGGGGAGGGGTCCACAACGGGAGGGGCTTCGGGGAGCAAGGGAGGAAGAGGAGGAGCAGGATGACGGGAAGGCTCGAGGGCGGTGGAGAGGGCTGTGAGAAGGGAAGACACCAGACTAGAGAGGAACCGGAAGTATTAGTGGTGGGGTTAGGAAAAGGAGCGGAAAATATAACAGCAGGAGTGGTATTAGTAGCAGGGTCAAAGGGAGTATCAGAGATGACAGGGACTGGGGTCAACGGGGCGGGATCGGATGCAGGGAGGATAGATGGTGGAACAATGGGGACGGGCGGTGACTTTGGCCGGGGTGGTGGACAGGGAGGTGGAGGAGGGACCGGAGGCTGGGAGGGGACTGGGAGGTCAGGCTGGGATGGAACTGGATCGGGGGAGGGGAACGGCTGGGGCATAGGGACAAGGGGGAAAGAGTGCAATGGTACTGGATAGTAATAAGCTCCGTCAGCTCCGAGCACAGGACATAAGGGGGTGGGACCATGTACTACGCCACTGGGAGGCGGCGTCTGCGTGTTAACTGGGGAAGATGGGCAGGAGCTACTCAACACGGTCTGGGCACCATCATAGGGCGGTGGCCGGGAATGGTCAGGGGAAACATTAGTATTACAATCATTTCGATGGTACACATAAAGCGTTTGTCCCTCAAACTCTAGCTCTTCCTCCGTCCAACCCTTCCGCTTAAGTCCTCTAGCAACCCGATACCAAGCCTCTACTGCTTTGGTTAACCCATTATCTGACAACCACCCTTCCTTGTCCACAAGCAACTTCCTCCAAAACTCAGGTTGTAACCTACCACCAGGCGGCAACTGAAAACCACAAATCTTAGAAATTTTCTTGATTTTTAACATTGCCTCCTCCCCGCCATTTCCTTCACAATATCACAAGCTAGAAGCCCTTTAGCTGGTCTAGCATGTTCTTGCCCCATCTTGACCAAGCGAGGTCTGCCAAGTAAAGGGGACCGGGTGAGAGGGAAGAAAAAGTAGGAAAGTCTACAGTGCTCGACTGCCACGGGGGACCCGTGCGTCTTCCCAAAACGTAGACTAGTCACGATGCTCTGCGCACCCGGGATGGTGACTAACACAGCTCTGGGCAGCAGAGACAGGACAGATACAGAATAAGGGAGAAAATGAATGTGGCAACACTAAGCACTAAACATTTGCAGAAGTCGCATACATAGAAATGGGTGTACACTCCAGAATCAAGAACAAACCACACTACACACACACACAAACACCAAGGGTACCCACACTGTAACAACAATTAAACAAAATCCACAAAATAACAGAGAGCAATATGGCCATGTACATAATCAAACAATGCAATAAAAATCAAATAACATTCCCAGCCCCTTTTTCCAGGCTGTCAATAATTCCCCAACCCGATCTCACGGGTGGTCCCCAGCGCTGTCACAATTCCCCAACCCTTTTACATGGGTGGTCCCAGCCCTTCTCCGGCTGTTGCGTTCCCTGCCCGCTAGGAAGTCAAGCTAAAATTTTAAAAAGAAAACACATGCACCGGCCGTCACACACATTCATACAAGCACTCAGAAGGCAGATAGACAATCGACAGGTTCGTTAAAAAGAGGCACCGGATAAAATATTACCTGTTTAGTATCCTTCTGGATGCCAGAAGCGGACGCGGAGGCAGACCGACACAAAACAGGAGTATACAGACAACGCCTGTATGGTGGAGGTGATCAGGCTCCGGAGGTCCGCTCTGGTCCGTTGGTTTCAGGCCCTCCGAACCGGCAAATCCGGTGCCCCACGTTGGGTGCCAGTTGAAATGGAAATCAATTCAATCAATTGATTATTCTTTGTGTATCTGCCCCTGGCCAAATTAAGAAACAATGCGTGCACGCTCCCTGAAGTAATTCACACCCGACACAGGTTTCAGGTTGATGAATAACTTGAGGAATGTTTATTCAGAGGGGACGGCAGGTCCCTTTTAAAGCAAAATTACATCATAAGCATTGTCAGAGATAACATGAAATAATTCTTTATTAATTGGTTAGGTGTTAAGTGGTTTTCCTAATGCTCTGCCTACTAAGGGTGATGTCACTGAGACCATGAGGGTCTCCCCCAGATCCCAGCTCCATCTTGTTGCACGAGGTAGTTAGTCGGTGTTATAGGGAGAGAGGGGTTAGAAGCTTCTAGTGGCCATTTTGTCTAAATAAGTGTTAATAGCTTATGCACTGATTTCAGTTAAATGAGTAAATAGGCATTTTACTAACTAGAAAATATGTCAATATCTCATTTCCACAACAGTGAATATATATGTATATATATAATTTTTTTAAAATATTTTTATTTATATATAGATATATATATAGTGATATATACGTATATATTTATGTATATAGATATATATATTATTTCGTTTTACGTGTATTTTGATATAAATATATATATATTAATATCACAATACAGTTAGAACGAAATAACACATATATATTTTTTAATTATTTTTTAAATTTTATTTTTGAACGTATTTACATATAAAAATTGTTATATTATATATAAATATATATAACAATAATTATATATATATATATATTTAATCAATATCAGTCTATGTGTAATTTGATTTTAATATATATAATTATATATATATATTAATAGTAAAATACACCTAGACAGTGTATGTGTTTGTATGTATATGTGTATATATATATATATATATATATATATATATATATACTTAGATCATATATATATAAAATATATATATGATCTAATTATATATATATATATTTTTTACACTTATTTAACTTTTATTAATTTAATTTATTTTATTTCCAGCCAGCAGGGGGACCACCTGTCATTACAGGCAGCCCTCCCTGCTGGCAATGCAAGGACCTCACTCTCACATGGCGGGGGGCTGCCAGGGGGTCTGACGTGCTGCGGGGGGCTCCCTGGGAGTCCCCCCAACCGCGATCGCCGGCGTGGTACTGCCGGCGACCGGGTAAGTAAAGAAAGACCGGAGGGCGTACTATTACGCTCGGCGGCGTTTAGAGCCGCCTAAAATAGGGCGTAATAGTACGCCCTCTGGTCTTAAGGGGTTAAGCTTAAAGGGATTCTATAGTGTAAAGAATACAACATTGTATTCCTTACACTATAGTTCCTTCTAGTCCCGACGCCTGACGTTGCAAGGGTTAACACTTACCTGATTCCAGCACCGATCTCTCTCAATGCAGGGTCTTTACTCTGCCTCTGCCTCCTCTGATATCACCTGATGATGGGTGTGGGGGCACTAATACACATGCGCGGTGAGTGCCGTGAGCACATTAGGTACACTCCATAGGAAAGCATTGCGCAAGGACATCCAGCGTCAAGCAACCAAAAGTTGCCTAGTCCTGCAAGGTAATCATTGCAGTTTTTCAAAAACACAACTAAGAGGGACAGGGACACTGCACCCAGAACACTTCAATGAGCTGAAGTGGTCTGATGCCTATCGTGTTCCTTTAATGAAGTGGTTTTGTGTATAAGCCATGCCGCTGCAGATTTATTGCTAAATTCTCTGCCATTTTGGAATTCAGTTCCTGTGTTTATGAAGCCCTAGCAAATTCTTCCCTGACTGAGACCCACACTGCCTCCATACACACTTCTTAAAAAAACAAACTTTAGTGTGAAGGTAGTACTCCCTGCAGAAGTGTTGATGATTTTGACATTGGGGAGCTGTTGTTGATGGTTCAGTACCTGGTCACACCACATTAAGGTGATAGGCAATGTGTTGTTTTCCCAAATCGTTGCACACACTGCGAGTAGGTGGATGTCTTGCACAGCTGCCTGTGGGGTCCATGTTAGCAGTTTTTAATGCTATGGCAGTATCATAGAAGCAGCGCTTAATGGAATTATTATAACTGCAGATCAGCTAGTGAATAATCTGCTAAAGGTAAAGACTTAAAATAGACAGTAGTTGTTCCCCAAGTATTCCATGACATTGTGTGCAAGGCAAGATATTTGTGGGGGGAGGGGGTCACTAATTAATGACTAAGTGTAGGTGTCATGCAAGCTTAAAAATTCTGGGTTCTCCAACAGTGGGGTGGGGGATGTTGAACCGAATCTGGTCTCACTGTGGAACCATGAAGTGTCTGTCAATTGTTAGTGTGTTTAGCTCCACAAATCAGCTATTTTAGCCTGTGACTTGCAATTCCCTAATTCTTTGTGCCTAATAAGCCAACTTCAGTGTGTAAGAGGCTTGACAAAAAAAAATAAAAAATATATATATATTTTCCGCCCTTCAAACACTAGCACTACACTATTGCGATACTTTCTTAATGCAGGGTTATTTTAATGCTTTTCCAATGTATGCTTAGATAAAATGAATTTCCTTGTAACAGGCATTGCTCTAGACAGCTTATTTGGGGTCCTGCCTGCTGAAGGGAAATCCGGTCGCTCTGCGCATGCTCCTTCCTTTCCTGCTCAGGCCGCCTAACGAACCGCCGCGGTGAGTGTACGGTGATCCCCAAATCCCTATTATATCCCGGCCATCCGAGCAGCCCCAGCCCTTAAAGTCCATATATCGCTGTGACAGACCCAGCTCTAGCTAATAAGGTGGATATTGCTAGGAGTGCCTTTTATTTGTGTGAATTATTGACTAAGATTCGGAGAGATAGGCCGCGGTCTCTGCCGGCTGGCAGTGGAGCTGTATGGCTGGCAGGTTAGCCGACCCTATAGTAAGAGTAATAAAAAGGTTTTACGCGTGTTCTGGAACCGGTGCGTTCTATAGGTAACCGCATACTGCCAGCTCTTATAAAGTGTTACCTGTACTGTCCGGCCATGGTGACCCTGCCTCACCCATTCATCGATATAAAGAAAATACTTGTTTTCAGACCTGTAAGTTGCTCCCGGAAGATTCAGCTTCCAGGCGACAGCATGGGTTTAGCTAGCTGTGCACTCACTGTGTCTTGCAGGCTGTGTTCTGTTCATGGTGGTAGTGGAATGTATTGTTATGTGAATGTCTAAACGTGGGCATGCTGCTTTTGGTTACTGTATTTTAATCCGGAATAAACTGGCTGGTAAACATCAAGTTGTAGAAGGTTCGTTTTGTTGCAGTTGATTGTAAACCACTGCAACTTGAGATGTATTTTTCCCAATTTGATGTTTGGGTAGCACTTTTAGCAAAGGTTTAGCAGTTTCTACAGAACCACACCTAAGTATTCAGGAACAAAATTTGCAGGGATGATGGAAGGTTTTTAGTGCCATATTCTGATTCTTAAGATATGAATCAGAATCCAGCTACAATTGCCATGAACCAGGTAAATGCACAGGAGTGGACAGTTAAAAGGCATTCATCTGTGTTGTACGAATTGCAGTTTTCCAGGAGCAATAGACAAATCATGTTTTTACGTAAGTCTGTATATTCATATGGACTGAGTTTAACTTGATTCACCATAGCGTGCATGCGCACCTTCCCTGAAATAAAGGTTAACTGGGAAAACATTTTTACTTGGTTCTCTGTGGAAGCACCTTTAGTGGCTGTCAAGAAGGCCATTATATGAGTATTTAACCCTGCAATGTAAGTGTTTCCATGTCTGCTAAATGGAATTTTTTTTTTGTATTGAAGGGTTAAAACTAAAGGACTACAGCACTCAGACCTCTTTTGAAATTGAAAGGAAGTAGTATTTTTGGTGGTATCTATCAATTCTACATTTTAGCACTGTGCCACTTGGAATGATGAATGGTTTAAAAAAAAAAATGCTAGTGTGTAAAAGGAAATCCGTTTGTGCTAGATCGATTCTATGATGCATACAGTGTATTACAAAAAACACAATATGTCATGCAAAGTGACTTCTCTTCAACTTATCTTAAGTTTAGCACTTTGTAATTCTGAGTTTAACACTTCCCTTTCCTTGTTGCAGATGTTGATGCCCAAAAAGGATCGTATTGCCATCTATGAGCTCCTGTTTAAGGAAGGAGTAATGGTGGCCAAGAAGGATGTTCATATGCCAAAGCATCCTGAGCTGGCTGACAAGAATGTACCCAATCTTCACGTTATGAAAGCTATGCAGGTAACAGCTGCCTTCCTAGCACATTGTTTCCCTGTTTTTTGAGACACTTTATGTTCACAAACTTATTTCATTTTACACTGATTGTTTTTCAAAACTAAATGTTATGTGACATATGAAAAAAGTCAGCATATACTTTAAGCACACCATGCTAAGTTAATTACCTAAAATAACTAATCATCCAAGTCATCTTAGTTATTACCATTATAGTGTAATGTTGTAGTTATGGTGCCCTTGCTCCATCCCAGAGCAAAGAGTCAAAGTATTTGCATGCAATGGTCTCCTCTTTCAGGAGAGCCAAATATGATCTGCCCTGTGTAACAAACTGTGTTGCACAAGGCACTATATTCCCTCTCTGCCTACCCCACGTTCCCACCATCCCTTCAATCCCTTGTCCCAGCCCACTTGCTTGCCTACCCAAAGAGCGCGCTCTCTCTGGTGCTACCTAAGTGGAGATATCCACCAGAGAGAGATGCAAGCTCTAGCCTCTGGAGCCGTGAGGCGACTTTACTGCAGCAGTGTCTGGTTCGCGCCCTTTCTCCCGGTGGCTGACACAAGTTAAAGGGTTCCGCTCACTGATCGCCGCGTGGTTTTGGCGACCAATAGGAGACGGAGCCAGGATGCAAACTGGATTCACGCCCTTTCTCCTGATAAGCAGGCGCGAGTTACAGGGATTAGCTTGGAACCCCTCCTCTCCTAAGTGCTGATTGGTCGTGTTGTGGTTTAGTAAAGTTCCTGAAGTAAACCTTGGGGGATTTCTGTGAAATTCGTGTACATTTATGTAACTTCATTTATAGAACACTGTATACACAACTGATCTTTTCTACTTTTATATGCTAGCTGTGCTTCCAATGCAACCTCCCAGTATAATCGTTTTTGAGTGCTTTGCCTTCTTACCTGGTGTCTAGGCTCATTGCCTCCACTACTGTTCTGTAAGAGCCAGAATCTCCTGCTTATGAGCTTCTGATATGTCCTACGCTGCAGGACTTGGCTCAGACTGCAGTGCCTGCACATCTCACTCACCAAGCTGTAGTGGAGGCAGAGAACGATACCCGACATACCACATTTACGAAGTCAAACTGTTTAGGTCGCCATGGCAGTCCTGGCACCATAAGCACTACAGTGCTTTGGAGTGCTCCTTTTAAGTGCTTGAAGTGAAGAGGTTCCAAAGATTATGAATTTTATAGTGCCATAATTGTTTGTCATTTAAGAACAGACTTGTTAAGTTGAAAAATGTTCTAAAGTGCATCTTTGGACAGTAAGGTTTTTGCCAGGTTAGGAGTAGTTTGAGATTGAGTGAGTTATGATGAAGCAGGGTGGACAAAAATCAATGCTAAAAAAAAAAGTGTTTTGTATATTTAAATTGTTGATAGTTTGGTATTTAAGATACTATAGACCAAAGATTAGTGAGCTTGAAATATGGATTAGTTATGTAGTATGAGGCTGTATATTCATGCAATATTTTTAAATTTGTGGTAAATTAAATTCATCCAAATTAAAGCGGCACTGTCATACAGTAGGGACTACTTTGTATGGTCGGAACTACCGCCATCTTGTAGTGTCAGCTGCAGGGAATTGGCTCTAATACTCCATAGACCTCAATGCTGTACTTTTTGCTCATGCACAAGAGTACAGCAGTGATGTCTGGTCCTTGCACTGAAGGAGCTGGGGCAGAAGATGACCCACCTGAAGAAGATGGCAGTGTCCGCATGGGATGGGTAAGTTAAACTCACTTTTGCCTGTCCCCGGCAAAATATTTAATGTGTATAGGTTCTTGTTGTGAGAGGAGTATGAGGTAAGTGTCTATGTAGTGTGTAGCCTCTGGGATGTAGCTATTTGTGTGCTCATATGGGCTATAGTGTGTGCAAATGTTCAGAAGATCTAGAGCTACCCAGACTAAACTTATTTTTTTTTTCTTTTTTATAAACCGCACATTTTTAGGCATTGTGACTAGCTCACGTCTTTGTGAGACATTTGTAACTATAATTGTGTTGAGAAACTGATCTGAATGTTTGCAAAATAATTACAAATCTTTATTTTTTTTAATTTCTCCTATTTCAACAGTCTTTGAAGTCTCGTGGCTATGTAAAGGAGCAGTTTGCTTGGCGTCACTTCTACTGGTATCTGACCAATGAAGGTATCCAATATTTGCGTGATTTCTTGCATCTGCCCCCAGAGATTGTTCCTGCAACATTGAGGAGAAGTCGTCCTGAAACTGGCCGACCCAGGCCTAAAGGTAAATATACCATACACAGTGCCCTGGTTAGAATACATGTGTGACGCTCATAATAAAAGCTGGCACTACCACTGACTAAACATAGCTCATACTACCAGTGAAACATTTCCCTTCAGTTTTTTTGTTCAATTCTTTTTATTTTTTATTGGCAAGTGATATTACATATACAGTCATTAGTTAAGATACATATTGCCTGTTTCAATTAACAATTGAACATTTACAATCCCATCTTCCATATTGTATGTAATGTATAGTACATAGTGTTCTCCATACCCTTCCCTTGAGAGTTTTATGTCCATTCTGATCATACATAGACTGTGCTAGTATAAGGAGGCACGCTACACATGTATTTTTTTTTTTATTTAAACAAATTTTTATAGGTTTAAAAACAAAAACCTGCCAAGATTGAAAGGCTTTTAATATTGACATGGTGTCGAAGCCTAAAGAACGATCATGTGACACAGTAAGGAGCTATAGAAGCCCAATGAAATAAAACATAGCATATGTAAGATAAGATCATTGATATATTGCATACGCTACCTAAACACATAATTAAAAAAACATATTTGGGCATAAAGTAAAAGAAAGAAATGGCTAGTGGAACATAAAAGACACAACTTACATCTGAAAAGGGGGGGGGGGTTAACCCCGGTTAACCCCTTAGTGACCAGACTGTTTTTCAATTTTCTTACTGTTTGTGTTAAGCTGTAAATTTTCTTTTTACTCGTTTACTGTACCCACACATATACAGTTTTTCTCACCATTAAATGGTCTTTCTAGATACCATTATTTTCATTATATAATTTACTATAAAAAATTATAAAATATGATGGAAAAAATAATAAACGTTTTCTTACTTTGACCCACAAGATCTGTTGCGCATCTACAACCGCCCCAAAAAACACCTGTCCCAACTAGTGTCTAAATTTTGTACTGCGTCTAGAAATACCCAATGTTAACATGTTCTTAGGTTTTTTGTTTTTTTTTAAACGAAAGTTACATTGCAACACTGATATCTGTCAGGAATCCCTGAATAACCCTTCACATGTATATTAATTTTTTAAAAGAAGATAACCTAAGGTATTAAACGTGGGGTATTTTGACTCTTCTCATGCAACCATTTTACCACCAATCTATGCCAAATATAAAATAAAATTTTCCAACTTTGAATTTTCACAGCTGGTCATCATGCACCGATGTCCTATTTAGGACATTTTTGAAGCCGGCCAATGTAATTTACTGCCATAAAACCATATATTTTTGAAAAGTAGACACCCTAGGGCAGGGGTAGGCAACCTTTTAGCAGCACTGTGCCGGTATAGGATTCTTATGTCCCGTAGCGTGCCGGTCCTTTTATTTTTATTTTTAAATTGAGGTGTGTATGCTGCCGTATTCTGCTTGTGTTATTTATACTGTTATTGCTTTGTATCGTTGTATTTGTGAGTATTATATTGTATATGTTCATGAGTAGATTGTGGTATCGTGTATGATACATATGAATGTGGGCTGTGTATGGGGGCAGCTTGTGGAATTGTGTGTGTGTGTGGATGGATATGTCACATTGTGTGTTTAGTAGGGTGTGTGTGTGGGGGCTGTTTGGGGTATTGCATGTGAGAGGCTGCATGTGGGGTTGTGTGCATGTATGTGGATTGTTAGTGGTGTTGCGTTTGTGCGGATTGTGTGTATGTTTGCGTGTAGGCTGTCCGTATTATTTGTATGAGGGGGAGGGTCTTTCTGCATTTCTGTGTATATCTGGCAGTGTAGGTGGCTTCCCTGGGTTCCAGTGGGGACCATGTTGGCCGGGTACAGGTCAAGGACAGGAGCTGCAACTGCGAGCTGCACTACTACTGTGTGGATTCCCATTCACAAGTGCTGGAATGAAGTGCTCTGAGATCACTTCCTCTACGTGCTGCAATGCATAAATTGAGGATTGTCCTTCACCATCTTTTTGTATTAGCAGATACATGAAGTTTTACTGGGACTCCTGATAGGCCAGAGCCTGTTTGGCTCTAGCAGCCTTGAGTGCCGTGCAAAGGCACCGCGAGTGCCGTGCGTGGCACTAGTGCCGTAGGTTGCCTTCCCCTACCCTAGGGTATTTCAAATGGTGGTATTTTAACACTTTCCATGCACTAATTCTACCACCAGTCTTTGTCAAACTTTGGGGTAGTCGTTTTTTATTTTTTATTTTCTCACATTGTACTTTAGGCATGGATTCTCAGTTCCTGTTATGTGTTACTGCCAAAGAACACTCCAATATGTGTTCAGCAACATCTCCTGAGTACAACAGTTCCCCTAATGTACAAGCATAGCTATTACTGCGCGAATTAAGTGACAGGATAACAGGGTGAAAAAAAGATTCACTTAACAGTGAACTATGTATACTACCATAGAAAGACTATAGTAATAGCTATTCTTGGCTACTTTGAGCCATTATAGAATGTACAGGGATTTCAAAGCCCAAGACATGAGAGAGATATATAGATATATAGATATATAGATATATAGATATATAGATATATAGATATATAGATATATAGATATATAGATATATAGATATATAGATATATAGATATAGATATAGATATAGATATAGATATATATATATATATATATATATATATATATATATATATATATATATATATATATATATATATATATATATATATATATATATATATATATACTACTCCCATTCCCCAGCTTCTTCAATTTGTGTCTAATTGTAACATCCAATATTGAATAAAGTTTCTACTTCTTTTGATCCATTTTGAATCAAGTTTAGCTGAAGGAATTGTACTTATGTCCTCCCAAGTTTTGGAATTCTTTTAGTTAGCTGAATATATTTTATTCCTTTTTTTTTTTTTTTTTTAAATACCAGCTCAGGAATCCCCCACTTCCAGGGGGTATTCTATTTATTTTTCTATTTAATCATTTCAAGGGATCAGGCCCATGGTGGATCTGGTACCACCATATTGACCACTTTTTCCTAAACCCAAGAAGTTTGAATTTGGTGACATTGTTCTTTTTGAATTATGGGTAACTAAATTCCATAGACAATGCTTCTTGCATAGATTACAGTATAATCTCTCTTCCTGTCTTCTTCACTCATTTGGATATTTCAGTGGGAAAGCAGAGTATATCACAAAACTTTGACGAGCAGTGATATATGGAGTAAATAATACAGCACTGGTAGCAGTCTGATTTGTGTAAAGATTTAGAAGACTTCTGCTTGAGCTAGTTTCACTTAATCGCTTTTCTTGCTTTTTCGTTATGTTTGTGTATGGATCTATAAATGGCATACATTTTCCATTAAACTTTTTTGAGTGAGGCTTTGGCTTATAACCAGTGTTCTGTTTGCAAATCACTGGAGTTACAAAATGCTGTGCAGAGTAGCATAATGGTGGTAGTTTTTTTTGTTTTTTAAAATCTTTTTCCTCAATCCACATTATGGTTCCGATATTTGTTCATAAAGCGTATATTTTCGTAAGGCATGCATTGAACAGCTCATTTAGAGAATAGATTATAGATTTAGAGAATAGATTATACATCACAAGAGTGCTCTAAGCTGCCTTGCGCGTGGGTATTTCTGTGAATTGAGGTGTTTTTTTGTTTTGGTGTGTAAGCCTGTCGGTGTGTCGCATGTGTGGAGTGGCCACAGGGCTGTGGGTCGTAGGAGTGGTACAGGTGGTAGGCATTCCCGTGGCCAGGTATATGCCCCTTCCCTCAGAGAGCGTTTGTGCGATCTGTGCATCTTTTAGGGTTAGGGAAGGGATTGTGGGGGAGAGTGCCTGTAGTGATGTCCGTAGGTGTCTGGACGGTCTTGTAAGTGAAGGTATGCCGTGCGTGTCTGCGCGTGGTGAGGTAGGGCCTACTGTGTAGTTCCTGGACTGAACGGCAGTGTACTGGTATTGCTCCACTCTGTGCCCCCTCTAGTCAGAGACGCCTGCAGAAGACTGAGTGGGTGGAAGTGTGGCAGTGTTGAAAAATGTATTATAATAAGTGTGAGTCCATCTTATTGCCCTGATGTCAGCAGGTTTGGTGGGGAAAAACAACTGTTGTGAGCTCCGGAATAGATCCCCAATGTCCTGTCCCGGCAGGCTCTTGTCAGGCTTGGGTTTTTATTTTTGCAGCCCATCCTTGGTCTAGTGTTCAGGGAGTTGGGTTTTGTGAATGTTGAACTTACATTACCCATAAATCCCTGCTGGTTAGGACTTTATGGTAAATGCTTGGAATGGCTGAAAAAACAAATAGAAAAGGGGTGGTATATTTCATTAATTGTTACATTTTGTGTTTTGAAAGATGTTTATTTTAAGATTTATTGAACCACAAGATTTTATTTTTTTATTTTTTTCCTCAAAGAGCAGTTGATTACTTCTGCGGATTGTATCTTTGCATCTTGTCTTTAACTGTTAAGTAAATGTTAAAATCTGTTTTGATATCAATAGAGCTACAAAACAAGAATTTTAGAGTTGTTTATAGCAAGCAATATAATTTCAATCCTTCCTGTCATCTTTGCAGGTCTAGAAGGCGAGAGACCTGCCAGATTGTCCCGTGGTGAGACTGACAGAGATACATACAGACGTAGTGCTGCTCCACGTAAGTGTCTGCATGAATACCATTAAGATGAAGTGATGGTGACCACACTGATCTGTGAGCTAACGAAAATATTTGTTTCCATAGCTGGGGCAGATAAGAAGGCAGAGGCTGGTGCTGGAGCAGCAACAGAATTTCAGTTTGTAAGTACAGTGCAATGACTTGTAACATACAATTACTTATTACTTTCTAACAAACACACATTGTAAATGGAGAAGAGATAGCTGAAAGTATTCACAATATAGAGATCCATTTTTGTGAATGTCTGGTTTCTAAAAATTTATTATTTTTTTTTTTAACACACAGAGAGGAGGATTTGGACGTGGTCGTGGACAGCAGCCCCCACAGTGAAACTGATTACTTTCTTTTGTGAATAATAAACCTTTGTGAACAACACAATATGTATTCATTTATTGTTTTTACATAAGGAGACAGGTTGGAAGTGCCTACTAACCATTAACCCTTTCACGATGTTAGGGTGTGCTATGCCGTCCTACAAAAGGAGAGCTTTAGCGCCACTAGAGCTGCATAGCATGTCCTAACGATTGGGCCCTTCCTCGGCTTTGCATACACTCCCTCCTCACCGGATTCGATCGCGGGACTGTGACAAATGTGGCAACCCCCTGCAGCTAGTCAGTTGTGATCACATGACTGATCAGCCGAATTGCAAGATTGACTGCAGGCGACTTTCTAGTTTGTTAGGTAGATCCTCCCTCCAACATATAACTAATAAAACCACAACTGTAAACATGATAAATATAAACCTAGAATTAAATGTGTATATAAACTAATTCTACATGTGTATTTATGTAATTTTCAATAATCATGTGATTGTAATAATTCCATATTGGGGGACATATCTGACAATCCAGACAAAGTCCAGAGAATTTAATTTACAGAGCCTATATTTTACCCTGTAACTTTACAAAAAAAAAAACTAAAACCTATGCCTGTTTGGTACTGTTGTGCTTGTGAGACATCGCTGAACACGAATGAGTGGTTTGGAGCAGTAAAACTTAACCCCTTAAGGACGGAGCCAAATGTACACGTTGTGAACAAAACAAAATGTAAACAAAACCTGGCATTTGCGCTACATGTCTGTCCAACCGTAATACACCTCTTTCATAGTAAATGCACCCACCCTTATTATATATCATTTTATTCAGGGGAAACAGGGCTTTCATTTAATAGCAAATATTTAGCTATGAAACATAATTTAATATGAAAAAATGGGAGAAAATAAGATATTTTTTTTTTTTGTTCTACATGACATTTTAACGGTCAGTGTCATAATACTGTTTGCTTTTACTGCAATAAAATACACATATTTGTATTCAGTAAAGTCTCACGTGTAAGACAGTACCCCCTATGTACAGGTTTTATGGCGTTTTGGGAAGTTACATGGTCAAATATAGCACGTTACATTTGAAATTGAAATTCGCCAGATTGGTTACGTTGCCTTTGAGACTGTATAGTAGCCCGGAAATGAAATTTACACCCATAATGGCATACCATTTGCAATAGTAGACAACCCAAGGTATTGCAAATGGGGTATGTCCAGTCTTTTTAGTAGCCATTTGGTCACAAACACTGGCCAAAGTTAGCGTTAGTATTTGTTTGTGTGTGAAAAATGCAAAAAACGCCAATTTTGGCCAGTGTTTGTGACTAAGTGGCTACTAAAAAAGACTGGACATACCCTGTTTGCAATATCTTGGGTTGTCTACTATTGCAAATGGTATGCCATCATAGGGTTAATTTTCATTCTTGGGCTACCATAGGGTCTCAAAGGCACCGTAACCAATCTGGCGAATTTTAATGTGAAAAAATGAAACGCAAGCCTTATATTTGACGCTGTAACTTTTGAAAACACCATAAAACCTGTACATGAGGGGTACTGTTGTACTCGGGAGACTTCGCTGAACACAAATATTTGTGTTTCAAAACAGTAAAAGTATTGCAGCAATAATATCATCCGTGTAAGTGCTGTTTGTGCATGAAAAATGCAAAGAACTTCACTTTTACTGGCGATATCATTGTTGTAATACATTTTACTGTTTTGAAACACTAATATTTGTGTTCAGCGAAGTCTCCCGAGTAAAACAGTACCCCCAATTTACAGGTTTTATGGTGTCTTGGAAAGTTATAGGGTTAAATATAGTGCTAGTAAATTAAATTCTCTTTACTTTCGGCATGGGTTATCAGGCAGGTCCCGCTAATTGTAATTAATTAAGATACCTAATTATGTAAAAATATTACATAAATATATATGTAGAATTAATATATGTATATATATACTTATGTGTATATATATGTATATGTATATATATATATATATATATATATATATATATATATATATATATATGTGTGTGTGTAATACAATACACAAGATCCAGCGCACTCACCTATCCACTAAACAGCAACTTCAATGTTGAAAGATTTTATTTGTTTTTTTAAAAACACCTAATCTAGGCAAAAATAATGGGGGTTTAGTTACATTATATGATCATACATTGCATAAGCCTGCCACAACGTCATGTGTGTGTGTGTATATATATGTGTGTGTATGTATATATATGTGTGTGTGTATGTATATATATGTGTGTGTGTATGTGTATATATATATATATATGTGTGTGTGTATATATATATGTATGTGTGTGTGTATATGTGTGTGTGTGTGTATATCTATATAATTTTTAAAAAATATTTTTATTTATATATAGGTATATATTTATGTATATAGATATATATTTTGTTCTACATGTATTTTGAGAGATATATATTAATTTCACAATACAGTTAGAACGAAATAACACACATCTATATATTTAATTATTTTTTTAATTTTATTTAACGTATTTACATTTTAATTTTTTTATATTATATATAAATATATAACAATTATATATATTTAATCAGTATCAGTCTACGTGTAATTTGATATATATATATATATATATATATTAAAATACACCTAGACGGTGTACGTGTGTGTATATGTATATGTATGTATGTGTGTATATGTATGTATGTGTGTATATATATATATATATATATATATATATATATAAAATCTAAGTATATATATATATTTTTTTTTTTCACCATTTATTTGTTTTAATTTTATTTTCAGCCAGCAGGGGGGCCACCTGTCATTACAGGCAGCCCCCCTGCTGGCAATACAGAAGCCAGCTATCCCTGGCCATGTGATTGTGGGGTCCTCGCAAGGACCCCACTCTCACATGGCCGGGGGGCTTCGTGGAGGACGGAAGTGCCGCGGGGGGCTCCCTGGGAGTCCCCCCCACCGCGATCGCCGGCGACCGGGTAAGTACCGAAAGACCGGAGGGCGTACTATTACGCCCAGCGGCGTTTAGAGCCGCGTATAATAGGGCGGAATAGTACGCCCTCCGGTCTGAAGGGGTTAAGTTAAAGGACCACTCTAGGCACCCAGACCACTTCAGCTTAATGAAGTGGCCTGGGTGCCAGGTCCTTCTAGGGTTAACCCATTTTTTCATAATTATAGCAGTTTCAGAGAAACTGCTATAATTATGAATGGGTTAAGCCTTCCCCCTAATCCTCTAGTGGCTGTCTCATTGACAGCCACTAGAGGCGCTTGCGTGCTTCTCACTGTGAAAAATCACAGTGAGAGCACGCCAGCGTCCATAGGAAAGCATTGTAAATGCTTCCTATGAGACCGCTGAATTGTAGCAGAGCTCTTGCCGCTACAAGTAAGCATTCAGCTGGCGGGCGAGAGAGAGGAAATGCCCAGCGCTGGAAAAAGGTAAGTTTTTACCCCCTTCCAGAGCCGGGCGGGAGGGGGTCCCTGAGGGTGGGGGCACCCTCAGGGCACTATAGTGCCAGGAAAACGAGTATGTTTTCCTGGCACTATAGTGGTCCTTTAATATAATCTGTGAAAGGGCAGTTATTGTGTGAATGAAAAAAACATGAACACTATCTTTGGCCGGGGTTTGTGGTTACTAAAGAAGACTGGACATACCTGATTTTAAATACCATGGGTTGTTTACTTTTGCAAATGGTACACATAGATGGGGATTAATTTTCAGTCCTGGACTGCCATACGGTCTTAAAGGCAACATAGGCCCAGCAAACCAATTTGTAACGGAAATGGACCAGCCCTAGATTTGACTCTTCCAAGACACCATAAAATCTTTACACTGGGAGCATCATTGTATTTGTGGGAAATTACAGCATACAAATGTGTGTTCTAGAACTTTTAAAAAAAATTTTTTTTATATTTATCCTTTTAAAAAAAAAAAAAAAATATATATATATTTTATTTTAACTTGTTTCATATATAAATATTGTATATTTCATCAGAAAAAATTCAGTGTGGGTGCGCTTATGGTTCAACAGACATATAGCTCAAATTCTAGGTTTTGTTTTGATCTGAACAATTGCTTTTGTCCTTAAGGGGTTAAAATATACCCCAAAAAATCAACCCAAGTTTAGAGCAATCTGATCAAATTTGGAGGATATATAAATTTATTTATATTTTAAGCAACTTATTGATCAGAGAACATAGAGAATCAGGGTTCACTGACTAGGCACAACAAGAGGTTTGAAATTAGATTATGGATATGAGGTAAACTGGTTAGAGCTGGTGTATTATAAATAATGCAATTCATTAACCCCTTAACGCCGTTATGGCATTCTATGCCGTCCCGCATTAAATGGGTTTTAAAGCTGTTGCGGTGGCATAGAACGCCGTAACGGCTTTCAGCCCCAGGAGCTCCGGTGGTCTTACCTCCGCCGCAATCCTCTTCTGAAGGGCTGCCTGCGCTGCCAAATTTGTTTCTTTGGCAAATGAGGCCCCCGGGGCCATGTGATCGCTCTCAAAGAGCAATCACATGGTCCCCTATAGCTGGCTGTGGATCTGCCAGCAGGGGGACTGTCTGAAATGTCACAGTCCCCCTGCTGGTGGGAAAGTAATAAAAATAAACCTGTTTTAAAATAACTTAAGTGTGTGTGTGTGTGTATATATATATATATATAATAATATATATATATATATTTTTTTTACCTTTCTTACTGTTTGAACAAAAGTTATAAAAATGTGCACCTATGTCAAGCCAGTCACAAAAACTCTACTGTAAAATGATACTTATTGCAAAATAAGTGTTTTGGCACTGCTAGCTTGTGATTTATGTACTGCACAACAAAAAGTTAAAAAAAAATTATATATATATATATTATATTTTTTAAAATATATACATCTTATATATGTAATGTGATACGTAATGTATTTTAATGTTAATATAAGTGCATATATTAATCTTAAAATATACTTAGAATGACTATTATACATATATATTTTAGGTTTATTTATATTTGTATAATTACAATAGTAAATAAAAATTTAAAAAAAATGTAAATAAATTATATATACATATGTAATCTCATTCTAACTGTATTTTGTTATTAATACATATATATTGGTAACAAAATACACTTAGAATGACATTCTATATATATCTATATGTAGAATACAAATAACTGCAAATTTTTATATATAGATAAATATATATAATTACATAGGTATACACGTAGAATTTAAATACATATATATCTATATATATATATAAAAATTCTACGTGTATGCTTAAGTAATATTTTAACATAAATATGTGATTTAATTAATAAAAATTTGATTGACGTGCCTGACAACCCAGGAAGCAAGTACAGAGAATTAAATTCGCATGCGCTATATTTAACCCTGTAACTTTCCAAGACACCATAAAACCTGTACATGGGGGGTACTGAGGTACTGTGACGTTTTTTTTGCATTTTCCACACACGAACAGCACTTTTACTGACGATATTGTTGTTAATATGTTTCTGTTCAGTGAAGTCTCCCAAGTATAACAGTACCCCCCATGTACAGGTTTTATTATGTTTTGGAAAGTTAGAGAGTCAAATATAAGGCTTGCATTTAATTTTTTTCACATTGAAATTTGCCAGATTGGTTACTTTGCATTTGAGACCGTATGGTAGCCCAGGAATGAGAATTACCCCCATGATGGCATACCATTTGCAATAGTAGACAACCCAAGGTATTGCAAATGGGGTATGTCCAGTCATTTTTAGTAGCCACTTGGTCACAAACACTGGCCAAATACTATTTTTTTTTTTAATTTTTTTTTTTTTGCTTATTTCACTCAAAAACAAATATGAATGCTAAATTTGGCCAGTGTTGAAAAAAACAGAAAAATGGAATGTGCTATATTTGACCCTTTAACTTCCCAAAACACGATAAAAACTGTTAATGGGGGGTACTGTTGTACTTGTGAGACTTTGATAGGTGTTTTGTTAAAGCTAATGTTATGATATTTACAGCTAAAATGTCTACAAATTTTTTTAAAAATCTTAATTTTTTTTAAATTTTATTCATTATAAATTGTTTCGAATATGACTAGTTCATGAGAAATTAAAGCCCAGTTTCTCCTGAACAAAATAATATATAAGTAGTGTGGGTGCACTTAATATGAAAGAGGTGAATTACCGTTGAACAGACATATAGCGCAAATACCAGTTTTTGTTTACATTTTTGTTTTGATCAGAACGTGTACTATTGACTTCATCCTGAAGGGGTTAAAGGGAAACTTCAGTGTCAGGAAAACAATCCGTTTTCCTGGCATTGCAGGTCCCATCTCCCTCCCACCTCCCAATCCCCGGTTGCTGAAGGGGTGAAAACCCCTTCAGTGAATTACCAGAGGCAGTGCCATATCCCACGTCGCTGCTTCCTCATCCGCCGCCGCTCCTCCTCTGTATTACATCGGCCAGTGGGTGAGACTGATCCCGCCCACCGGCTGGGGAGACCTGCAACGCATTGGAAATGCTTTCCTATGGGGAATTGAGCGACGCTGGAGGACCTCACACACATACAGGTTTTCTGTGCTATGATGCAGGAAATGCCCTCTAGTGGCTGTCTAGTAGACAGCTACTAGAGGTGGAGTTAACACTGCAATAATTACACTTGCAGGGTTAAGAGTAGTGGGAGTTGGCAACCAGACCACTCCAAGAAGTGGTCTAGGTGCCTGGAGTGTCCCTTTAAGGCAATGTGGCGCTACAGGATTATTTTAGTTTACTCCCATGCTTCCTGTGGATTGACTTGTTGACCTGTTCAACAGGAATATTCTCATTTTCTCATAACTGTAAGAACAAATGATTAGAGGGATTAACCTTTTTTTCTTTCTAAACGTCTATAGTTGAGATTTGTTCTATACCTATAATTTTTGTAATCGCATTGTACAGAGAGCATAGCAAAATTATGTGTAGATTTTGTTGGCAATAAGCTAGCATGATTCACCCTATCTATTACCATGGCAATGCTCTGCACGGCACTCAAGTCACGAGAGACCAGAGAGCTGCTGTGAAGGTAAGAGCTTGCTGCGGGGCCCTCCACTGCACAGTCCCTGCCACTGGACCACCAGGGAATGCCATAAACAAAACAAACTGTTTCAAAATTAATGCCCTCTTCTCCCTCATTTTTATATACATACACACTCTGCATTCATTATATACACAAACACACACTGCATTCACTATACGCACACACTACACAAACACTCACTGCATCCATTACACATACGGCATGCATATTTTGTGCATTTACCTTAATAAAAAGAATTGCAAATAAAATAAATAAACATGTTCAGTTAAAGGAATACTATAGTCACCTAAATTACTTTAGCTAAATAAAGCAGTTTTAGTGTATAGATCATTCCCCTGCAATTTCACTGCTCAATTCACTGTCATTTAGGAGTTAAATCCCTTTGTTTCTGCTTATGCAGCCCTAGCCACACCTCCCCTGGCTATGACTGACAGAGCCTGCATGAAAAAAAAAACTGGTTTCACTTTCAAACATGTAATTTACCTTAAATAATTGTATCTCAATCTCTAAATTAAACTAATCACATACAGGAGGCTCTTGGGTCTAGCAAGCTATTAACATAGCAGGGGATAAGAAAATCTTAATTAAACAGAACTTGCAATAAAGAGAGCCTAAATAGGGCTCTCTTTATAGGAAGTGTTTATGGAAGGCTGTGCAAGTCACATGCAGGGAGGTGTGACTAGGGTTCATAAACGAAGGGATTTAACTCCTAAATGGCAGAGGATTGCGCAGTGAGGCTGCAGGGGCATGTTCTATACACCAAAACTGCTTCATTAAGCTAAAGTCGTTCAGGTGACTATAGTGTCCCTTTAACAGTAGATTTGTGTAGAAATAGTTTATTTTTTCAAAATGGTAAATGTACAGAATATCGGTAAGTCATTGGCTATCGGCCTGAAAGTTCACTGGTTATTGTATTGGCTCTAAAAAACAAAAAAATCAATATCAGTCGATCCCATATATATATATATATATATATATATATATATATATAACCTTTTAAAGATACTGCTGCAGACATAGATAGATGTTCTCTATCCCAAACGCCTGTCTATCTAAATAATAGAGTTTTTTTGGGAACTGCACCAAAGTAGAATCTAACCTGCCAACTACAACGAATACTTTCAGCTATTCAGGGGTCAGCAACCTATGGCACTCAAGGCTGTCAGAGCCAAACAGTGATTGTAGGTGGTTTACACATCTACAGCACTTAGCTCCCCGCACTTGTGAACAGAAATCCGCACTGGAGTATAGCACCCTGCAGCAGCTATTGCAGCCCCCACTGGACCCAAGGGAAGCAACCCATGCTACACAGAACTGCAGAATAAGCCTCCCCCTCATATAATATATACAAACACATCACCAAACACACAATGTGACATATCATCCACAGACACAATTCCACAAGCAGCCCCCATACATAGTAAATTGTAATACAATAATAGTAAAAACAATGTGTACTTACATAAAAATTGATAAAAATAGAATAAAGTCCCGAAAACAGTATAAAATAAACAGTAGTCCAAGTTTGATTGAAGAGATAAGTAGGTGGAATCGATGGGGCTTGTGGGATCCAAATAAATCAGGTATCCGGATAATGTGGAAGCATGCAGATAAGAGAGAGAGATTCCAATAGTGTAAAACTGTACTGGAAAGATGATGGCAGTAAAAAACAATTCTTGTCACTCACCTATTGTAGAACTTTAGCCAGCTCAGGAGTGTATAGCATTCAGTGGCATTGATCCCCCAGTGGTAGGAATAGGTGTTGGTGGGTACAGGTCCTCGGTATGAAGAAAAAGATAAAAACAAATAGTGCTCTCTGTATACCGCAATAACGGATAAAAATATTAGAAAGGTATACTACTCACATATAAGTGAGCAGGAATATACTGCTCACTTTATAGGCGTAAACATAGAATGTGACGGCAGATAAGAACCATTCGGCCCATCTAGTCTGCCCAATTTTCTAAATACTTTCATTAGTCCCTAGCCTTATCTTATAGTTAGGATAGCCTTATGCCTATCCCACGCATTCTTAAACTCCTTTACTGTGTTAACCTCTACCACTTCAGCTGGAAGGCTATTCCATGCATCAACTACCCTCTCAGTAAAGTAATACTTCCTGATATTATTTTTAAACCTTTGTCCCTCTAATTTAAGACTATGTCCTCTTGTTGTGGTAGTTTTTCTTCTTTTAAATATAGTCTCCTCCTTTACTGTGTTGATTCCCTTTATATATTTAAATGTTTCTATCATATCCCCCCTGTCTCGTCTTTCCTCCAAGCTATACATGTTAAGATCCTTTAACCTTTCCTGGTAAGTTTTATCCCGCAATCCATGAACCAGTTTAGTAGCCCTTCTCTGAACCCTCTTTAAGGTATCAATATCTTTCTGAAGATACGGTCTCCAGTACTGTGTACAATACTCCAAGTGAGGTCTCAACAGTGTTCTGTACAATGGCATGAACACTTCCCTCTTTCTACTGCTAATACCTCTCCCTATACAACCAAGCATTCTGCTAGCATTTCCTGCTGCTCTATTACATTGTCTGCCTACCTTTAAGTCATCAGAAATAATCACCCCTAAATCCCTTTCCTCATATGTTGAGATTAGGACTCTATCAAATATTCTGTACTCTGCCCTTGGGTTTTAAGTCCAATATGCATTATCTTGCACTTATCCACATTAAATGTCAGTTGCCACAATTTTGACCAGTTTTCTAGTTTACCTAAATCATTTGTCATTTGGCTTATCCCTCCTGGAACATCAACCCTGTTACATATCTTAGTATCATCAGCAAAAAGACATACCTTACCATCAAGACCTTCTGCAATATCACTAATAAAAATATTAAAGAAGAATGGGTCCAAGTACAGATCCCTGAGGTACCCCACTGGTGACAAGTCCAAGCTTCGAATATATTCCATTAACTACAACCCTCTGTTGCCTGTCACTCAGCCACTGCCTTACCCATTCAACAATATTGGAATCCAAACTTAAAGATTGCAGTTTATTGATAAGCCTTCTATGTGCAACAGTGTCAAAAGCCTTACTGAAATCTAGGTAAGCAATGTCTACTGCACCACCCTGATCTATAATTTTAGTTACCCAATTAAAAAAATCAATAAGATTAGTTTGGCATGATCTCCCTGAAGTAAACCCATGTTGTCTCTGATCTTGAAATCCATGTGTTTTAGATGTTCATCAATCCTATCCTTTAACATGGTTTCCATCACTTTCCCCACTACTGAAGTAAGGCTTACTGGCCTATAGTTGCCCGACTCCTCCCTATTACCTTTCTTGTAAATGGGCCCAACATTCGCTAACTTCCATTCTTCTGGGACTACTCCTGTTAACAATGATTGGTTAAATAAATCTGTTAATGGTTTTGCTAGTACACCACTAAGCTCTTTTAACAGCTTTGGGTATATTCCATCAGGTCCCATTGATTTATTTGTCTTTACTTTTGACAGTTGAAATAGAACCTCTTCCTCTGTAAACTCATGTGTAATAAATGACTCATTTATCCTTTTTCTCAACTGAGGTCCCTTTCCTTCATTTTCATCTGTAAATACAGAACAAAAATATTCATTGAGGCAGTCAGCTAGACCTTTATCCTCTTCTACATACCTTCCTTCTTTTGTTTTTAATCTAACTAATCCTTGTTTTACTTTTCTTTTCTCATTTATGTATCTAAAAAAATGTTTTATCCCCCTTTTTTACTGACTCTGCTATTTTCTCTTCTGTGTGTGATTTGGAAACTCTTATAACTTGCTTAGCCTCTTTCTGCCTAATCTTATAGATCATTTTGTCTTCCTCACTCTGTTTTTTTTTATAATTCCTAAATGCAAATTTTTTGTTTTTAACTATTTTGGCCATTTTGGCATAGGTGGTGTAATCCCCACCTGGGATTTTTGAGTGAGTGAATAATCGAACGTATGCAACAACCAGGTTGTGGCCCGTACTTTTTTAGTATTTAGCTGTTTATTGGTCTCTAAGCACTGATCCAACTGCCACTAGCCCCCCCATACATAGCCCACATTCATAGGTATCATATACAATACCACAAACTATTCATGAACATATATGATATAACAGCCCACATATGCACAAATACAAGCTACAAAGCAACTACAACACCCATAAATAACACAAGAAGAATATGACAACATACACACCTCACGCAGGGTCGGTGCAAGTCCAGCTATGTGCCCCCCCTCAAAAAATGAAATTTGCCAACTTTGTGTGACTTTCTTCTCCCAGTCCCTTTGTGTGTCTCTTTCTCTGCCAACTCCTTTGTGTATCTCTTTTTCCCCTTCCCCATCCCCTCTTTGTGTCTCTTTGTACCCCCTAGCCCATCTGTGTGTCTTTGTCCTCACCGGTCGCTCTGTGTGTCTCTTTGTCCTACACAGCCCCTCTGTGTGTCTATTTGTTCCTCCAGCCCTCTGTGTGCCTTCCCCCCTCAGCCCTTTGTTTGCCTCTCTCCCCCCAGTCCTCTGTGTGCCTCTCTATGTGTCTCATTAACCCCCCAGCAACTCCATGTGTCTCATTAACCCCCTAGCAACTCCATGTGTCTCCTTAAACCCCCCAGTCCCTAAATGTGTATCTCCTTAACTCCCTAGCCCCTAAATCTGTGGCCTTAACCCAACTGCCTCTCCTTAACAGTCATGTGACCTTGCCTCAAAAACTAGGACTGGCACGCCAAGGGTATGCAAGATCTTATCCTCGCAAAGTACTTCTAAAAGGTTGCCTACAGCTGCCTTACAGTCACTGCCCCAGCCCCAGCCCCAGTCCTGTAGTTTGAAGCTTCACAATGTTTCACATAGCTACCGCATGAGTGTCTTACATAAAGATGTAAGACAGTAGGAGTTATTAAAATTATTCATGACTGGCAGCACAGTGCTGTGTGACAGAAATTTCACCTTGTCACCACTAGGTCTCTCTGTGTTCAGCAGTCTGCTTGTGTGTATTCAGAATTTTGTATGTATTCAGCAGCCTGTGTGCATTCAGCATTCTGTGTGTATTCAGCAGTCTCTGTGTGTGTTTTTGTGTGTGTATTCAGTGTACTGTGTGTCTGTACTCAGCAGTAGGTACCAATAAATATAAGGTTCATTTTGTCGATAATTGAAATTTTTATTCCTGTGAGTTGTTGTGTAGGAAGGGCCCCAGTGCACTGCTTTGCCCCGGGGCCCATAATGCTGTTAAGATGGCACTGCTTGTGTGTGTCAGTGAGCTTGTCTGTAGTGAGCTTGTATGTGTAAGTAATCTTGTCTGTAGTGATCCTTGTATGTCAGTAAGCTTGAATTTAGTGAGCTTGTGTCAGTGAGCTTCTATTTAGTCAGCTTGTGTGTGTCAGTGAGCTTGTCTGTAGTGAGCCTTGTGTGTGTATACAAATGAGTATGTCTGTGGTAAACTTGTGTGTGAGTCAGAGTTTTGTCTGTCGGTAAGCCTATTTGTGTGCATCAGTGAGTGTGTGTCAATGAACTTGTCTGTCTTGGAGCCTGTGTATCAGTGAGCTTGTGTGCTTACTGTATACCTGTATAATGTATCAGTAAAGAGAGAATTTGAGATGGGAATTTCAAACTTTAGGCCGAAATACTGCAGCTGAATGGGAGAGTTTTTCCAACTCGGGTACTTTAGCCTTAAGTTTAAAATTTACCATCTCAATTCCCTGTAATTTTCTCTTTATTGAGTAGACCCTGTAATCTGCACTATGATAAGTAGGTGGAGATTATGTGGGTTGGACATAGTGGGCGGGGCTTTGCAGCAGTGGGTGTGGTACATTTTCAAGGTACGGTAGTAATTGACAGCTGTGCTGCACATTGTCCCTGGAAATTTTTTAAATGTTGGCAACTATGTAAAATATATTTGATTAAATCCCCTTGCTTAATCAGCCCTCATGCAATCAGGGGCTACTGGGGGAGATAAAAAGATAATATTCTAAACTTAAATTTGGCTGGGGCCAGGAGCTGCTGCTGTACTCTCTCTGTGCTACTTCCAAAATGGCTTCTTACTTCTCTCTCCTTTGGGCACTGTAACCCCACCTCCTAGTGCTATCAGTCAATGATGTTCTGTGAATAAAGAGGCCAATAGAATGCCTCCACTCATAGGCAGCTGGCTCTGCTCCCACATTGACAATTCAATTGAAATTCCTTTTTAAAGGACACTAGGCATGTGTAGAACCTGCTGAAACAGGGCAGATTTCAAACCAGACCCATTATTTAAATATGCCTATATGCTCTCACATAAGCTTCTTCAAACAGCTACCAATGAGGAGGGAGGACCCTGGAGAACTGAAACCTTTTACAGAATTAAACTATTTTTCCCACCTTATTTTTTTGGCTTATCGCCCTTCTCTCCAGGAAAAGAATCCTAGTGTTTCTCAACTACTGCAAATAATTTTTCTCCCCACATATATACTGTTGTGGTGCTGCCCCAAGTGCCCTTATGGATGAGCTTTCACTGGTCCAATCTACAGTATGCTAATTGTTGTCCATCCAACCATAAATATGTCTTTTGAAAAAAAAAAAAGATGTACCGTATATACTCGAGTATAAGCATATTTTTTGTGCTGAAAAACCCCCACTCGGCTTAAGAGTTTACATTGCCACAATACAGACCAGGACCGCCGAGCTCATTACAAGCCCGGCGGTCCTGTTGGGGGCTGGCAGCGAGCTGTTACTTACCTTCCTGCAGCTCCTGTCAGCTCCCTTCTCCTCCGTGCAGCTCCGTTCTGCTTACAGTGTAAGTCTCGCGAGACCCACGGGTGTCGCGAGACTTACACTGTAAGCAGAACGGAGCTCACAGGGGAGCTGCACGGAGGAGAAGGGAGCTGACAGGAGCTGCAGGAAGGTAAGTAACAGCTCTCTGTCAGCCCCCCCACTGAACAGCCAGTGCCACTGGACCACCAGGGATTCAGTATTTTTTTAATATTATTTTATTTTAATAATAATAAAATAATATTATTAAAATAATATTATATTATTTTAATAACATTATTTTATTATTATATTATTATTTTAATATTTGCATTATTTTATTATTTTATTTTTTTAAAATGTTTTTTGTCCCCCCTCCCTGCTTGTTGCCTGGCCAGGGAGGGGGGACAAAAAAACATTAAAAAAAAATAATGCAAATATTAAAATAATAGAATAATAAAATAATATTATTATTTTAATATTATATTATTTTAATAATATTATTTTATTATATTATTATAATTTTAATATTTGCATTATTTTTTTAAAATGTTTTTTGTCCCCCCTCCCTGGCCAGGCAACAAGCAGGGAGAGCGGAAAAAAAACATTTAAAAAAAATAATGCAAATATTAAAATAATAATAATAAAATAATGTTATTAAAATAATATAATATTAAAATTATAATAATATAATAATAAAATAATATTATTAAAATAATAGAATATTAAAATAAAAATGCCCTCCCCTCACCCAGTTTACACACACTGCACAAACACACACACACTGCATTATTTTTTATTTTATTTTTATTTTTTTCACTTTTTGTCAATTTTTATTTTATTGCGGCATATGAAATGGGATACAAAAGAGAGAAAATGGAAATGTATGGTTTGTTCACAGGGTGGGGTTAATACATCGTTAGCATTAGGTACATACATTTCCTCGTTTAATATTGCCACATTTTTTTTTTAGTCGATTAACGAAAACATGTATAAAGCATTTTGAAGGTAAGCAAACAACGGTTATGGTCATGCTATTCGGTAATACAGTCATGTTATTCACCTAGACATTAGTTAATATTTTAGAATCGTCTGAGTGCAGCATGTCTAGAAACTTGTTAGATAGCTATTCAGTGCGAAGCAACCTGCTGATACACTATGTAGGTAGTAAACACGCGATTTCAAGGCAACCAACAAAATATGCGTAAACGTAGCTGTGCAGCATAGACAAATCTGCGGCCCATGGGCACCCACCACGCATCACTTCGAGGGTAACAATGCCTTATTTTTTTTTTTTTTGTGAATATGATTTTTATTCATTTTGCGTATATTAATGTTCGGTGAGACGCGCAGGTCTCCATTGCATGCTATTATAAAAGGTAACAAGTTAGGCTCGCAGGCCCCATCACAGAAGGACTCGCAGGTCCCCATTTTCTGGTATTTACATTTGTTTGGGAATATAAGTTAAATAACGTTTTCATGAACTGGGTGAACATAATGCTTTGTAATCGTCCTTGAACCAGATTAATAAGTCTTTGATTAGGTGTCAGTGTTTGTAGGCTACCCCTATGGCCCCTGTCAACGGCGTCTCACAGGGCCCTGTGTCCTTAGCTATGTGGCATCGTCCGTGGTGGGCTTGTGTTTTCCCCCGTTATTACTATCGGTGTTTCCCGTGTTTAACCAGGGGTATGGTGGTATTGCGGGTAGAGGGTACCCTTACCTTGGGTGTGTAGATACTGCATTAGCCGTGTCATTGCTGGGCCTGTCCAGGGTTACCTCAGGTGTTCGCATGTTTTGGCTTTGGGGTGACGTCCCGGGCTGGTCTGGATGTAAGTACCAGCTCGTGTTTGTTGATCGTTCCTAATTATGGTTTCCCTTGTCGCTATGGGTGTGGTGGGGATGATTCAGTCAATGATGATGCTCGGGTATTTCGAAGGGGGCAAGAGGGGGGGGAATGCGTCTGGGTGGGAAGAAAGGAAGAAGGGGGGGGGTAGTTCCGTCCAGTTCGTCTGTCGGCCATCTAGCGTCGTCTGGGGTGTGTGTTCTGAGTACTATCTGTCTGTGTCGTGGTTTCCGTTAGTGTTAGGCCTGAGTTCTAATTGGAACTCTTCTTTTGCCATCTCTAGAATCCAGTGCGTCCAGATGCTCATGTAGGTAGTGGGTGTAGTGTTGGCCGTCATGGTCAGTTCCTCTATCGACCTTAGTTCTTCCATTTGGCTAAACCAGGTCGAAAGTGGAGGTGTAACTGTTTGTTTCCAGAATTGGGGGAGCACTCGTTTGGCCACGTTAAGTATTCTAATGGTCATGGATTTTTTGTATTTGGATCGGGGAACTGTTGTGTGGTGTAGGAGCATCGCTGCCGGTTCCAGGGGGGGGGGGCGCGTCCGCGAACTTCTCTAGCATTTTGTGTATCCTCTTCCAGTATGGTTGGATCAACGCGCAATCCCACCAGATGTGTTTCGTGGTGCCCACCTCTCGTTCACATCTCCAGCAGAGTCTGGAGTGGTCTGGGTTTACGTGGTGAAGGAGATGTGGTGTCCTATACCAATGTGTTAGAAGCTTGTAGGCCGTTTCCTGTGTTTTGCTGTGAGTGGAACAGTGGTGTGTAAGGTAGCAGATGGTTTCCCATTCTGCTTCTGTTAGTGTGTTACCCAGGGCTGTTTCCCATTTTCCCATGAAGAGTGGTGTCTCGGACGGGGTTTCTGATTGGAGCATGGAATATAAGAAGGACACTCCGTGTGGGAGCGGGTCTGGGTGTGAGCTGACCACTTCTATCGTGGTCTGGTCTCTGGCCAGTGCTGGTCCCTGCGGCAGGGAGTGGACGTAATTGGTCAGTTGGGCATGTCGGAAGCGGTGCATAAAGGTCGGGGGCGTCTCTCCCATCAAGTCCGTTAGTGTTTACATTTCCCACCTTGGAGGAAGTGGTGTAGGCGTGGGGTTCTGTCTGGGAGGATGTGTTTGAGGATTCCAGGGTCCAGACCCGGCGGGAAGTCCTCGTTGTGTGTCAGGGGCAGGAGGGGGGAGGGGTACGGTGCCATATTCCCCTTCTTTGCGGCCTTCCTCCAAACTCTCATAGTGTGTCTCGTGTATATGGACATGTCACCTCTATCGGTTGTGTCTCGGCCCCAGGGAAGCCCCGAGATCGGTCTGCCTGCTTCTGCCTCTTCCACTGTCTTCCATAGTTTGTGAACTCCGTCTTTAGACCACTCCATGATTCTCTGCAGGTGTGTGGCCACGTAGTACTGGTGGAAGTCTGGGAGGGCTAGTCCCCCTTTGTCTTTAGGACGTGTCAGTGTGGAAAATTTCACTCTGGGCCTCCCCCCGTTCCATACGTATTTTATCATTTCTTTTCTGAGTGTGTTAAAGAAGGGGTCTGGTATGACAGTGGGGATGGCCTGGAAGAGGTATAAGAGGCGCGGAAGGAGGGGGCGTGGCCGACAGCCGAGCTATATGGCAGCACACTAGCTCAGCTCCTGAGCAGCACGGACAGAACCGCCGAAAACGGAGGTAACAAACCCACGATGGGCAATCACAAAAAGGCTCACCCTGCTCCCCAGCTCTCCGGGAAGACCCCAGCCGGGAAATCGTGCACTGTGGCCCGTCTATTTAGAGATTATTCCGACCGCACGGCGGACCTCGGGGAATCCAACATGGCGCCGGCGGCAGTAACCGCCGACTCAGATCCTCCAAGCCCCACAGCGTCAGACACATCACAGGTGTCGATGGAAGCAGATATTAAAGGCATATTACGAAATTTGCCCTCCAGAGCTGACCTAGCTCAGATGCTGGGAAAGTTAGAAACTACCTTCCAACAGAAGATGGAAAGCCTCAATTCAGAAATAACTCAGGTAGGCCGCAGAGTTCAGGACCTGGAGGATGAAAGGGGGTCTCACCACACATTAATGCATTCCCTATCAGCTAAAGTCCAAGCCCAAGAAAGGCATTTATCTATGATGCAACGCTCTCTAGACGATATCGACAATAGGGGCAGGAGAAATAATTTACCAGAAGCAGAAGGGGAAAACCTATATAACATCCTGGCCTCGCTTTTCAATCTTATACTTAAGCGCAAGCCAGAATCACCGGTCATCCTGGACAGAGCACACCGTTCCCTTCGCCCCAAAGCAGCGGTCGGCGATGCCCCAAGAGATATTATCTGCCGCATCCACTACTACGCTCTTAAGGCAGATATTTTGAAACACCTCAGGGACACCTCAGGCCCCTTGTTATATCAGGGACACGAAATACAGATCTATCAAGATTTATCTTGGCACACGCTGCAAGCAAGACGAGCCCTACGGCCAATCACCGATCAGCTACGTTCGCGCAACATACGATACAGATGGGGTTTCCCTTTTGCCCTCATCGTAAACACCCGCGGAACCACATATACGATCTCTACACACCAGGACATCGTGCCATTCACCGAAGCATTAAACCTAGCAGAAACATCCATCCTGGATTGGTATGCTCCTGATCCGGCGTTAACAGCACCACCTCAACAGAAGAGACCACGATGGAGATCCCCGGCTAAGAGACAACGGCAGACCCAGGCTGGACTTTCCCAACACTTAGAAGAAGGAGGGCAGACCACAGCTGCTGGACGCTAAATCGCCTCTACTGACACTTTCTAGTAACAACCCCACGATACCCTTCTCTGCACGTCCAATTTTCAAAATAAAGACGCTGGCCTCTACTCCCAGATAGAGCCCACTCACAAGACTTGGACTTACCCCAACAACACGGTCCAGAAAGGGATTAATCACGAATGCCACTACGGCCGACGCTGAAACCTCAGGTCGTATACATGCTTATGTTTTGACCTATGTTTGCTTTCTGTAATTGTGAAATTGACATACACTAATACTATAGGGGTGACCTGCTTAGATGTGACTGTGGGGTTAACAAGTATCTCCCGCCCAAGGGGTACACATATGCAACGCATTGCGCTAGGGAGACAAAGGGACTGACAGACATGGACAAGACTGGCCAGAGAAAACAGCACAGCCCAGACATACTAAAACTCGGTACACGTTACCGTCCAGAGAAGGGGATACTAGACCGACACCTGACATAAAGGGATACCCAAGGGAGGGAAAGGTATTAGGACCCACCTGGACGACTCATACCTCCTTCCCCCATAAAAAGCGCCAGCCGACCTCACCCCCACGCTATCCTATTGCCTTAAAATATATTTACCTCCACAAAGCAATAATAAACCAAGATGCGGTTCAGCTCCAAGCGCCCCAGGAGCCCACTGTATCATACTTAAAAAAATAAAATAAAAAAAAAAGTGCACACGCTCCCTTTCTCCCCCCCCCCACCTACATCAGGGTCATCTCAACCTTGCCTACTGTAGACTACGGGACTTCTCAGGGGCAGACCCTAGGTATTTATATTCCTATAGTTGCCAAAGAGCAACACCGGTAACTTAACGTCATCATCTATTGTATATAGTTTTGTTTTGTTTTGTTAAAATTTGTATATCGCATTGACATTGTGTAGTATTGCAACACCTTTTGGTGTAAGAATTTATACAACGCCAGCCAAATATCTGGCCTGTCGAATACACGCAGGGTACGCATCACGCAACATCCATAGATATAGACTACAAACACACACCCCACACGACCATAGTAACCCTTTTACACACCACCCTCCCCCAAATCTCCAGCCATGGCAACAATTTCCATACTCTCACACAATGCTAGGGGGCTGAATACCCCCGAAAAGTGCCACATGGCCCTCACGGACTACCATAAATCAAAAGCGGAAGTGGTGTTCATACAAGAGACACACTTTCGTAAAGACTCAGCACCATCACTAAAATCCAGACACTACACAAAGGGATACTTTAGCAATTATGTAGGCTCGAAGTCACGGGGAGTGGCGATTCTCCTTTCCCCGCATCTACCTTTCACATACAAAGAACACACATCTGACGACAATGGGAGATATATCTTTCTGAAGGGCCTGATGGGCACAACCCCAATAACCCTAGCCAACATATATCTCCCCAATAGGAAACAATTCCAAGCCCTACGTAAGATAATCAAGCAGCTGATACAATTTACTGACGGCATGTTGATTTTAGGAGGCGACTTCAACATCTCCCTAGATGGAGTATTAGACACAACTTCACAAGCCTCCACATACCAAGTCTCAACACGGGTGCAAGTCCAGAAACTTTTGGACTCGCATCAGCTCTATGACTGTTGGCGCGTCTTACACCCCGCTGAGCGGGACTATTCCTATTACTCATTCTCCTCGTGCTCGTATTCGAGAATTGACTTATTTCTTCTCCCACACAGATTTCTGAACTTAGTCCACTCCTGCACATACGATACAATCACGTGGTCCGATCACGCACCAATCTCCCTCTCACTTCAGATTCCCTCCCTACATCCCACTCGGACACAGTGGAAACTGAATGATACCCTACTTAACCATACCACTATCCGGAACCAAGCCGAATCCTCCCTGGAACAGTATTTCGAGCTCAACACACACCCAGTATCCACCTACCCCATCATTTGGGAAGCACACAAGAGCACAATAAGAGGTACGTTCATCCAGGCAGCCTCTAGACTCAAAAAATCGAGGGAATCTCGCACACTTAGTTTCACTAGAGAGATTAGGCGCCTAGAGGAAATACACAAAAACGATCTCAATCTCACCACATTTAAGACACTGATCGAAAAAAGGACCGAGTTAAATACAATTCTCGACATCAATACCAAACGCTCCCTAGCCAAGACAAGATGCACATACTACACACACGGGGGTAAATGCGGGCGCTTGCTGGCCCATGCACTAAAGAAACAACGGGAACATACATTCATAGCGGCCATACGCACGAAGGAAGGTAAACTGTCACACTCAATGACTGACATACTCGCAGAATTCAAAGATTTTTACTCCTCGCTATACAATTTAAGACAAAGCCCCCCAGCGACAGCAGACATCCGAGATTTCCTATCTCGTAGGATCCACAAAGCCTTACCACACAATCTACGAGAATCCCTAGAAAAACCTATTTCCACAGACGAATGCCTCCAAGTAATCAAACAGCTTCCACTAGGGAAAAGTCCAGGCCCTGACGGACTCACTGCCAAATATTACAAGACTTTTGCTCCTCTGCTCATACCCCACTTCCAAAACACGTTCAATGCTCTACTCAAAACGGACACTCTCCCCCCACAGGCCTTGAACGCAACGATTACGCTACTTCCCAAATCAGGGAAAGATTTAACTCAATGCGGCAGTTACAGGCCGATCTCCTTGATAAATATTGACTTAAAATTATTCACAAAAATTCTGGCCAACAGACTCAGACCGCTGCTACCAGGACTGATACATGGAGACCAGTCAGGTTTCATCCCCGGCAGGGAAGCCAAACACAACACCACAAAACTGCTAAACCTCATACACAAAGCAACGAGAGATGGATGCCCCAGTTTGCTCCTGTCCATTGATGCCGAAAAGGCGTTTGACAGGGTAGATTGGACCATGTTATCACACACTTTACAATACATGGGGTTCGGTCCAAATTGGCTCAAATGGTTCAATGCAATATACTCACACCCCACGGCGCACATTAGGGTCAATGGCCAATTGTCAGAACCAGTGACGATAAGGAACGGCACCAGACAGGGATGTCCCCTGTCGCCCCTCCTATTTGTCCTGGTACTGGAGCCCTTCCTTCAGGGTATTAGAGACGAGACCTCGATTAAAGGCATCACAACGGGCACAACGGAATATAAGATAGCAGCGTTTGCAGACGACATGCTTTTCACAATCTCAGACCCAGTGTCGTCAATACCTCACCTAATGGCAGAAATGGAATCATTTAGCAAGATTTCCAATTTCAAGGCCAACCTCAGCAAATGCGAGATACTGCCGCTAAACATTTCCCCTCTCGACGCAGACATTATACAACGAACACATCCATTTGTTTGGTCGACCCGCACGATAAAATACCTAGGTATTCACTTAACCAAAGAGGCATCCCACCTATTTGAGAGTAACTTCCCTAGTTTGATGAAAAACATACAATCAGATCTCAACACCTGGAACAAACCTCAATTTGGATGGTTCTGCAGGCTGAACATTCTCAAAATGAATGTTTTGCCACGACTCCTATATGTTATGCAGGTATTACCAATTACTCTACCTAAGTCATGGTTCACAACGGTCCGGAAAACCCTTACGACTTACATCTGGGCACACAAGAACCCAAGGCTGGCCTACTCACTCCTCACACGACCAAAGGACGAAGGGGGCCTAGGCCTCCCAGACCTAGAGAGATATCACCAAGCAGTCCTTCTGACCAGACTGTATGACTGGACACACCAACACCCTACAGCACAATGGATACACATAGAAAATACCTTCTTCAGGACTCCCATTTTCACAATACCATGGCACAAATCAGGACTGCCATTTTTATTGCACTCCCCACATCCCACAATCTCACCAACCTTACGAATGTGGGCCAAGATAAGGACTCACCAGACAATGTCACCTTACCCTTCCCCGTTATATCCAATAACACACAACCCTCTCTTTCAACCGGGAGAGGATGGGAGGGCATTTAAGCAATACCATGACTCACACTACCTACGCCTCGCCGAGGTTGTAGACGACACGGGAACCCAGGTGAAACCATTGCAAACTACAATAGAGGGTCAGACTGTACTGCAAACATTTCAATACAAACAACTCTCACACTTCCTAATCACAGGGCCACTGGCACATAATCCTGTCCGTCCTTACACACAATTAGAAACACTTTGTAAAGAACATACCTTAAAGAAGAAAGTCATATCAGAGATGTACACAAAGATCGCTAAAACAATGCCTCACCATCCACCGGCCTTTACCTCGTCCTGGGAAAAAGGAACTAAACACATCTTTCACACCAGAAACGTGGCGCGCCATATTCACACATATCCATAGGTCCTCTAGAAACACCACAACCCAAGAGAGTAACTACAAAAGGGTAGTGAGATGGCACTACACCCCGACAAAATTACGATCCCTATTTCCAACACACCCCCATCAATGTTGGAGGTGTCATGCACCCGAAGGCAACACCGCCCACATCTGGTGGTCTTGCCCGGTGATCCAACACTACTGGAAGCGCATACATGGGGCGATACAGTCGATTCTATCTACGCATGTCCCCTTTACCCCGGAACTTTTTCTATTCCTGATCACCCCCCGAAACATACCAAAATCGACAGCAGGCCTACTGACACACCTGATTTCTGCAGCGAACCAACTTATTCCAGCACTATGGAAGCACCCACATTCACCATCCATCCGAGAATGGATACAAAAAGTCGACACTATTAGGGGTCTAGAGGAGACATGCCTCTCCCTCACAGACAAATACTCCACATACACAACCACATGGCAGCCATGGTGCGACTATCTCAGCAACACTCATGGTCACCTGGCACCCTAGAGTCAGACAAGCACCCCAGTATGGAAACCCGGTTTTTCCTTTCTTGGATCACCAGATACAACTCTGCTCGTCTGATACCCACGTTGAGAAAGCGACTCAGCCTTAATTAGAGTTGCCAATTAGAGTCCGGGGAACAACGACAAAAACAACAACAGCCCGAGCCTATATCCCTATGCTGCATACCCGCCACCATAGGTCAAACCGTCAGGTACACTCATGACACTATAAGGATATCGTCACTCTCCGCATTAAGTTAAACTGGGTACAATGCACACTCAAGCTAACTATGACGTATCACCATGAAGCAAGGTCAGACGACCCGATACCAACCGTTGTACATTCCATAATGCCATTGTCATGCCTTAACATCACTGTATCTTATTGTTTCATATATTATATCTTGAATACCACTGACAATTGATGTATCTATGCGAATTTCCAATAAAATTTTCAAAAAAAAAAAAAAAGAATACTTGTAATCTGGCTAAAACACTTAGCACTTTTAAAATAATTAGTTAATGAATCAACGTTGCTAACTGATTAATTTGTTAATTAAATTATCTCATTTTGTAAAAAAAAAAAAAAAAAGAGGCGCGGAAGGAAGTTCATTTTTATGACCTGCACTCTCCTGAGCCACGATATGTGCGGGTAGGACCATTCCCTCAAGTCTCGTTGGAACGTGTGCAGTATAGTGGCGAAGTTGTCCCTATACAGGTCTCTGCTCTGCTTGGTCAGCCATACCCCTAAGTATCTAATTTTTTTTCGGCCCATTGAAAGGGGAAGCTGCGTCGTAGCGGGTCTGCGCGTGTGGCGGGGACGCTAACATTAAGGATGTAGGATTTGCCGTAGTTAATTTTAAGGTTAGATATAGCGCCAAATGTCCGCAGGTCTTTCTGGATGTTTGGGAGGGTGATCTCGGGGTTGGTCACCACAAAAAGTAAGTCATCCGCGTACGCCGCTACCTTGTGGTGTATTTGGCCTGTCGTCCGGCCCGTTGTGGCGGATGTGTGTGAGGAATGGTTCCAGGGCGAGAGTGAACAGAAGCGGCGAGTGGGGGCACCCCTGTCGCGTGCCGTTGTGTATGGTAAAGGTCTCAGTCAGCACCCCGTTAACTAACACCGTCGGTGTTCGGTATAGCGCCTCTATCCAACGTCGAATGTGGGGATAGCGTCTCGAAGAGGTAGTCCCAGCTCACTCTATCGAAGGCCTTCTCTGCGTCCGTGGACAACAAGAGGAGGCCTCCGTCCGTGCCCCCACCTCCGTGCATAAGTGTGAGCGCTCTGATGGTGTTGTCGCGCGCCTCGCGTCCTGTCACAAATCCCACCTGGTCAGGGTGGACCAGAGATGGGATATGTTTGGTGAGGCGCACCGCCAGGATCTTGGCTAGTAGCTTAATGTCGCAATTGATTAGCGATATTGGTCTGTAATTCCCGCAATGCTCTCTGTCTTTGCCGTCCTTGGGTATGATGGTGATATGGGCTGTCAGGGCTTGGGTAGGGATGTGGTCTCCTTCTCGTATCGCGTTAAATGCTTCCACCATGGGTGGGTATAGATCCTCGGCGTAAGTCTTATAGTATTTTACCGGTAAGCCATCCGGCCCCGGGCTTTTGCCCGGTTTAGTGAGTTTGACTGCTCGCGCTAATTCCTCAACGGTTATGGGTTCGTCAACCAGGTCAGCAACTTCTACGTCTAGGGTCGGTATCGGGTATTTAGTCAGGTATTCCTGAATCGAGCGGCGAAGGTGTGCCTTAGCTAGTTCGGTTGTCGGTTGTGGGAGTTCGTATAGCTCAGTGTAGTATGTACGGATCGCTCTCATGATATCAGTCGGGAGACGGTGTAGGGACCCCTGTTTGTCTCTGATCTTGTCGATGTATGTGTGCTGTCTCTGTTTCCTCAGCATCGTAGCGAGGAGCTTACCACTCTTGTTCCCATGTAGGGTAAAGAAGGCCCTATTTCTAAGTGCCTCCCTGTGGTGTTTGGAATGCAGTATGGTCGCTAGGTCCCTCCGCAGTTGTAGGAGTCGGGTCTGGTGTGTGTGGTCTGGGTCGCGTTTGTTTTGTTCGTCCGTTTTGTGTATGTCATCTAGTAGGGTGGTCAGTCGAGCTTCGGTTTGTTTTTTTTAGTATTGCCCCCTGTTGGATATAGTGACCTCTTATCACACTTTTGTGTGCCTCCCAGCGTATCGTCGGCGATGTCTGCTCCGTCGTGTTGGTGGCAAGGTACTCTCTGATTTTATCGCCTATAAGGGTCGTGACTCCCGGGTGGGAGAGTAGGTATTCATTGAGTCTCCATTTCGGAGATGTGGGGCAAAATAGTGGTGACTTTATTTTGAGGGAGACAGGGGCATGGTGGCTGTTCCGATCTCGACGTCAGTTACCAATGAAAGGTCGTAGTGTGAGGTGTATATGTGGTCGATGCGGGAGTATGAGTTGTGCGGATGGGAATAGAAAGTGAAGTCTCGGGCGTCTGGGTGGTGGGCCCTCCAGCAGTCGACCAGTCGGTGGTCCCGGAGTAGGGATTTGATGCCTTGCAGTTGTTGGTTGGGGATATGTGAGGTGCCCGTTGAGGTGTCCCATGACGGTTCTAATGCGACATTAAAGTCCCCCCCCCAGTATGAGAGTCCCTTCTTTGAACGCCTGGAGCTTGTGGAGTGTTTGTTGAGGAAGCGGTAGTGTCGTGTGTTTGGGGCGTATATGGTTGCGAACGTGTACTGACGGCCTGCTATTTCCCCCTTGAGGAATAGGTACCTGCCTTCATCGTCCGACAAGCAGCCCCCCTCCTGGAACGGCACCCTCTAATGGAAAAGTATTGCTGCTCCCCTAGCTTTCCCCCGTGGTAGTCACTGTAGAATCCTTGTGTGTAGTGTTGGTTTGTTAGTTTGGGTCTGGCCCCTTTCTGAAAGTGTGTTTCCTGCAACATGACTATCGAGGCCCTTTGTTTATGAAAGTCTCTCAGTGCTCCTGATCTCTTCTCTGGTTTGTTCAGGCCTTTGGCATTGATCGTGAGAATATGCAGCGGGGCGGGAGTCAGTGTCATGTCGTTTGGTCAGTCGGCTGTTGGGTGGTGCTGTATGGGTGTCGTTGTCCAAGTCCCTGCTGTGTGTGTGTACCAGGTGTGGCCTGTTCGTCGTGGTCAGTTTGAGTACAAGGTGTCAGGGTTCAAGGTGGGGTAGAGAGAGGGATAAGATATCGTGGGATTCGTGGAGATGCCCTGTGATCTCCAGTGGGTGTGTTCCGGTCTCGGGACCGTTAGGTGTAGACGTCGGGGAGTTTCAATCCACGGTGCCACCAGTGGCTCCCGTGAGTGACTCACCGTCTGAGTGACGTCTCTCCTACTGGGCAGTGGTAGGGTGTATCGGTGTCGGTCTTCCGTACGGCCAGTCGGGTCCCATGTCGCCCCTTTTTGGTTCCCGGATGCTACCTCAATGGGATGTGATGGTCTTCCCCGCCTCGGGGTGTGTTGGCTCGAGAGCCGGCGTGTGTGTTGCACAGCATGTCTGTTCAAGGTACCGTAGTAAGGCATAAACCGTAACAATAACATATAGATTAAATTCACAACAGGTGATAACAAGTAGTTGACATTTCTACCATGGTGCAGGGCTGCACTTCCACCCCCTCCCCCCCCGCTCCCCTCTCCCTCCGTTGGGTGGCTTATCTAGCGTGAGCAAACCCGTCCCTCGTTCCTTTACTCTCTGGGGTTGGGGGCACCTTCATCCGGGGTCAGGGCGAGGGCACTCGTGTCTCTGGAATCGTTTTAATCAATCTGGGTGTGCTCACTCGGGTGGTCGCTTACGTGTCCGTGCCCTCCTTGTCACACGTCTAGAGCGTGTGGCTGATCTATGGGCTAGTCTGGATTGTGTGGCCTGGTTGCGACCTTACCCTCCTTCCCCACTGTATCTTATCAGCGTCCCCACCCCAGGTGTGCCCCGCCGGGGGGGTGGTGCCCCCCTGATCCCCTAGACCCAAGTGTGTGGGCCTGATGTTGCTCGTCTCCCTTGCCCCTTGCATTATTATAGGAAGATCAAATTAGTCCAGTAGGCCACAGGGCCCCCCGGTGCTTCTCTGCTGGTGTGGCTGGACGTGTCTCTTGTGGGAGGTGCCCCTGCGGTTGTGTGGCCCAGTGGCGGCCGCTCCCACCCCTCTCTCCCGCAACCCTTGTGTCCCCACCCCGGGTGTGCGAACGGCGGCGGCCGGACCCAGCCGGGGGGGTGGACACTCTATATTCTCCTAACCCTATATATGTGGATCAGATGTCCCTCGTTACCCTTGCACCTTGCGTTATCATAAAAATGTTAAATTAGTCCATTAGGTCACAGTGTCCCAGGTGCGCCCCCCGGTGCTTCTCTGCTTATGTGGCTGGGTGTGTCTCCCGTGGGAGGTATACTTGCGGTTCGGAGGGGTCAGCGCATTGTGTCCATAGTCTCTGGATCTGGTAATCGGGTATGGAGGTGTGTGTCTGGTCCACGGGTGGGTCGAGGTGAGGCCCAGGATGGAAGGTAGGTGGCACGCAGTCTCTTATATGTTGGCGCCCGTGGGGCGCGTGGTCTGCTGTCTAGTTCTTCGTGGCCTGGAGGGCTGTTGCGACTGGCGGTGTGCTTCGGGTGAAAACTCGTAGAAGGACATCGGGTCCGGCCAGGTCAGCTGTATGTGCTGACCTGGAGATAGGTCCAGGTATAGTTGTAGTTCCGCGCCATGATGAAGGATTTGTTTTTTCTCCCTAGCGCTCTTCAGGATGTCTTCCTTCACTTGAAAGTGTAGTAAACAGCATATCACGTCCCTTGGGGGGGACTCCGGAGGACCTCTGGGTCTGAGGGCTCTGTGTGCCCTAACAAAATCAATAGGCGTCGTGTTCGGCCGCTGTAGGAGGGAGTTGAAGATTTCCGTGAGGGAATCTCGTATTGGGGTTGTCTGGTCAAGTTCCTCAGGCAGGCCCCGAATTCTGATATTCTGCCGCCTCCCCCTATTATCGAGGTCTTCCATGTGGAGGGCCATTTGGCGCAGTTGTAGCGTCTGCCGCTGTATTACGTTTGCGGTGGCGTTTTGTGCTGATGTCACGTGGTCACAGTCTGCCTCCAACAATGCTAGCTTATGGTGTAGCCCCTACATGTCCTCCCTCAAGGCATGGAGTTCCCCTGTTATGGGCTTGTGAAGGGCGGCATTTGCCTCTTTAAGGTCAGCTTTCGTGGGTAGGTTGCTCAATAGGGATGCCCAGTCCAACTGGGATGGGGGTAGGTCAGGTGTAAGTAGTACCTGTTCGTGATGTCTGCTGCCTGGTGAGGACGGGCGGGCCAGGCCCGAGGCCTCCGAGTCACTAGAGGCCTGAGAGACGTGATCCGCTTGGGTCAGGAGGTACTGTCTCATGCCCGGTGTCTGGGACCCCCTGGGAGTGTTGGCGGCCGCTGCCGCTTGCTGTTGCCGGTTTGTTTTGCCCATTTTGCTGTGTGTGGGGCTAGTGAGGCGGGTAATAGTGCAGAGCCTGCAGGGAGCTTCGGGTTCACGCCGCCATTCCGATCGGCGTCCAAGCCACGCCCCCAATGCCTTATTTTTTAAGTTTAAACTGTAGTATGGAAATTCAGGTTATGGATTATAAAACCCAGTATGTAACATACTAAATTAACAGTGCATGTACTAAACTTAATATTCCAACAGTATAATACCAAGTAGATTAAACCATGAGTCAACTGTTGTGCCTTTGCCAGTCATTAGGGTAGTTTATAACAAGCTATTGCGTTATGATTATTTAACTGCTGCATATTGATAAAAAATCACAGTCACAAACAAGAGTGGGTTGAGACATTGCATGACAATGAAAGTAACACAGTTGTGTGGTGTAGTGTGGATGCATGCTGCGGAACTGTAGTGGTTTGTGAGAATGGAGCTGTACTATCCTAGTCTTCTGTGATGGACCTTCTCGGGGTCAGGCTGGTGTGTCGATATATGTGTGCGGTGATAAGCTGTTGTGACCGCCATGCAGCTGGCGAGGGTAGTGTTGGTCTTATGTGTGGTGCTTGTGTACTGCCAGCCGTGTCGGGTGAGTGTACTCCCTTGGTAGGGATGAAGTATGTGTTGTGTATGGCTGGGTCTGATTACCATGGTAGGTGGCCTGCTTTAGAGTCTATAGTTCAGTTGGTTAATAGTTCAGTCTCTGAGTTGTTGGTTGCGGGGTGCCTCACCCTATGCCCGTTCTGGTGGCTCTGCTTGTACGACTGGGTGAGTGTAGGCTGCTCATGCTCCATCTGGGTGGGTGTTCCGGCAGCGTTTTCAGGTGGGTCAGCGAGGAGTGGAGGTGACTGCAGCTGGGGGCTTCTCCTGTATTCCCGGCATCATGTGGGGTTGGCACCATGTGGCCACAGACTCGGTTGCCTCTCGGGGCCGGGTCTTTCCCATGATGGGCGCTGTGGAGGGCCCTGGTGGTTGTCCGCCACCAGCGGCGGGCGGCTCTCCTGCGGTGTGGTCGGTGGATAGGAGGGAGTCTCCTAATGTTCCCCTGCCGGGATGGGTGTTCCACCTGTCTGTGCGCGGCGGCTTTTCCCGGGGTCTGCCCGCTCTGCCTTACAGCCTGGGGCTGCCTCACCTCTTCTTGGTGTTTAAGGGTTTGACGTGCCATCCGTCTTTTCAGCTTCTCCCAGAACCGGCTGAGCAATGCATCTAGACGCTGGTGTAGAGGCTGGGTGGAAGCATGCTCTGCAGTTTTCCCTGAGGTCTCCATTTTATGAGCGTCCGCTCGACTTTGTTTCATGCTGTTGGCTGTCTTCATCAATTGCAGTCAATTGAGGCTTAAGGTACATGCTTTTATGGACCAGGATAACCCCCACTGGTCATGGGGAGGCCCGATGCTTCGGGTGCCGCTTGGTTTGGCGAGTTGGGAGAGCGGCCGTCTCTCCTCACCACCATGCGTTGTAGGCCCCAAGTTCCCGGCCCGGACTCCCAGCGGGTTTGTAGGTCTGTGAGGTGTCCTCCTGTACCCCCGCTTTCACAGTGCCAGTTGCAGTGGGCTGAAGGACCAGTTTGGGTGAGTTTTCCTCCGTTTTCCGCCGAAAATCCGGCCCAAGCTCGGGAGCTCACAGAAAGCATGTCTGCTCAGCTCCCCGGTCAGGCCCTGCCCCCCCACACACTGCATTATATACACACTGCATTCATTATATACACATACAACACACAAACACAAACACACTGCATTCATTATATACACACACAAACACACACTCTGCATTCATTATATACACACACACAACACACAAACACACACTCTGCATTCATTATATACACACACAAACACACACTCTGCATTCATTCTATACACACACTGTAAATAAATATTCAATTAATGTAATTTTATTGGGGATATACTGGTAATTTTATTTAGAAATTTACCAGTAGCTGCTGCATTTCCCACCCTAGGCTTATACTCGAGTCAATAAGTTTTCCCAGTTTTTTGTGGTAAAATTAGGGGCCTCGGCTTATATTCGGGTCGGCTTATACTCAAGTATATACGGTATTCTTGCTTTATTTCAGATTACTTTGCCGTTCTTGTTTAAAATAGATAAATAACATTTCTATAAAAACTGCAGCCTGATCCTCCTCCAATGCAGGCATTAATACTGATGACTTTTGTCAAGTCTCATAGAAAAGCAGTAAGGGGGACACATTGCATGTGCAACAAGTGCCAATTCAAAGCTTTGCTATGAGAAGCACCGAATCCAACGCTCATTAGCCCCCCTGGCCACAAAAACCTACCTGGCATGGCGATTCAGGCCTGGCAAGGCAGTCCCCCTTCTGCCAGTTCGACCCTTCTGGGCTAAGTTGTCAAAAAGTTGTCCCCAAAAGTTTTAAATAATATATAATACATGTAATATACATGCATAATATATTATAAGTTGATTAAAGCATGGCAATAATATATTATACATACATTTTACATATATAATTTCATTGTTCCTCTATTTTGATATTAATATATTTTTAAATATATTAATATCAAAATACACTTGGAAACAAATTATATATGTAATATATATGTATAGTATATTATTAGCATGATTTAATTAACTTATAATATATTGTAGATATAACATCAAATAGTATGCATAAAAAAATATATATATATACATAATATCATTATAAGTGCTTTTTAATATTAATATATGCATATTTATAAAGTACACTGAGAATTATTTATCAATAAATAAAACTAATAATAAAAAAATAATATATATATATATATATATATATATATATATATATATATATTTGTAGTAGGGGCAATATGGCCGAACAGAGAAATCTTAGCATAATATAATCATAACATCCATAAGTTAGCACCAGTCGGTTGTGGTGTGCCGGAACCGACAAAGCAGTAGGCCTGTAATAAAAGTGGGCCCACCTTAGAGGGTGTTATACATAGAGGGAGTGGTGGGAGGGTTGACTCGCCAGACCAGCAACGGTAAGGTGGGAGTGGATTGGCAGCCCTTTTAAAGGGGAACCAAGCCCTTCCCACAACTACAGGCCAAGCCTTCAAATTTGTAGTCGGGGCAATATGGCCGAACAGAGAAATCTTAGCATAATATAATCATAACATCCATAAGTTAGCACCAGTCGGTTGTGGTGTGCCGGAACCGACAAAGCAGTAGGCCTGTAATAAAAATGGGCCCACCTTAGAGGGTGTTATACATAGAGGGATGGTGGGAGGGTTGACTCGCCAGACCAGCAATGGTAAGGTGGGAGTGGATTGGCAGCCCTTTTAAAGGGGAACCAAGCCCCTCCCACAACTACAGGCCAAGCCTTCAAATTTGTAGTCGGGGCAATATGGCCGAACAGAGAAATCTTAGCATAATATAATCATAGCATCCATAAGTTAGCACCAGTTGGTTGTGGTGTGCCGGAACCGACAAAGCAGTAGGCCTGTAATAAAAGTGGGCAAAAGAAAATGACCAGGAAACATAATTCGTGAACCAACTTCGTTTATTGAGATAAGTCACAAAAAGCTTGTCTTAATTCTTTAACGGGATTAGGTATGTAGAGTGTGTAGGTGGAATATTTCCAGCGTCCCATAGCCTTAATAATATGATTTCCCTATACGGAAAGAGTGACCTGAAAATTGATTAGGGTTTAGCATGAATTTAGCTGTGGTCAGAGTGTGTCCATGCAGTTCAAACAAAGGCTGTTGGGGTTGTTTTTGGACTGAAAGGGAATAAGTATCCAAAACTTTTACTGGGCACCATATATTGGGAGTAGGGTACAGAGGAATTTGAATAGTGTGTCCTTCGGTGCTGGTTTTTGATTGTCTTAGGGAGAGAATGTAATGGTCGGTATGTTTTTGTAAATCATTACTTCTTAGGTAATCGTGTGCTGTGATGGTCGTGGTTGTAAATTCACTGGGACGTAGGAACCCGTAAAAAGCGAGATATAGGGCTGTTTTTATTATGTTATTGGTCATGGGTTCAAAAGGAGATGAATCTAATAAGTTGGATAGAGAGTGGAATATGTTGTTGTATATGGGTAGTCTTTGTGAGGGAACATGTGTATCTAATTTTTTTAATGCCTTTAACCCCTTAAGGACACATGACATGTGTGACATGTCATGATTCCCTTTTATTCCAGAAGTTTGGTCCTTAAGGGGTTAAGTAATGTTTTTATTTGATATGATGTCAAGAAATCCGTAGTGTTAGGTTGTTGGATAAGCATATGGTGCTGGATGCCGCTAAGGTACAGTTTAATGGTATTAAAGGATAGTTTAAGGTTGATGTGGCAAAAAGAAGTAAAACTTAAAATCATTTCTAACGCAAACATGTCGTGGATGTGAAACTTGGTGATACATTTCGTGAATACATGGAAAATCCTATCATAAGTGTTCCTAGTGTTTACTGAGAGTGCCAGATGAGAAATGTGACGTGCGTAATCTAACAAAGTCTTTAATCCATTATCATGTCTCCGAATAGAGGTCGCTCGTCTGGAAGCATTGGGTAGTATCGAGAGGAAAGCCTGGAAACGAAACCGAGACAAGTGATCAGCAGAGGTGTTTGTGTACCCCAGAATGTGTATGCATGTTATAAAGAATTGACAAGTGGCCGCTACCCATGCCTTAGTAGTCTCATAATGACCAGTGATGCCGATCGGCCTTTATTGACAATATGGCATATAGCCATTTATCTGAGTAGCACCTGACCGCGTGGCCAGACCAATATGGTCCCCAAGCAATGGCTGCCGCCACAATCGGGTACAACTCGAATAAAGCCGAGGTATCAGAGAATTTGGGTAGTGATTTGACTTCGGTCGGCCAAGGTCCCCAAAGCCATTGATCACCCCAGATTGCCGCAAAGCCTGTGTTAGCTGCGGCATCTGTCCACAGTGTAGGTGAAGTGTCGGAGGGGGGTGGTATAAACATGGTTCGCCCGTTCCAAGAGGTGAGAAAAAAAACCCACATGCGTAAATCCGAGGTTGCGTGTACATTTAATGTGATATGTGAAGTGTCTGAGGTGAATAGTGGAAACAAGGATAGCAGGTGGGATTTAAATTATCTACCTTGGGGTATGATCCTCATGGCAAAATTGAGCGACCCAAGCAGTGATTGAAGTTCTTTGTGATTGCAATGACTTTGTAGCAGGTAATGTTCAATACTTGCCAGGGTACGCTCAATCTTGTCTTGAGGTAGACTAGCCTGCATGTGTATCGTGTCTAGTTGGATCCCCAAAAATTGCATGTTGGTATCTGGACCCAAAGTTTTGTGAGGGGAGACAGGAATATTGAGGGATTCAAACAAAGCCAACATGTGATTCAAACTACTGGGTGGGAGTGTGTTATTCTCAATCGTGAGGAAATCGTCCAGATAGTGGATAACCGAAGGGCACTTGCACACATTTAGTAACAACCAACATAAAGCTTCTGCAAACGTGTCAAAAATACATGGGCTGCTTTTGGAGCCAAAATTTTGTCGGGTAAAGAAATAATACATCCCCTACCATTTAATGCCGTGTAGATGCCATAGGGAAGGATGCATGGGTAGTAATTTAAAAGCGTTTACCACGTCGGTTTTACTTACCATGCTCCTGTGCCAGCTTGAAGAATGGCCCCTATGGCCTGGTCGATAGTGGCGTAGTGTAGTGAAAATTCTTCACTACAAGGTATTAGAGAGTTAAGGCTGGGGACAGTGGAGGAATGTGGTGCACATAAATCAATTATCAGTCTGGGTTTGAGTGAGGTCTTCCCTGTGACCACCCCAATGGGATTGGTTCTCCAAGATGTGAAGGGTGGGGAAAAGAATGGCCCCAACAGAAACCCTTGTTTCACCTCGGTCGAGATAAGAGTGTTTACCAACTGTGGATCGTCTAACGTGGATTGTAGGTTGTCGCATTCCAGTGTACCGGAGGGTAAATGGACCAACCCGGTGTGAAACCCTTCAGTCATTCCCCTAATAATATAGTCCGTGAAATGACGTGACGGGTGTAGTTGTAATTACGAGGTCAATAATGTGATGTTCACACACGTGTGATACGGTTTGGGGAACGCTTTATTTGGGCACATAGTTTTGGCATGGGCCCTGAAACAATGGGAACATACATGCATCAGCCTACAAGAGCTGAAACCACAATTCCCTGCATTAAAGTTATTGCAAACCTGGGATTTACCTAGAAATACAATATCCCTACCCAGTTTGTCTTGTAATCCCCTAGCAGATTTTGGAAAGTTAGAGGTAGTCTGGTTTTGTTCGATTTCTGCTGTGTTTGGGCAGAAATTTGTGTGATGTGCTGTAGATGCACAAACTGCACAAGCTGGAGGCCTGAACCCTGCAAAATGCCTGCAGAATAACTCAGTGTCCAATTTGCTCCAATTAATGCTTAAATTGAACTGAGCCAGAGCTGCAGCCACCTTTGCAGAAAAGGAACGGTGGTAATCGTAAAAAGCTGAAAAAAAAATGTTATATAAATATAACCGAATGATAGCGTTCGTTAGCTTAGAAAAAAGTGAAACATGCAAGTAGATGAGGGAATTAGTCGAATGGCATAATGCATGAAAGGAAAAGAACCGAATGCTCTTTTGAAACGAACGGGCTCCGCCGTGTAAAGCAAGGGAATTTGCGGCGGTTGCTTTACGGCGGGCCTGACTTACGGTTTTTGCGGCGGAAAAGTGGTAAGGTGGGAGTGGATTGGCAGCCCTTTTAAAGGGGAACCAAGCCCCTCCCACAACTACAGGCCAAGCCTTCAAATATATATATATGTATATATATATATATATATATATATATATATTTCCCTGGATATATCCATGGCAGCACTACGTATGGGTATAGCTCCTCCCCTTCTCAATTGGACAGGAACCACCTTCTAAATTTTTCCTGTCCACTTCTCATGACTATAGGATGTTTCATCTCCTCTTTTTTATTTTGTGGCTTACTCGGGTCTAATTGTACCCCTTGCCCATGGGGACTTCAGCCTCTCTCCCCATGGAAGCCTCCGGACACGGCACCTCAGCACGGGCGACCCCCTGGAGGATTCGCCCCTCAGCGACCGGGGAGCTATGCTGCAGTGACCCTATGGGTAGCAGCTGGATGTGCCAGACCCATTGTGGTAGTAATTCTCAAAGAAGGGTACACCTACTTGCTGCATAAGTTGGGCATCTTGGCTTTCCCATGAAGGCTTTTCACCTGTTGATATAAGTGGCAGTTCCTGTAAATATTTTGCCTGACCGGGGGGCTTTTCATTGCCTTTTCTTCTCCCTTTCACTTTTTTTCCCCTCTGTGTTGCATGTTCCAGTTCTAGAACGCATATTGGAATGCACACCAATTGCGCGCGTTCTCTTTCCGGCACTTCTGGGCTTCGGCACTTCCGGGTTTTCAGCCTATCACGTTCCTCACTCCGGTCGTGGAACGCACACCGGAGTGAGGCCAGTTACAAGGGAATTTTACTTCCCGGGTTCCTGTTTCTTTAATTTAAAGGGGTAAGTGCCATTTGGATTTCCCTCTGTAGGTTCCTGGATCCCTGTATCTCTGAAGTGAGCATATTCTATCCTGGCTGCAGGGAAGTGATATTTTTAATTCATTTGATTTAAAATGATAAGGAATCGAGTTCCTTCGTTATTGTTTTTTATTCCTTTAGGTAATTTATAGGTAAATTATGTAATTTATAGGTAAATTATGTAATTTATTTTTTGATTGCTAGAAACTTTGTTTTTCATTTTCTAGCTGCCCTCCTAAGATGGAGTCAAAATGCAGAATCGGATCCAGATGTTCTCTCTTACATCCGTCAAGCAGTTTCAGAGGGTCTTCGGCAGTCTGAGATGGCAAAGAAAAGACGTAGCTCTTTTAGCCCGGAAAAATATGCTGATTTCAGCTCTGATGAATATATGCCCCCAGTATTTGAAGAAGACGAATTTTCATCTCAAGATGAAGAGTCTGGGGCCATTCCTGTCTTTATAGACAACATTAAAATTGAAGCTCTAATCAAGGCAGTTTGTGATACCTTAGATCTTAGTGATAAGAGAGAGAAAGAACCAGCTTCTAGTAAGCATTTTGCAGACCTAAGAAAGCGCAATCCTACTTTTCCATTGCATGAGGCCATTGAAGACCTTATTAAGCAAAAATGGAAAACTTGAGAAAAGAGTTTCTATCCAAGGTCGTTTTTCTAAACTTTACCCTTTTAAATTTGATGACAGTATTTCTTGGGATCTTGCCCTCAAAGTGGATGCAGCAACTGTCCGATTAGCCAAAAAGACCACCCTTCCAGTGGATGATGCTGGTATTTTACATGATCCCATGGATAAATGTATGGATTCGAACTTATCCAAAGCCTATATTGCCTCTAGCTCTGGGTTTCGTCCTGCTGTAGCCTTCACATCCGTTTCCAGGGCCTTAAAGCATTGGATGGGCGATCTAGAGGTTGACATTTCATGTGAAGTCAGTAGATCCAGGCTGTTGGAATCTTTGAAAAAAGTTAAATTGGCTATTGAATTTTCATTGGAAGCTTCTATAGATTTGGTGAGATCCATCTCCAGAAGCATGGTCCTGACAGTAGCATCAAGACGTGCTCTTTGGCTACGTTATTGGGTGGCAGATACTTCTTCAAAAAGGGATATGCTCTTTTGAAAATATCTGGATGAATGTATTAAAAAGGCAGTGGAAGGACGTAATGCCTTTCTTCCTCAAGATAGACGTCCTAAAAGATCTTTTCCACAGGACAGATGTTCCTTTAGGGATTAGGAATTTAGAAGATACAGGCCTGGTAAAGAATTTTCCAGATTCCAATCTTGGAAAGGTGGATATTCTTCTTCCAAAAACTCCCAGGGACGAGGTGGCAGTACCAGACAGTCAAAGCAATTCTGATGGGACGCCAGTCCAGGACTTGAGTGTGGGAGCAAAACTTCTTCACTTCTACGAGGTCTGGGCTCAAACAATACAGGACAAGTGGGTGCTAAAGATCCTAAAGTCCGGCTATTTCCTGGAATTCTCCACTATCCCGCATCCTCAGTTCATGTCTACAAGCATTCCTCTGGAACCAGAGAAAGCAGCAGCCATTCGTTCTTTTGTTTCTTCCCTTTCAGCAGAAGGAGTCATTTGTCCTGTTCCTGCAAAAGAAAAAGGATTGGGAGTCTATTCCAGACTATTCCTCACTCCAAAGGCATCGGGGGAATGGAGACCGATTTTAGATCTTCACGAGCTAAACGCAGATCTGTGTGTCAGAAAATTCAAGATGGAATCTTTAAGTTCCATTATCAAAGCCATCTCCCCAGGTGACTGATTAATCTCCATAGACCTTCGAGACGCTTATTTTCACATTCCGATTCCTCCACCACACCAGAAGTTCCTGAGGTTTGCAATTCGCCACCAGCATTTCCAATTTCAGGCTCTCCCCTTTGGCTTGAGCAAAGCTCCCAGAACTTTCTCAAAGATCCTTGTTTCCTTTATAGCCCATATCCGTATGGAAGGCATTTCAATATTCCATTATCTCAACGACATCTTGTTCTCTACAATAGGCCTTACAAGATGGGCCCAATGGCATATGAGGATTCCCCAAGAATGATTTTTATCCCAGTTTGCAAACAAAGATCCGAACCAATAAGGTTAATGTCGTTATGATTTAAAGTCTCGACAAATTCCTTAAAAAGTTCTGTGACGCTATTCCAGACTATCACTATATCATCGATATAGCGTTTCCAAATGCTATTATATTTGGTATATTTAGCAAGTTGGGCACCAAACATAATAGTCCTTTCCCACCACCCCAGGTGGAGGTTGGCATATGAGGGGGCACAAGCCGTCCCCATAGCTGTCCTTTTTAAGGAATTTGTTGAGACTTTAAATCATAACAACATTAACCTTAAACTGACATTTGAAATGGGTGGTAAAAAGATTACTTTTTCGGATATATCAATCATGATCACAGACCAAGGTAACGTAACTACCACATTGTATAGAAAACCTACTGCAACAAATAATCTTTTGAACTGGAAGAGTTATCATCCACTTCCTCTTAAAAGAGGAATTCCAGTAGGCCAGTACTTACGTCTACGCCGCAATTGTTTGATGATTGAAGACTTTAAGTGCAAAGCTAAGGCACTGAGAGAACAGTTTAAAAGTAAGGGATACCCAAACAGATGTCTCAAGAATGCATATAAACATGCATTAATGACTGACAGGAAAGGTCACTTGACAGATGATCATACTAGGGAGAATGCACAGACAATAAGATGTATTGTCAATTTTGATGCTGGTTGGCATCCAATGCTGGAAATCCTTAGGAGATTTTGGCCACTTTTACTCCAAGATCCTCATTTACAGAAAGTAATAACACCACATGCATCTGTAACAGCAAGGAGAGGAAGAAATATAAAAGATATGCTGGTACCGAGTCATCTGAAAACTCCCTCTAAAAACAACTCTACATGGCTTAAATCTTCCGTATCTGGCACATATCAATGTGGCAGATGTAAAGCCTGTAGATTTATTCTTTGCCCCTCCAAGAAAATTTCAGGCTCCACAAATACGTATGACTTTAAGGTCAAAACATTCTTCAATTGCCAATCTAAATGCCTTATTTATTTGCTAACATGCTCATGTAAGAAACTATATGTTGGCAAAACTATTTGTGCCTTTAAATGCAGGATTTGTGAACACGTAACTTTTGTTAACCTGAGAAGATTGGTAGATACCCCAATTTCAAAGCATCTTAAATTACATAATGGGGGCTCTGCAGAAGGTATACGCTTCTGTGGCATAGAAAGAGTCACACTTGGACCCAGAGGTGGTGATCTTGATAGGAAACTGTTACAGAGAGAGAGCTTCTAGATATATACGTTGAAAGCTCTCTCACCCCTTGGATTAAATGAGGGCTTCTCCTATACACCATTTATCTCTGATTAATTTATTTACCATTATGATTATTTAATTAATGTATTATTTTTTATTTTACTATTTCATTTTTAGTTGGCTTTAATATTATTTTCATGATACACCTGTATATAATGTAAATAAGTATTTCTTAATGCGATATTTTGTGTAATTTTTAAGATATATACTGAATTTGGGATCCCTATTAAGATGTCTTTCATACCTCATATAGATCCATATTCCCCATTTAACCCCTTAAGGACCAAACTTCTGGAATAAAAGGGAATCATGACATGTAACACATGTCATGTGTCCTTGAGGGGTTAATACTATTACAGATTTTATCTGTATACAATTGGATTTTTATTTTTGTTTCCTTTTTTCCTATGTTTGACCTGTATGGATAATATGACTTCATATTTTGTTATACTAAGATTAGAGGCTAAAAGAATGCTTACTGGATAAAACAATATTGGTACTAAGACTTTATAAAATGAGGATTGTATAACCCCTCCTTGCATTTGGTAATATATACACGTAAAGTTCTGGTAAATATGTGTAAATTGGTAATAGTATCATCTTGAGCTCTATTTGTCTACATGGCAGGTTTACATCAATATCTCTTGCTCTACTAAAATACAATTGTATCAATATATGGAGCAACAGACAGAGTGTGCTAGACATCTGTTCTTATATTAATGCAACTATACTGTAGCAAATTTATGCCTAAATTACCTAGTTGATACAAAACTTTTAAATGTATTTTGTCTTTTGTTTTGTTCATTGACCACAAGGGGGTGCTAACCTCCTTATTATTCAGTGCACACGTAAACATACAGGCAGACTTGGATAGCTCAATCATGTTAATCTCACGTGATTTGTGATCACGTGAACTGGCTGGCCCCGCCTTCTTAATGTTTTGGCGCGAGAAGCATAGATTTTCCGGCGTGAACACACTATCCTGATTGGCTGCATAAGGATTCAGATGTTGGGAGAATAAGGTATTTAAGAGCTTTTTCATTTACAGCTTGTTTGCCTGTGACGAAGGTGCTGGCTTCACAGTACCGAAACGCGCGTCAGGCATTTTATTTTTATTATTTTTTCATGTATGGGCACTTAACACATATCACGGCATGATATTTAGCTTGCCCTATAGGATTTTCTATGTTTATTTTTTGTTTAATCTAGTCTGCTCCACTTTTTGCTTAGAAGTGTATATGGGAAGGGAGAGATTGGTTATTACTATCTGTCACTGCAAATTTGATATGCAGTATATCTCTATTACTATACCATCTACATTCCTTTACCTTCTTATAACTATATACTCTATACTTTATTTATCTGTCTATAGCTGTATCATTGAGCATTCTAAGCATCATGACATCTATATCTAACACTCCTTCATTTACTTCCATTAGACATATATAGAGAGACAAGACTCTTTTATTTCTTGAAGTCTTGTATATACTTTATTTCCTTTTATTTTATTCTCTGATATGTGTATTTTTTGGATTATAATATTACCAGCATTACCAATCCAGCACTAATTGATAATTAAATCTTTAGACCTTACTATAGAGGATCTTTTTTGGCAACATTGGATATGTATGCTAATATGGAGTGTTTATTGTGCTAATTAGAGGTAGCACTTTAGAGTATTTTGTTTCTCTTTGTTTTTTAGTTAATATATTAGATTTTATATAGATAGCATTGCGGTTACCCACTGAGCCAGATATAATAAAGCTCATAGTGGATACCTGATATAATCCTAATATCTATATATTTTCCATATATTGTGGAGCATTTAGGCACTTTATTTTTATTTTATAACCCTCACCTTTTATGGATATCCTAATACTATTTAAGTATTTCGATTTAGACTACTGTACATCTCCAGGATACACAGCGAGTCACAATTTTCTTTGATATTGTGATAAGCATTGTGTTTTTCTTTATATATATTTTTTCTCTATTCCCGGGGTTAAGCCCCTTGAGACCCATGGAGTCTCTTTTTTGGTACTTTAGTTGTTTTTATTGCAATTAGAGCACCTACACAAGTAGCTGGTGTTCAGTTGCAAATTATCAGTATATATAAGAAAGAGATGAGGACAGGAAACGACCGGTAACCCGTCCCTTTAATAATTGGCTTCAGCTGTTTTGTATTTTTGCTAGTGTGCATTGTGAACAGCATGCAAATAAAGCTAGCTGTCTTTTTCATCATCTAGACGCTAAATTAGAGGCTTTCAAAGATTTCGGTGGATTGGCTTGGTTCAATTATGACAAAATATTTCATCAGAAATTATCAGTGCATACAAATTTGAAATGGGGTATGAAGGATGTTGGTTCTTGGGTAAGCATTATGCTACCAAGCAGGATTCTTCAGAATTAATATAGATCACAGACTCAGGCTAGTGGGTTGCAAATACGCCCAAAAGGTGTTTGTTGTCTTTTAATGAGTCACAGTGTAAATGGCCAAATTCTTGCAGGTTCTGATGCATTAATTGTGCGGGGAGTCATCCGTCCTTTCATTGCTTTAAGAGGAAGGGTGCTACCGCCAGGGAGCAGATTTCTATGAACATGGACCCCAGTGAAAGTACAAAAGCTTATTTAAAATGCTATCCAAACCAGCAGATAGTGCAGCTAATCAAAGGACCACTATAGTGCCAGGAAAACATACTCATTTTCCTGGCACTATACTGCCCTGAGGGTGCCCCCACCTTCAGGGTCCCCCTCCCGCCGGGCTCTGAGGAGATGAAGGGGTTAAAATCTTACCTTTCTCCAGCGCCGGGCGGGGAGCTCTCCTCCTCCTCTCCTCCTTCATAGCAACGTCATCGGCTGAATGCGCATGCGCGGCAGGAGCCGCGCGCGCATTTAGCCAGTTCATAGGAAAGCATTTTTTATGCTATGTTTATAAAAACTGCTATGTTTATAAAAAAAGGGTTAACCCTAGCTGGACCTGGCACCCAGACCACTTCATAAAGTTGAAGTGGTCTGGGTGCCTATAGTGGTCCTGTTTGTAGTCCATCAGTTCAGTTTGTTGAAAATCTTAGTTCAATTAAGTTGAATACTAGTATAGTTAGCAATAAGATTGATAGAGAAATAGGTGGCAGGCCCGTTTTCAGTTCTGCCTTTTTCATATTTTAGGGTGTCGCCACTTGGTTTAGTTCCCTACAAGAAAAAAGGTACCTATAGATTAATTCACCATCTGTCTTACCCGAAAGGTACATCGTTGAATGATGAGGTGGATACCTCAATTATTTCTGTCTTACACTTCCTTTGAAGATGTGCTGAAATGGGTAAGGAAGTGTGGTCAGAATGCTCTTATGTCAAAAGTCAACATTGAATCAGCTTTTAGGTTACTTCCTGTACATTCAGACTGTTTTGGTTCGTTGGGTTTTCAATTCAAAGGAGAATTTTATTTTGACAAATGTATGCCTATGGGTTGTTCTGCTTCTTGTTTTTATTTTGAAAGTTTTTTGGAATGGGTTCTTAAAAAGGTTTCAGGTTTACATTCAGTTATTCATTATTTGGATGATTTTCTTTTTTATTGGGAAAGCTGAATCTTCTGATTGCTTTCATTTACTACAAATTTTCATGTCCATTGCTCAACAATTTGGCATTCCATTGGCAAAATAAAAGACAGGTTGGCTTGGTCAGGGCCAGATTAAGAGCCCAGTGGGCCTGGTGCTGACAATTATGACGGGCCTAATTACAAAATCATATTGACCAAAAACAGTAAAACACTCCCAAGCATCATATACCTGATGGAGATGGTGCTGAAGAGAAAGAAAAAACAGCAGCTATAAGAAAAACACATACCCTAGGCTAATCTCTCTCTAATTTATGTTTTCATCTTTCAAGTAAATCCATAATTCCTAACAGCAGTGTCCAGTCAAGCAGGAAGTAAATGGGCATGGTAAAAGGTTGTGCCACTGACACAAATCACTTAACCTGCCAAAAGGTGCGAACATGCCCAAAAAGAGGACATGTCTGCTCAAAGAATTAGAAGGCCAGCCTGGCATGAATGCATGTCAGGCTGCCTGCCAATCATGCAGCTGGCCAACTTAGGGCATACTATGCAGACAGCACCCTGAGCTTGGCATAAATGCATCTAATGATGCGCTCACTCAACGCTTTCTAAGGACGGTCCCCTAGCACTCGCTAGTCCACTTGTCTCCTTACCTTCTTACTAGCAGGCAGAAGCTCCTGGTACATGGTATGGGACAGAGAAAAGCTGTATGTAGTGAGTGTAGAAGAAAGGGAACATGCCACAGTGTTAGAGAGACCAAAGTCAGCATTACCTTAAAGGATAACTATAGGGTCAGGAACACAAACATGAATTCCTGACCCTATAGTGTTAACACCACCATCTAGCCCCCTGGGCCCCTCATGCCTCCATTAATATAGCAAAATCTTACTATATTCAAGCCTGAAGCTGTAACTCTACATGCTGTTAGACTCATAAAAACAAGCAGTCTGCTGACATCATTAGAAGTGGTGGCCTGATCCAATCACAGTTCTTCCCCATAGGATTGGCTGAGACTGACAAAGAGGCAGATCAGGGTCAGAGCCAGCATGATTCAAACACAGCCCTGGCCAATCATCATCTTCTTATATAGATTAATTTAATTAATCTCTATGAGGAAAGTTCAGTGTATGCATGCAGACGGAGGAGACACTGAATGTTTGGATGCATTTTAGGCAGCCATTACCCAGGAAGGATCTCTAACAGTCATCTAAGGAGTGGCCAGTGAAGTTATCACTAGGATGTAATGTAAAGACTGCATTTTCTCTGAAAAGACAGTGTTTACAGCAAAAAGCCTGACGGTAACGATTCTACTCACCAGAACAAATTCAATAAGCTGTAGTTGTTCTGGTGACTATAGTGTCCCTTTAACTATATTCATTGTCAGCCAGTCCACACAAGTTTTGTTCCCATACATCCCTCTTAAGTTTCCATACTTAAGAGTATGTGAAAAGTAGTTAGGGTTGCCACCTTTCTTGGAAAAACATACCGGCCTTACTAATTTGCATAATAAAATATGTATGGCTGACATCACATGATGTAAATCACAAGGAGTGACATAAGAGAAAATGCTGTAGAATCACCAAAAACTACTTAATTTGATTCTGCTGTATAGATGGATTCCTCCCAGTGCCCTCATGACTCAGTGCCCCCATGTGTCAATTACTCCAGGTCTCAGTGTTCCTATGTATCAGTGTCTCAGTGCCCCAGGGGACACTTGAAGACATGGGGACACAGACACTAGAGACACTAGCTTGGAGACATGGGGACATTGAGACATGGGGACACAGAGACACCGGGTCCACAGACACTAGGGACACTAGCATTGGGACACTTGAGGCAATGAGAGACATGGAGGCACTAGGAGACATGGGGACAGTGAGACACTGGCTGACTGGGGGCACTGGGAGAATATGGGGGCACTGAGACACCAGGGGCACTGGCTTGGAGACATGGGGACATTGGGACACTTGAGGCAATGAGAGACATGGAGGCACTAGGAGACATGGGGACAGTGAGACACTGGCTGACTGGGGGCACTGGGAGACTATGGGGGCACTGAGACACCAGGGGCACTGGCTTGGAGACATGGGCACACTGTGTCCCCATGTGTCTGTGTCATAATATCTCCCAGTGTCCCTTAGTGTCTCAGTGTATGTCTCCTTGCAGCCTTTCCCCCCATCCCTTACTTCCCTGAGCTGTAGGATGTCTCTGCAGGGTGGGAATTGCTGTCTGGACTCTCTGTAGCTGCACCCCTGCAGATCAGTGAGTATAGATAGGCAGGGAGGGATATGCTGGAACTTCCTATCCCTGCCTGTCTCCACACACAGTGACCTCTACTGGCCAGTGCTGGTATTGCATAGTAATCTCTTGTTTACACTGATAAAAATACCAGCATTTGTATTGCCAGTATCGCTGCAATATTGGCACCAGCCAGGCAGCCTCAAATACTGGCTGTGCCAATAAAATAAAAGCCAGGTGGAATCCCTAAGAGTAGTGTGTGACAAAAAAAATGTAAAAAAATAAAAAAATTTTTTTTTTTTTTTTTTTTTTTTTTTTTTAAATCAGTGGGCCTATTCCATGGGCCTGGGCCTGGAGCTGCAGCTCCATCAGCCCCTATGTTAATCCGGCCCTGGGCTTGGTATATGTTTACAATTTTTAGGTATAATTATTGATTCTGAGTGAATGGAGTTTCGTTTGCCTTAAGATAAAATTGTCAGAATGAAGCCCGAAATTTCTCATTTATTAGATGTTAATAAAACGACAGTAAATAAATTTCAGTCTCTGTTAGGTTTACAAAATTTTGCTTCAAAAGTAATGCCAATGGCTAGGGCTTTTTCCAGACATATGTCAAGAGCTAAATGCAAAATCACCCTAATTATAATATATAAAGGTGATAATGAATAATACTTATCAATCGTTAAGTGTCAGCCTCCCTTGGATCACCCCCAGTCAGCGATCCCACATCAATCAAAGAATATATACAGAAAATAGGGAACCAGCTGATTATCTAAAAATGAAAAAATTTACGAAACATAGTGTAAATCCACATTAATCGAATTATTGTAATCAAAGGCACTCACAATATAGTAGCGTTATCAGGCATATATAAGGTGGCTCCCCGGATGGTAATGGGGGCTATGATCCACTTCGCTGGATATTCACCACTAAGATGCAGGACTCCAGGTGGTACGTTGAAAAATAGCAGCTTTAATTGGTACAGCATAAAATTCTTAAAAACAAATAGTGACTGTACGGTAGGTCCTACGCGTTTCGTCCTAGAGATATAGGACTATCTCAGGGACCTAACAATAAAAGCAATAATCACAATTATAAATGCAGCAAAAAAAAAAGGCAGCCTACATTTACGTACATTTACAAGATGGTTTTTTAACATTTTTATTAAGAAGATCAAAAACTGACCAGCGAGGGAAAGGTCAATGGGTTCAGTTACAAGCTATACATCATTCGTTATGCCCAGTTAAGGCAGTCAGGGTTTATTTAAGTATTCGTCCAAAGGGTCAAGGTAGTCTTTTTTTTTAAAATTTATTAATTCTTTATTTTTCAAAGTGCAGAGTTAACTACTTAAGACAATAGCGATGGATGACATGACATGACAGATGTTGTACAGATAAATGACATGGTACGCTGCACTTTTTTGTAGTAGTAGAAAAGGTAACAAGATTGATTAACATTATTGTCTAAAAACACATATAACAGTACATTTTATTTAATCTGACAACCAAAACGGTTAGCTATGCTGAAATGTGGTACAGTAGTGTACTATAAAAAATTAGAAGCGCTTACGTATCAGGGCTAGCTAGGCTTACTAAGCTTAGTATCGGCAAAACTGGCATTGTAGAGTAATTAATTAAGATATGCGCATGTGGCTATGTGCGCTATGTTTTCGTTCTCTGCTGAAAGGACGTGGAGCTGATTGATATTTTATTCCCCCCCCTTTTTTTGTTGTTGTTCTAGGTACCTTAATTGTTACATCAAGGGAGATATGTGGTTTAATGTTAGGTATTATGAGGCTTTAGCTTTTAATTCTTTTATATAATTAGCCACTGGTTTGTTTTGAATATATTTATTGTTGTCGTAACACATATGCAGGTAGCATCTTTGTGAGTATTGAGGCATAGGTTGCCCACGCAGGGGCGTAAGTTTTCAGTACATACATTTGTTTGCATTTCGTCGCCTACGCAGAGGCTGGTTGGTCATTGCATGTATGATACAGCAGATATATGCATATTTATTTGCTCGTAGTGTATAGCTATACGACTTGTAGTGTGCCTTTATTGCGCTTGCACAGGCGTATATGGTTTTGGGTGTTTCTGCCTTGGGCATATTAATTGTTTGTGCCTGCAGGTTCCGTAACTTTTTGCTGGTGTGTTGTGTTGTGTCTAAACCCGGGGTGCCCTAGCAGCGTGTTTATTGTATCTTGCTTCTCTGCTAATGGCATTCAGTCTGTTAGCTTCCTATTTGTGTCCCCTCTATGCGGCTTTTATCTGACGTTTAACCTTGTCCTGTTGTTACATAGTTACATAGCTGAAAAGAGACTTGCGTCCATCAAGTTCAGCCTACCTCACATTTGTTTTTTGCTGTTGATCCAAAAGAAGGCAAAAAAACCCAGTTTGAAGCACAATTTTGCAACAAGCTAGGAAAAAAATTCCTTCTTGACCCCAGAATGGCAGTCAGATTTATCCTTGGATCAAGCAGTTATTACCCTACATTGAAAGATTATATCCTTGAATATTCTGTTCTTGCAAGTATGCATCTAGTAGCCGTTTGAACATCTGTATCCGACTTGTAGTGTGCCTTTATTGCGCTTGCACAGGCGTATATGGTTTTGGGTATTTCTGCCTTGGGCATATTAATTGTTTGTGCCTGCAGGTTCCGTGACTTTTTGCTGGTGTGTTGTGTTGTGTCTAAACCCGGGGTGCCCTAGCAGCGTGTTTATTGTATCTTGCTTCTCTGCTAATGGCATTCAGTCTGTTAGCTTCCTATTTGTGTCCCCTCTATGCGGCTTTTATCTGACGTTTAACCTTGTCCTGTTGTTACATAGTTACATAGCTGAAAAGAGACTTGCGTCCATCAAGTTCAGCCTACCTCACATTTGTTTTTTGCTGTTGATCCAAAAGAAGGCAAAAAAACCCAGTTTGAAGCACAATTTTGCAACAAACTAGGAAAAAATTTCCTTCTTGACCCCAGAATGGCAGTCAGATTTATCCTTGGATCAAGCAGTTATTACCCTACATTGAAAGATTATATCCTTGAATATTCTGTTCTTGCAAGTATGCATCTAGTAGCCGTTTGAACATCTGTATACGACTTGTAGTGTGCCTTTATTGCGCTTGCACAGGCGTATATGGTTTTGGGTGTTTCTGCCTTGGGCATATTAATTGTTTGTGCCTGCAGGTTCCGTGACTTTTTGCTGGTGTGTTGTGTTGTGTCTAAACCCGGGGTGCCCTAGCAGCGTGTTTATTGTATCTTGCTTCTCTGCTAATGGCATTCAGTCTGTTAGCTTCCTATTTGTGTCCCCTCTATGCGGCTTTTATCTGACGTTTAACCTTGTCCTGTTGTTACATAGTTACATAGCTGAAAAGAGACTTGCGTCCATCAAGTTCAGCCTACCTCACATTTGTTTTTTGCTGTTGATCCAAAAGAAGGCAAAAAAACCCAGTTTGAAGCACAATTTTGCAACAAGCTAGGAAAAAAATTTCCTTCTTGACCCCAGAATGGCAGTCAGATTTATCCTTGGATCAAGCAGTTATTACCCTACATTGAAAGATTATATCCTTGAATATTCTGTTCTTGCAAGTATGCATCTAGTAGCAGTTTGAACATCTGTATGGACTCTGATAAAACCACTTCTTCAGGCAGAGAATTCCACATCCTGATTGTTCTTACAGTAAAAAAACCTTTCCTTTGCCTTAGACGAAATCTTCTTTCTTCCAGTCTAAACGCATGGCCTCGTGTCCTATGTAAAGTCCGGTTTGTGAATAGATTTCCACACAATGGTTTGTATTGGCCCCGAATATATTTGTATAATGTTATCATATCCCCTCTCAGGCGACGTTTTTCTAAACTAAATAGGTTTAAATTTGTTAACCTTTCTTCATAGCCGATATGTTCCATTCCTTTTATTAATTTTGTAGCCCGCCTCTGCACTTTTTCTAGTGCCATAATATCCTTCTTTAGAACAGGTGCCCAAAATTGCACAGCATATTCAATATGGGGTCTTACCAGTGATTTATAAAGAGGCAAAATTATATTCTTGTCCCGAGAATGAATGCCATTTTTCATGCATGACAATACCTTACTGGCCTTGGCCACTGCTGATTGACATTGCACATTGTTGCATAGTTTGTTGTCTATAACAATTCCCAAGTCCTTTTCATGTGTTATCACTAATTCGCTTTCATGAAGGGTATACGTTGCTTGTGTATTCTTTACGCCGAAGTGCATAACTTTGCATTTTTCAACATTAAATTTCATCTGCCATTTGAGTGCCCAGTCCCCCAGTCTATCTAAGTCCCTCTGCAGCAAAGTAATATCTTGCTCACATTGTATTGTTTTACAAAGTTTGGTGTCATCTGCAAACACTGAAACATGACTTTCAATGCGGTTGTGCTCTGGTACATGTGTCTGCTAACTACCCGTGTGTCTGAATATCCGTTGCCTTGTGTAGCTTGGTGTTTCATGGTCATGCGCGTCCATTTCTGTACTGTATTTATCGCTGTACTCGGTGCGACTATTCAGTTTAGTGAGCTAGGGTGCGCCAGCGTGTAATATAGAGTACCTCGATGGTTTGTGGGTTCTAAATGTTGAGTGTCCCTCGGTCCTATTGCATTGTAGCCTGCCTGGATGTCTGGTTTTCAGTGCGTGTGTGCCGATTTTGTTTAGAATATGTTTATTGGTTTTACAGTATAGATTCTAAAGTATACGTCTTTGTGTTTAAGATAGGTGTCTGTGCAGAGGCGTAGTCAGCCGTACATGTGAGGGGGATCGGGTTGTTGCCTTCATAGAGGCATCTAGGGATTATTTACTTGTTTTGTAGTCTTTAGATACGTGTGTTGTTGTGTACCTATTGTCGCTCTTACTGTGCTAGCATCGGTTTTGTTGTTGTCTTGTGTGTCAAGGGGTTGGGTGTGGTGTGATGTTAGTTCTAGGATGTGGTCCTGTGTGGTGTTATTTGGCGTCCGTTAATGTAGTAGCTATATGACTAGTTGTCCCTGTTCGTGATTGTAGCCCAGGAGGTGGCTATGTGTGTGGCTCGCGAATGTTGTTGTGTCTGTAGGCAGTATGTTTGTCTCAGGTGTCGTCGGTTGTCATTGTGGCATGGTGCTGACTGGGTGCGGGTCAGGATGGGGTGGATCAGGTGGTCCGCGGCCCGCCTCCTGTCGCCCGCCCGGCTCGCCGTGTCTCGCTGTCTTCAGTTCGTTTTTTTGTATTTCTCTCTCCCTCGTCCTCCCGTCTCCGCTTACGGCGCAGTTAGGTGATGTCTGAAGGATTCTGACGTAGTTAGCCTCGTCCAGTGGAACCAGCGTTTGGTGTGACGGTCTCTGAGGTTCGCAGTTTCTGCTTTCATGTCCTCGAATGTCCTTGTGGCTTCAACCTCCTCTATCCACTTTGTTATGGAAGGCGTGCTGGTTTGTTTCCAACAGATGGGGATGGTCACCTTTGCCGCGTTTAGGAGTCTGGGAATAACAGATCTCTTGTATGTTGGTGTCGCCATAGTGGTATAGTGTAGAAGGAAAGTGGCTGGGGACTGTGGCAGGAGCTCATCCGTAACCTCATGTATTATCGTCCGGATTCTTTCCCAGAACGGTCTAATGCGGGTGCATGTCCACCATATGTGTGTGAATGTACCGGTCTCCTCCTCGCATCTCCAGCATGTTTCTGGGATTTCCCAGGTTCCTGGCGTGGAGTGCCGTCGGTGTCAGGTACCATCTGGTAAATATCTTGTACGAGTTTTCTTGTGTGCGCGCCGAGCTTGGTGTTTTTTGTATCAGGGTGATGCTTCTGTCCGCTTCCGTCATGGTTTCCTCAAGGTCTTCCTCCCACTTTCTGATGCACGGTGGCGCTAGTAGGTATCTGTTCGTTATTAAGATAGTATATATTTGTGAGATGGCTCGCGGTGGTTCTTTGTCTTGTGTGCAGAGATTTTCGAATTGGGTTGGTTCACTTGTAATGGATGGTTGTTGCGGGATGGATCTAGCGTATTGGGTAATTTTGTACTCTTGCTAGAGTGTGAGCGAATGTGTGTGGTCTGCCTGGGTAGATGTCTACCAGTGGTCGGATGTCGAACGGGTGGAGGAGGACATCTTTAATGCGGGGTATTGTTGTATGTCCCGCAGGGCCTGGCGTGGGGCCGTAGTCCCTTGCTGGGAAGTCTGGGTTTCCCTTTAGGGGCAGGAGCAGGCCTGGGTCTGTTGTCAGGTAATGTTTTGTGCCTTGTCCGTGCCAAACTTGCATGGTCGCCGCCACGAATGGGTTGGTGATATGTTTGCTCCTGTACGCTGCCCTGGTGATCCATGGTAGGGTTCTGAGGTCACAGCTGGTCGTGTCTGCTTCTAGTTGTGTCCATGGTTTGGTGCCGCTGGCTACCGACCAACTGACGACTCTGGCGATGTGTGCCGCGTGGTAGTATTTTTCAAAGTCGGGGAGCGCTAGGCCCCCCCTGAGCTTGGGCAGGATCAGTTGGGTGTGCGCTATGCGCGGAGATTTGCCATTCCAGATAAAAGTGCGGACCTCCGTCTTGAGTGTCGCGAAGAACGTTTGTGGGGCTCTTATCGGTACTGTTTGAAATATGAAGAGTAGCTTCGGTAGCAGCGTCATTTTTACCACGTTCACCCTGCCCAGCCAGGATATGTAGTAGGAGCCCCATCTATGTAATTCCTCCTTTGCTTTTTTTAATATTGGGAGGTAGTTATGGGTGTATAAATCCCCCGGGTCAGGTGTGAGCCAGATCCCCAAATATTTAATGCGGTAATCACACCAGCGATATGGTTGTTGTCTCTGAATCATTAGCTTGAGTGTGTTGCTAATATTTAAGTTCAGTATCTCCGATTTTGTGTAGTTGATTCGGAGGTTCGAGATGCGGCCATATATGTCGAATTCTCTCTGTATCGCTCGCAGCGATTTTTCAGGGTCCGTGACCACGAACAGCATGTCATCCGCATATGCCAGAGTTTTGTGGTGTGTGTTTCCGACTGTCCGTCCCCGGACGTCCTCGTTTTGTCTGATCCTGCTTAGGAAGGGCTCCAGCGTCAGCGCAAAGAGTATGGGCGAAAGCGGGCAGCCCTGTCTGGTTCCGTTGTGGATCTTAAACAGGTCTGTTAGTGCACCATTGATCCAGATTCGTGCCGTTGGGTCGGTGTAGAGTGTCTGTACCCAGGCCATGTAGTGTGGGCCGATGCCCAGGGAGCGGAGTGTTTCAAACATCAGGTCCCAGTCCACCCTATCAAACGCTTTCTCTGCGTCAGTGGACAGGAGTAGTACTGGGGTCTTCTGCCCTCTCGCGTGTGCTATGAGGTTTAGGGCCCTTATAGTGTTGTCCCTCACCTCCCTGCCTGGGATGAAGCCCGTTTGATCTGGGTGGATTGTGGCTGGTAGTAAAGGAGCCAGGCGTGCCGCCAGTACGCTCGCCAGAAGTTTGAGGTCCGTGTTCAGTACGGATATCGGTTTAGCCACTGGTTTGTGCAGTCTAAGTAAATTGTGCCATCAAATGATATGTCCAAGAACCGCATGTTAGTGGGTGCTTTTCCTGATCTATCAGGAGTTAGGGCAGGTAGGTGGGCCACGTTATAAGTGGCTGGTGCGCAAGGTAAAGGTAAATTTTGAAAAGTTCTTCAGTTATCATGTAAAGGGTTGGATATTGATGATAAAAGGATTACATCTCATTCATTTCGTAAAGGTGCTGCAACAGAGGCTGTATCACATGGTCTCTTGAATGAGTCGGTTAAGAAAGTGGGTCGATGGTCCTCGAGCAGATTTAAAATTTATGTTAGACCTTAAAGGACCACTATAGTGCCAGGAAAACAAACTCGTTTTCCTGGCACTATAGTGTTAATAGGTCCCCCCCACCCTCATGGTCCCCCTCCCACCAGGCTCTAGGGGGAGGAAGGGGTTAAACACTTACCTTTCTCCAGTACCAGGCGCTGGGGACTCTCCTCCCTCTTCCGACTTCATCGCATTCAGTCAGTCCATAGGAAAGCATTTCTCAATGCTTTCCTGTGGACGCTGGCGTCTTCTCACTGTGAAAATCACAGTGAGAAGCGCAGAAGCGCCTCTAGCGGCTGTCAATGAGACAGCCTCTAGAGGCTGGATTAACCCTAATGTAAACATAGCAGTTTCTCTGAAACTGCTATGTTTACAGCAGGCAGGGTTAAACCTAGATGGACCTGGCACCCAGACCACTTCATTAAGCTGAAGTGGTCTGGGTGCCTATAGTCATCCTTTAATGCTTTTATTATGCTGACTTGATTCTTTCTGTTTCAGATACAAGACCTGTGATTATATGGATATTAGGCCATTCTTTCATCCACTGGGCACATAGAAGAGCTGTGGAGAGGTCATATGGCGAGAATGTGAGTTTTGATAATGAGACCGCTTTAATTTATTCGGTTGGTGTAAATGGTTTATTAAGGGATGATGTTTTAAAAGTTTTACAAAGCTGTTTTGGCCAAATTCCTTGGCCACATGTTATTATTTTTCATTATGGTGGGAATGATGTGGGCAGAGTCAAGTCAGTGGTTTTGTTTCATCAACTTAAGGAGGATGTTTTTCACTCTAAGTAAATGTTCACGGACTGGCTAATTATTTGGTCTGAAATAGTCCCAAGGTTAATTTGGTTGCACAATACTAAGCTTAAATTGCTAGAGAGAGTTCGGCGCAAGCTCAACAAAGCCATGGAGAAATTTATGCAATCAGTTGGTGGTTTTTCTTTTCGCCATGTCAACAATGAGGGGCAGTGCAAAGGTTTGTTTATAAGGGATGGTATTCATTTATCTGATGCCGGTTTGGATATTTGTAATAATGATTTACAGTGCATGATTGATAAGGCCGTGGTCTGGTGGGGTGGGCTGCAGCATTAGTTGCATGCTGCAGCTTGTGGGGTTGAGGTCACCTGCCTAATTTAAAGGGGGGTGGACTAGCTGAGTTTCATTATCATTATGTTTAAGTTCTGGCTAATAGGGCAGAACTCTGGTGAGTTTTGTGTTAAGTGTTAAAGACCAGCTGTTACATTTGTATAATTTGTAAACTAAATAAATGACCACAGCCTTTTCAGCACACATCTGAGTCTGTTTTATTATTATTATGTTTCTGTGCCTTACTATGTTATGTATTACTTGCTGTTATTATGTGTCGGTCTGAATTAAACCCTGCTAAGCACCTGTAACTATGACCCTGTAACCCCATTAAACCTGTATATGGGGGCTACTATTTTACTTGGGGGACACTTTGCTGAACACAAATATGTGTGTTTTATTACAGTAAAAACGAACAATATTATGACAGTCACAGTTAGAATGCACGCAGAACTAAAAAATTGCCAAAATGTATTAATTTCTCAAACTTTTAAAGATTTTATTCATAATAAATTGTTTCATATCTAAATATTTGACGCGAAATGAAGGCCCTGTTTCTCATGAACAAAATGTTATATATAAGTGTGGGTGCATGAAATATGAAAGAGGTAAATTATGATTGAGCAACATATAGTCAAATTCTAAGTTTTGTTTGTAAGTATGACTGCAAAAGATTTATTTGATATGTCTAATAGGTTTGTCTCTAATTAAAATACTTTGTTTCCATTATTCTCTACGGGCATTCCTTTTCCTTCTGTTATGGTATATGGGCATTCCACGGCCCTGTTAGAGTCTATGGACATTCCACTCTGTCATTCCTTTTAGTTTTTCCCGTTTTTGAAAGCGATTATTGGTACCTAGACTCTCCCTACAAAAGCCTTTGCACAACAACGTAAAGGACATGACGTCACATATACGTAATAAATACGCTATTTGCGTAACTCACCCAACACTCAATTGCGGCATTGACTACACGCTGTGAACCATTCACAGAATACTTGCGCTCTAACCCTCACCTGATCAGTAAAGCTTGCATTACCCGACATGCGCACGATCCATGACGCTGGCTTTCTCGTATTCACGGCAGCCGCCTGCGCCGTTTACGTAGCCTCTTTTAGATACCCAACATTGGAAGCGGGGGGTGGTGGTCTGTGAGCGGAAGTGACAGAGAGGAAAAGAATGATGAAGCTGAAGAGCAATCAGACTCGGACATATGACCGGGACGGGTACAAGAAACGGGCGGCGTGTGTCTGCTTCCGGGACGGGGCCGAGGTTGAAGTGTGTATACAGTAATTGTGTATGCATGGGGGAGGGGGTGTATAATGTATGTATATTATGTACAATGTATATGGAGGACGGATCCCGTTATGTCCTGAATCGATCATGGTGTATTCCCAGCTGGTTGTACATCTTTAAATATTTTAATGCTGTTTATAATTATTCAGGAGTTTTATATTTCTACACTCGAAATAAAGTAATTATACATTATTGAATGAGCGTATACATTAAAACTAAAAGTAATTATTGACAGTATGCCGTATATACATGTATCCGGATCAAGCACTGTGTAAATCATGTGCGGTGGGGGCTCCCTGGTTCTGTACATGTACGGTGCAGGGAGATAGTGAGAGCTGTCAGCTGGAGGGAGATCATGTCTTCCCTGCCTCAGATCTGCCCTCTTTTGACACCTCCCTTTGCACTATGGTCAGCAGAGGGTTCAGTCATATGTCATCAACTCCTGGCTCCTTATGAGACTTGCAGCTCAAATACAAGAAGCAGAAGATTTTTTTTTTTTTTTTTTTTTAAAGGGTACCTATTATACCAATGTTAATCTATTAGTATAAGGCTACCTGTTAGACTAGTTTTAACCCATACTCCTTTTAAAGAGCATACAATTCTAGCTATAAATTGTGCCAATAGATTCGCTAACAAATGAATTGGGAGAAAATACTCTGCAGATGCACTGATCAGGGGTGTTTCCTACAGCTACAGGACTCCTCACTTACTAGCAAGAGATAATCATTGGTCTGTGGAGTCTTCTTTTATCCCATTAAAGCGGAACTGTCACCATCTGGGGACTTTGCATAATTAGCAAAGACCCCTGAATGCCACATAGCTGCAGAGGGGTGGGCAGGCAAAGAGGAAAGTTACTTATCTGAACTCATACCTTGTGGGTACCACCGCCCCCTCCCGGCCAGTCCTCTTTTGTTCCTGGCTCTTTAGCGTCACTGCTGTACTCTGCACATGTGCAATAGTACAGCATTGTGGTCTATGGAGGATCCTCCATAGATCTAGCCAATTTCCCTGCAGCCATTACTGGTGACACCTGGGGGATTGACACTTCTTGACAGCGGTTGTTTTGCCCAGTTTCATAAAGTGTCACTACTTTGCCTCAGTATTATCTTTTGACTGGGTTTGGCATTTCAGTGAAATTTCAGCACAGTCATTATGAGTATTGCATAAAGATTTTAAAGTGGGGGTACAGTGCCACTTTTCTACGGTAAGTAGTGAATACCCCTTGAGCAGTTTTTTATTTGTCACATGAGATTAGTAGACGCCTGTAGTGACTTTCACTCAGCTATTAGAGTTGCTTTCTATTATCCTACAATCTTTGTAGGACTGATGTTTTGTGACTTAATGATCTGCATGAAGACACTGAATGCTCTCCACATTGATAGACTCTGATAATGCTTCTCTTAAAATGGATACTCCAAGTGATACGACTACTTCAGTGATTTGATGTGGTCATTGTGCTTGGAATCTGTATGTGCACTGGGAAACACTGTACATACAGAGTTATAGAACTCTGTTGGCCAAGTTGTAACTTCACCTCCGACAGCGTCCTTAGCCAGCCCAGAACAAAAGTTCCAGGCTGGCTTTTTAAAAATCTGTGCTTATTTAATGTTAGAATGCTAGAGCCCCCACTACATGCCGCCTCAAGTCCTCCATTGCAGTAAAGGGGGAGTCCGACTGCAGGGAAAATTTGGCCTCATTGTGGGATTACAGTTAAGGGGTGGGGAACATGCCAACTAGCCTAGTTGCTACAGCCAGAAGAAGTGTTTTATTAAATCACTGTTTGGTAGCAGTACTCTTTAATGGATACAAGGGGCACTGATATCTAAATATGTCAGAGTATCTTTAAGGTTACAAATACATGATTATGGTCAAAGATCTCAATCTTCCAAGTGCAAACTGTTGCTGGTACCGTCAATGATTTGAGGTAGTCCGCTCTACCTTCTGCTCTGCCAATCCAAATAATTGTATGAATATGCTATACGAATCACCATTTCCACTGACTGGCATATGTACAGCTTTCTGTGAGGTTAGAGGGGCATATAGAATATTAATGGGAGTTTTGTGTTGGGGAAGGTTTAATAAAACCACAAGGATTTTGTTAAAGGGAGATTGCATAGTGAAGGCAATGTATGTGTGCTGTATTAGTGAATTTCAGAGCTCCAGCAGTAAAACTTATAATAATGTGCATTTTAATGTATCTGAGAGCTCCTAAATACAACATCTCTGTGATACATTCATTCACACTACACATTGCTGTGGAACTCTGAGATACACAGAAGTGAAGATATGGTTGCGCTGGACTGGAGGGGTGGTGAATTGATATCTCATCCTTATACATGGAAATTATTAGGGATCGAAAAATATAGATTTTTTTTAGAGCCGATACGGCTAATCTGTGAACTTTCAGGCCGATGGCCAATAATTTACTGATATTCTGTACATTTACCATTTTTAAAAAATAAACAATTTCTACACAAATCTACTGTTAACTGAACATGTTTATTATTTATTTTTTTGCAAACCTTTTTTTTTTATTAAGGTAAATGCACAAAATATACATGCCAGTAAGAATTTTTTGTTTTTGAGAATATGTGTGTGTGGTAGATGCGGAGAGAGTATTTAATTAGTGAATGCAATGTGTGTTTGTGTAGTGTGTGTGTGTATATAATGAATGCAGAGTGTTTGTGTAGTGGATGCAGTGAGTGTTTGTGTAGTGTGTATAGTGAATGTATTGTCTGTGTAGCGTGTGTAAAGTGAATGCAGTGTGTTTGTGTAGTGTATGTGTATATAATGAATGCAGAGTGTGTTTGTGCAGTGTGTGTGTGTATATAATGAATGCAAAGTGTGTGTGTGTGTATAGTAAATGCACTGTGTTTGTGTAGTGTGTATATAATTAATGCAGTGTGTGTTTGTGTATTGAATTTGTGTAGTGTTTTCATATAATGCAGTCTAAAATGGGGGGGAGGGGGCATTTTTATTTTTAATTTATTTTAATTTAAAATTTTTTATATATATATATATATATATATTTTTAGTCCCCCCTCCCTGCTTCTTACTTTGTCAGGGAGGAGGGATATGGCATTCCCTAGTGGTCCGGTGGCATGGACTGTGCAGTGGGGGCCCGCAGCAAGCTCTTACCTTCACAGCAGCTCTCTTCAGCTCCTCTAACTCTCGTGCCCTGCGTGCCGCGTGGAGCGTTGCCATGGTAACCCTGTGCAACGCTCTGATGGCCGCGGCACTCGCAACATTTAAACAGGGAAACTGAAGGGAGCTGCTGGGAAGGTAAGTAAGAGCTTGCTGCGGGCCCCCCAGGACCGCCGGGCTTGTCATGGGCCCGGCAGTCCGGTTCTGCGATATCAATACCGATATTGCCGAAAATACCAAATATCGGCCAGACCGATAATACGTTGATCACTAGAAATTATCATTTATCTTTATGATAAATTATAGTTCAATTGGCTATAGAGGGTATTTATGTTGAAGTGAACCTATTATGACAGGCTCACTTTGAAAGAACACTCCAAACATCATGACCACTCTGATGCCAGGAGTGCCCCATTGCTCCCTCATTGTAAATAGTCACCCTATTTTAGAACCTGGGGAATGCTGGGTGCTACTTGCCATCTGTACTACCGCTGTGAGAGCCAGATGCTCCTGGTTAGAAGCTATTGTTAGCTCTCATGACCTAACCCCTGTAGTGGAGGGCTAGCAGATTGAAAGCTTAGCAGATCAATCTAAGCTAAGTAAGCCCTCAACCACCAGACAGAGATCTTCTTTCTAGTGGAGGTGGGAAGCAGAACCTGGCAGATCCCTGGTAAGAAGTCATGCCATTGTAAAACAGCTTAACTAGATAGGCCCCAATAGGGTCCCAATTAACATGGGATCATACAAAACACACACCTTGGCGCCACATTCTCCAGCCTGATGAACCCCCTCTAATACTTTTATCTCTCTTTTTCTTCCTTTTCTTTCTATCTCTCTCTGTTGCTTTTCCGGTGGGTAACTTGGCCCGATAGCCAATTCCGACTCAGTGGCAACCGTAGAGGAGACAGGTGCCATGAGCCCTACCGGAAAAGTAGACGGATACATAGGCTTCCATAAGCACTGTTGAGAAGTTTACTTAGTTTATGAACTATCGTTACAGTTGTATATTACATTATATAAAAATATAAAATAAAAAGCAAAACGAAGGTATCTTGTCCAACCGTAATACTAGGCCACATATGACTGAGATAGACCGTGGCATGTATCAATACCAAGAAATCTGACTGTAATAACATAACTGTGGCAATGTATACTGTTCACTATGTATATGTCAAGCGCTTCAATCATAAAGTATTTAAAAAAAACAAACAAAAAAAACAGTTTAACTACTTATAATTTGTGCTGTAGGGGTTATTATGTGCAGTATGTTTTCTGTACATACATATTAGATAAACTGAGGTTCCATGGATGCTATCCAAGATGGCCAAATGTATGTCTCACTAGCTCTTGAGGAATCGGGATAATATCAAGCGATATCCACAGACAAAACAATTTCCGATGCTCCTAAGCCACAAGCTGCTTGTTAAATCAACCCAGCACAAGTTTCTAAGTCCATCTGGACTATATTCTGGTATGGCTAACTTGCGGCCTACTTGGGCTGGGGTGTTTGCCGGGGTGAGAGGCGGCCGATCTCCTGCGGTGGTGCACGCCAGCTCATTCTACACTCTTGCAACCCAGTCACTGCCCCCCTGGACTGGTGGGGGTTATCCCGGTTCTCACCAGGACGGTAAAAAAGCTGCCCTTCAAGCCAACACACCTATGATATTTGTCACCGTGTGGCATGACCAAAATGGCCACCACGCAAGACCACCATCCAAGCTATGCAAACCCATGGGACCAGGACTGGATGGAGATCTTTCTTGACAGGTTCGATGCAGTCTGCCAGAAGTTCTGGCATTGATTCCACAGCAGAACCAATACACTCACCCCTCTGGCAGCACAGCCCACCCGGAATGATGGTCTCACAGCCGGTTTCTCTTCTAGGCCGGGAGCTACCTGAAGACACCCCCAACCCGTCGCTCACGTACTCGGGGGTTGCTCCAAAATCTAGTGAACCTCCGTGCCTGCAATCCTATCTTGCTGGAGAGGAGACGTGGATGTGGAGCATGTGCCCCTATTCAGGTTTGGTGCCAACCTGACATGGAGCTGCTACCCGGTTATGCTCTGCAAAAAGAAAATCAGCAATACCTAGAGGTCCTGATGGTGGACAGTAGGGACACTAATGCTCCAACATGCTCAAGCTACTGGCAAATACTGGGACCCTGATGAACATGGAACTTTTACAAGATATGGGCCAAATACCCTCGTGCTCTGAGTTGCCACAGCCTTGTTAAACTGTTTTAATTTGCTTTTGACCTGTTGTCTTATTTTTTTTTTTTTACTGGTTTATACTGTTTTCACTCCTACATTAAGGCATGTAGCGTTTTCCTGGGAGTGATATTCAGTCCTGGTGGTCTTACCTTCTCACTTATGTGCAACACTAAGCTACAACTCTTTCAGCCATAACACTCTTATTACTATGTTCAGCATATCCTGCTACTTCTACTCTCTCAGTTGCACTCATTACATCCCACAACCATGTCTACCTGCAGCTCACTACATATACTCCCATTGTTTATCACAGCTCTAGACATGTACAGTTTATTTGTTCTCTACTTTATATTATAAAATGTGCACTGCCTATCCAAGCCACACAATTGATAAACTCTGTATGTTGAAGGTTCATGTACATGCTGTCGTGGCATCGCATGTATGTCTGTAATCACCTATTTGCACGAAAAAATAAAGAATCTAAATATATATATATATATATATATATAAAAATGAGGTTCCATTGAAGAGAATGAGAGCATTTTTATTGTGGTTTGGGTAGGGCTGACTTTGAAAGGTGGAAACCCAGCATATGCAGACATTGTAAAGGTGGATGGTTATTTACTTTTTGTAAATAATTTACAGTTTTATAACAGATTATTTACAAAGTCAAAACAGAAAAATGATCTGCTACCTGTCTGGTATATAAAAACCTCAGTTGGTTATAGTTGAAAGGTTACCTCTGGTGCAGCTGGCGGCTTTCTGCTAGAGCTTCACACCTGCAGGCATTTATATAGCTAACAATAGCAGCTATTTTCACAAAATTTTCCCCAAAAAAGGTCGCAAGACGGCAGACATACCCACCGATATGGGAGTCGGTAGAAAATCAAAACAGAATACCACGGTGCCAGCGATCTTCCATAGCTGCAAGAAGGGAGACCCACCACATGCAGACGAGCACCAGGATTATGACTCCAACTCTGCAACTCGGCAGCCAGCGACTCGCAAAACCCCACTTTTATCACCAGGGAAAACCTCAAAAGCCTGCTACAGGATATAAAATATAATATGGAACTGGAGTTCATCAGAAACCCGGCCCCTATCAGGGAAGGCCTCAATGACCTCTTAAAACATTAACAAAATGGAGGAGAAGGTGGACCAAGTTACATCTAGGACAACTACACATGAATAGGCCAAAAGAGCTCTCCAGGAACAAGTCAGACAGCTGGAACATGCCTATAAGGATCTGAACAACCGATCCCGAAAAAATATCAGGATCAGGGGCATCCCCGAGTCCATAGAAATTTACACTTTGTCCTCTACCCTCTGAGAGACATTTTGCGGCCTTCTCCCAGAGGCGCCTTCAGTGGAACTCTTCCTGAATCAGGCGCATAGGGCACTTCAGCCTCCTTATCTAATATGGTGCACCCAAAGGACGTTATAGTCTGGCTACATACGTCCGTGTAAAGGAAGCTATTATGAGGGCAGCCCATAACACCCCACTCCTGATCAAGGGACACCAGGTCCAATTCTATCAAGACCTGACTGCTAGCACACTGAGGAAACAAAGGGAATTGCCTGCGAGAAGAATCGGTTATTCATGGGGACACCCGTTTAAGCTGATGGCACACAGGGAGAACCAAACATTTTCTGAACAACTGGGCCTCCCGCACATAGACGTGAACGCTGACCGTCAATCTGGCAGAATACCGCAGGCATCTCCACCCCGTCCGGGGAGAATGGAAGCCCACAGATGCTCCGCAAAAGAAACGGAGATCCAATCGCCGCATCACGGGACTGAATTTACCGAACGCAATGCCAAGCAAGACTGAACACTGCGGGACCCCTGTGAATCAGTGCACAGAAGATCTACTCCTCGCATACAACAACACAATTGAGCGGACTGATTGCACACCGATTCCGACTACCCAACACAAACTACGGGCCTCCTGTAGACCACCATGAACACATCAGATGCAGATAAGAAAAACTAGCTTCAATTGCTAGCCACGATAACTTTTATGTTTTCTGTCTAGCTTTACATATAGTTACATAGCTGAAAAGAGACTTGCATCCATCAAGTTCAGCCTTCCTCACATTTGATTTTTGCTGTTGATCCAAAAGAAGGCAAAAAACCCAGTTTGAAGCACAATTTTGAAACAAGCTAGGAAAAAAATTCCTTCTTGACCCCAGAATGGCAGTCAGATTTATCCTTGGATCAAGCAGTTATTACCCTACATTGAAAGATTATATCCTTGAATAATTTCTTTTTGCAAGTATGCATCTAGTAGCTGTTTGAACATCTGTATGGACTCTGATAAAACCACTTCTTCAATGTATTAAAGAGAAACTCCAGTGCCAGGAAAACAATCCGTTTTCCTGGCACTGCAGGTTCCCTCTCCCTCTCCCTCCCACCCCCCAACCCCTGGTAACTTACCCCTTCAGTAACTTACCTGAGGCAGCGATGATGTCCCTCATGGCCACTTCCTCCTCCGCCGCCACTCCTCCTTCTGACTGCGTCGGCCGGTGGACAAGACTAATTCCGCCCACCGGCTGGGGAAACCTAATGATTGCCGCCCATGTGCATTAGCGCTCCCCATAGGAAAGCATTGAAAATGTATTTCAATGCTTTCCTATGGGGAAATGAGCGACGCTGGAGGTCCTCACACAGCGTGAGGACGTCCAGCGACGCTCTAGCACAGGTTTACACTTGCAGGGTTAAAAGTAGTGGGAGTTGGCACCCAGACCACTCCAATGGGCAGAAGTGGTCTGGGTGCCCGGAGTGTCCCTTTAATCTTTTGTTGGGACGCTAGGCACCTGTTATTTAATTCCAGCAAGTCAATCTGGCCACCTGACTAGCTATAAGGGCACAGGCAATATACCAACTACACTAGACACCCTCGCTTGGCCCCCCACTAACTTGCCCCCCCCCCACCTCAGCGCAATCGTCCATGTAAAACCATGCTTCCCTTATCATACTAAGCATGACAAGAGCAATAGCGCACGTACCCACCGAGAGAGGCCTTTACACTAGGCAGTACTGGCATATACATTATGGGTGATGCCAGGGAGCAAGGTGGAAGAGAACAGCCCACACGCACCCACCACTAAACTACCAGAAATTATCCCCTACTCAATTACTAGGACATAACTTATGGCAGGGAAAAAATTCTGCATCATTGCCCCCCCCCCCATTTTTTAAGCCAAGGCATTGGGTACCGAGAGTACCTTACATTGGCTACAGGGATAACACCCGGGCATTAACCAAGGGCCGAACAGGTTGGAGCCAAGAGCTGAAGACACAATGAATGCTCGGTGGGGGCACAAGCCAATGTTAACTGAGCCTCGTATTATAATAAAATATAACCAAAAATAAGTATCTGTATACTGTAGACCCCAGTACTGGGTTACCCTTGGGTGGTTTCGGTGGTTTTGATGCTTTTATACCCATATGTATAATTGATATAGGCAGGTAAAAAACTAGACGTCACAGGTCCAGAGACTGGAACATTAGAGACCAGGTCCATTGTTATAGGTACTGTTAAATAACTGCTTTTTATGTTTCCTTATTACTCTTATTTAGTTTATTTTATCTTGTTGCTAAATGGTATGTTCATTATGCTTGAGTACACCCTATGATACTAGTTTCATGATATAACAGTGAAGTAATGTTGGTTCATATGCTTCATCATACAGGCCTTCCTTCCTATTTAACTTCATGGACCGATGAGCAGATGACAAGCGTATCCATAACATTGACAATTCGATTCTGCTGACCCCACTGACCCGAGTCTGACATCATCAGCCTTCGTCGTAGACCACAGGAGCCTGGAGTGCCTAAGCCGGCCCCATACCCTACGGGACTGAGGGAGGGACATGGTGGGGAGGAGGACAAACTAACACTAAATCCCTGACCTTTGACCTTACATTCTAAAAATAGCGTGACAGAAGCAATAGACTTGCTGTCCGCCCTTACCCCCTGTACATTCCACACTACTTCCCTGCACGACCAAATGAGCGGTCAGGCATAATACCCCACCTACTACTGGCCCGATATTAAGCCCAATAGCCTAATACTCTTACTTCATTCTCCCTCTGCACTCTCTCTTCCCTCACCCCTCCCACTTTTCTTACCCTCCTTTCCTTACCCCACTCTCTTCCTAATGGCCCGCGATCCCCGACCTCCTCTGATCTCCCCCTTCTCATGTAGTTTTCCCTTAGCTTTGTGTCCCTCGCCCCAAGGTGTTTCTCCATCAACGCCAAGGGGCTCAATACGCCCGCTAAAAGACATGGGCTACTACGATGGGCTCACAAACAACATCTATATATTCTCCTAGTCCAAGAAACACATTTCACGACCAATCGCTCGTTCCCCCTTACTATTACAAACAGAGATTCTTAGTTAACTTCACAGACCCTAAAACAAAAAGGGTAGCAATATACTACAAACCTCATGCCTCTTGGCAGAAATCACATACACAAAAGACCCCCAAGGCAGATATATCACTATAGCAGGGAAAATAGGAAATGCAGAATATGCATTCTGCTCAGTTTATAAACCGAGTATACCAGACAGTGCGTTCTGGCAACAACTTGCGACCCACCTAAAAATTGTACTCTAAAAACACCTTATAGTGGGGGGTAATTGCAATTCAATGCTACACACACGCCCGTGATAGGACAACACAAAATCCCAACCACTTTCAACCCTCCAGGAATGACACCCACTGCGCACAATTTTTATTTTCACAAAACCTCATTCATAGCCATCGACTCGAACTCTCTTTTTATTCACACCCACACAAATCTTATTCACATATAGACTACTACTTAATCACCTCAAATCTGCTGTCCCACGCCACCAGGTCGGACATAGGACCAATCTCCTGGTCCGACCATGCAGACATATCGCTTACCTTAACTCTTCCCAATTTAAAACAACAATGGTTGTGGAACTAAACCCACTACTCTAACATGACAAAAAGGTGAGGTGAGGAACATTTCTAAAGCGATCTTTACTTTAATCTAAATGTGCACCTTCGCCAATGACCCTGTGGGCCACACACAAAGCGGTTATATGAGGCAACCTAATCAGGATAGCCACCACAAAAAAAGCCAACCCAGAAACTCCAACAACTAACCAACGCAATGGCAGAATTGCCCCGACTGGAAACTAGACATAAACAAGACCGACAGCCAGCCACCCTGGCACAACTAAACTCTACAAGAGAACTTCTTAAACAACTCACCCATGCAGATACATCTAAAGCCCTGATGTGGCTAAAACAGAAATACTACGAAAAAGGGAACAAAGCGGATTCCATGCTGGCGCCAAGTCTCAAACAACGAATAAATAAAGGTACCTCAGTAACACACCAGTGCATATTGGTGACATTTTACAAGACTATTTTACTTCCTTATACAATCACTCCCCAACTGTTCAACACAGAGAGGACACCCGCAACATCCTAATGAAAAAGTTCTTGCAAAGTGTCACCAACCCGACCCTAACCCTGGATGCCAAAATAGCAATCGCAACGGAGGTCACGGTGGAGGAGATGGCGGTTGCCCTTGGGTCCTTTAAGCCCAACAAAAGCCCGGGACCGCACGGCTACACAGCTCTATATTACAAAGAATTTAGCCTCCATCTTTTGAAACACCTTTCCTCTGTGTTTAACGCCTTGCTGAGAGGGGAAAAGCTCCCCGCAAACATGATCACGGCAAACGTATGCTTACTCCAAGATACCAACAAGGACCTTACAGAACCCGACCACAACATACCAATATTGTTTCTGAATGTTGACCTAAAAATCATGACCAAAATCATGTCCAATCGACTTACCTAGGTGCACTGATCCATCCAGACCAGGTAGGTTTTATCCCTCACAGAAAGGCCATGGATAATACTTGTAGAAACATAGATATTATTTGGCTGGCCCAACATCATCGGATCCCTATGGCGGCCATATCACTCGACTCCAAAAAGGCGTTTGATCGCTTCCTATGTCTCTTTCTATATCAAACCCTTGAATGTTGAATATTTCGTATTCCCAAAATTCCTTTCCTTTCTTCAAGCTGCCTATCACTCCCCACAAGGAGCCGTCCTCCTACCTAATATAACCCCACCAATATTTCCAATCACAAATGGCATGAGAAAGGGCTGCCCCCTCTCATCTCTCCTGCTCGCCTTCTCTTTGGAACTTTTTCTGCAGGTGGTGCACTCCAGCTGGGATATTGAGGGCATAAATGTCAGAGATTAGCCATTTAAAGTGTCGGCATACGCCAATGACGTATTGCTAACAATGACCAACCCTGAAAATTCGATTCACTAACTCTCATCCAGACTTACCCAAAAATCTCTGGGTATAAACTCAGTTTTCCAAAATCAGATCTCCTGCCAATACAAATTAGCAGACCCTGCCTAGACCAAATAAAAGAAAAGTTCCCCTTCCGAATATGTCACTCAACCATTACCTATCTGGGAATACAACTGCCAGCTGACATAACCACACTATACGAGAAGAACTACACCCCTCTCTTACACAAAGCCATTAGACCTATGCCATTGGAAGGTGCTGGGACTCATCTCCTCTGTCAAGATGAACCGCCTTCCCAGATTTTTAAATATCTTCCAAACACTTCCTATCCCATTCTATAGATCCGATTTAAAGGCTCTCCAATCGACAGTCCCTGTGAATGTGGGTTCCCAAACCACACCGACCTCTAACCCCACCCACATTGCCTGCGAGCACACTCCCTAGATCTATGGGACAGACTACAGGGAAAATATGAGCTTTCCTCATTCCTATCTCCTATGACACCGATATGGAGAAATAAACTTTTCCCACCAGGCCTTACGCAAGAACACTTTCCTCACTTTGAGCAACGGAAATATCGAGACTGGGTCACCTGTACCACGATAATGCTGTCATTAAATATGCAGGCATCCCAGATAATGCCACACTGACAACCTTTGACCACTTCAGATATATACAGCTACGCAGCTTTGCTGCTACCCCATCATCCAACAAGCACTTACTCATCATACACCACTCGGATTCTAACTTATGCAGGAAACAATGTGGGGAAACAGGAACGTTCCTTCATTGTTAGTGGACTTGCCCCATTTAAAACCCCTATGGCTTAGCATCACGACACTACTAACTAGAATTTTGGAAAAACCTTGCCCCAGGGTCCTCTTACTTTCAAAACCCTTAGAGGCATTCACCATGGTGGATAACAAACTAATTGCATGCATCGCCTTAGCAATGCGCAGAGCAATCACAGAAGTATGGTCCACACTTCACATTCCAACACACGCTATAATTGCAAATAAAAAAATGCAGGACAGCATAAGTATGGGCAAATCCATGACACTGTCAAACAATTTCACAAAATTTGGGATCCTTGGCTGGGTGGAGACATGTCCCTGCCATTGTAGAGCCCTAATAAATCTGCTGTGCCAATACGGCTGGATGCTGGGGGTTGACTCGGTGCAGGGTCGCTGGCCGCTCTGACTTCCATCCGTGGCCTTTCTACTATAACAATTCCTGTCACCGAAATTCCCATCAGACCTTACATATAAAAATTGAAACTAAAGAATAAAAAAAAAAAAAAAGATTACTTCAAGTAGCATAACCACTACAGCCTTTTGTAGTAGTGTGAATCCAGGAGTAACCATTTTACAATGGTTTGCTCTCTTCCCTGGGTCCCCGCCAGGCTCTGAGGCTTCCTGCTGCTTTGACATATATCACGCTTCTGCATTCATTGTTGTCATTCTTTGTCGTCAGCTGCCTGCTCTAAGCCAGTGAATGAAATACTGTGCATTGAAAAATGCACAGAACGTTTGTACCCGGCTGGCTGATGACACCCCAATGATACTTTGAGAGGTGGAGTTACACATCTGGCACAAAAGGATGTCAGGTTTTAACATAATCATTGTTAAATTATTCACTGTCTCTTTAAATGTCAGCGTCATTGTTTTAAATTGGGCATTGTATCTTTAAGTGTCAGGACTCATGATTATGACTTCATAGTCTAGGCTTTCCTCTGGTTTTTTGCCAGTCCTTTCTATGTTGTTTGTTTTGCTCAGAATTTTGTGTTTCCTGTGCTCCTAATTTTTCTTATTTTTGAACAGGATTGCTCTTGACCATTACTACTTGCTGCCTGCCTTCCCCTTGACTTGCATACCTTATAGAATACTGATTCTCTGGCGTTTACTGTACTGAATTAATAAACATCTGGGGGGCAAGAGTTTGAGATCCCTACTTTACAAGTGACTTTTTCACATTGAAGCTACACACTGGTTGTTTTTTTGTTTTTGTTTTACTGTTCTCATGCCTCTTATATCTTAATTTTTAGTTTATTTCTTTATAATTATTATCTTGTTTCCTTGTGCCTAATCTCAATATGTGGGGCCTCCATTTTTGTTTTCTTCTGCCTTTTGATGTCTGAAGTTTGCCCTTCTGTGCGGGATTCTTAGGTTAGCTAAATTCCATTAATTAGAAATGAAACTTTTTCTTTCCTCATTTATTTCCCTAATTAAAGGATCACTATAGGGTCAGGAACACAAACATGTATTCCTGACCCTATAGTGAAAATCCACCATTTAGGTGCCCCCTCATAATGGGTCAAAACTCACTTTATTTTCAGCTCTTCATGGGTCCGCCGACGCTGGCCACGCCCCCTTAAAGACATCATCAAAATTGCAGATTTTTTTTTTTAGCCAATCAAGGGGGCGAGGCTAAATGCTGTTTTGACCAATCAGCACCATGCTGTTTTGACCAATCAGGTTGATTCAATGCATCTCTATGAGGAAAATTCAGTGTCCCCATGCAGAGCATGGGGACGCTGAACGGCAGGGCTACTTACTGTGCAGCCCTCAGCCAGGAAGCCCCTCCAGTGGCCATCTGTGGAGTGGCTACTTGGAGGTGTCCCTAGGGTCAATGTTAACACTGCCTTTTCTCTGAAAAGGCAGTGTTTACATAAAAAAAATGCCTGAAGGGAGCTATTATACTCACTAGAACAACTCACCAGAAGGGAGCTATTATACTCATCAGCACAAGCTGTAGTTGTTCTGGTGACTATAGTGTCCCTTTAAGCTTAGGTGTATCGAAATCACTAAATAATTAAACCAAGGAGAAGTAGAGGGATACATAGTGTTCATACGTCGCCCTTTTGATGTAACAAATCTGTACGTTTTATTACAGCATTGGCTATAATACATTGGGTGAGTAACAGGGGACTCCTTTATCTATGCAAGATGCATAGATGGTTATGGTCCTTGTTGTACCTCATTAGAGGGTTACTCCACACATCATGACTATTTAACTGTTTTGAAGTGGCATATAGTGCAAGGACATGCTGGTAGCACTAACAAATCCTATTAATTATAACAAAGTAATGTAATACAACTTAAAAGCATAACAAAAAAAAAAGGGTTAACTAAATGAACATGGAGAGAGATGTCCAGAGTCTCTTGAAATCTGGTGTTTTCACATGGTCACTGAGGTACATAAATTAGTACAATAAAAATTTAAGATCAAAATAACTGAATTTTGATGCTTCTAGTTTAATTACTTTGTCCTTAAATTGAAATGCACTTATTCTTACTTTAGTGAATAACTAAGTTTTAGATCAAGAGACTGATACATTGCACAATAGGCCATTATGTAAAAAAAAAGTATTACGGTAACACATAAAAAATAATAATGTGAAAGTGCAATACAACATCCAAATATAGTTGACCAAAAAAAAACACACACATTTTTGTAATAGTGGCACACTGGCATATACAATATTAGGTGCAACTATAGAAATGTTATGGGCACTCAGAAAGCAAGTAGAACAGTGGTTCCCAAACCTTTTAGGGTCAAGGTGCCTTAATATTTAAATATTTTTCCAAGGCACCCCAAGTCAAAATTTCTAGGTTGTATATCTGTACAGCACTGCGGCATTTACTGGCGCTATAGTGTAATGTACAGTGTTGGTGTTTGAAGGAGTACTTGTATATAGTTTTAGTGTTTTAATATAGGAGTGTGTTTGTATGCAATGTTTGCGTTTGATTGTGGTGGTGTGTTTGAATGTGGATGTACATTGCTGTGAAGTATTTTTGTTTGAGTGAGGGGGTGTGTTTGTATATTCTTTTAGCGTTTGAATGCAGGGTGTGTTTGTATGTAATATTTGTGTTAGATTGCAGGAGTGTGTTTGTATGTTGTGCTGGTGTATGACTGCTTGGATGTATGCGCATACACTACCACATACATACATACATACATACATACACAGATATACATACACACAAATTAATGTAGACACCGACACATTAATGTAACACACGCATACATCGACATACACACACACACACACACATGCACCCTGACACACACAAACATTGATATGTGCACACACCATGATACAGCGACACACACTGACATAAAAACATACACAGTGACACACCGGTGCATATTCTGACACACAGATGTGTGCGTACACACAGACACACACTGACACAGAAACACACTGACAAATATACACACACAGGTGCACACCCTGACACACACACACACATGCACACCCTGACAGCCACACTCATACATACACACACACACTCATACATACACACACACAAATGATATTTGTAATATCTCCAGCCACCCTCCTGTTAGCTTACCTTGTGTGTCCAGGAGGGTGGGTCAGAGTCCTTGTCCTCCTGCTCCTGGTGGGAGTGAGGGGTCTGGAGCGCTTTGTGCTACTCTCCCCTCATGCTGCGGCTGCCTCCTTTCCCTCCTGCACTGTCTCTCTGCATGACACTAGGAGAAAGTGACAGCATGTCACTTCCTCCCATCCAGCCGAAATTATAGGTGCCCGGTCGCGGTCTTAAAGGACTGCACACCCGACCAGGCCCTTTTAAGCAGTAATGTTTCCCTGGTGCTATAATCATAGCACCAGGGAAAGGCGCCGCGGCACACAGTTTGGGAACCGCTGCATTAGAACATTTAAATTCTACTTTCCTTGCTTTGGCAATAGCAAGGCTTTTAGCAGTACTTCAAATTCAGTCTCCTGAGTTGTAGGATCTTTTAAAAAAAATTATATTAAACTTTTTTCAAAGTGGCAGGATAACATTTGACCCAACAAGCAAAATTAAGTAAAATAAGTAAATGCAAAAACTATATAAATGTATTACCTTGCCTCAGAATGGGTGAACTTAACATAAAAGAGAAAAATTGGGAAGTGACACAAAAATAAACGAAAATGATAAGACAAGCCAAAAGGTCAAGGATACCAGAATGAGGGATAGTCGAGAACAAGTGAAAGTCAAAATATCAATAGGAAAACAAGATGAATGTAAATGCAAGGCAACTGTGTGAAGATATTGCTGTTGCGGTTCCTGCAGTAAAACCTTCAATGACACCTGTTGAAGTTTTGGCCTATGAAGTGAGGAATGGATTTGATCCGAATGTGGCAATTGAACTTTGCATTATGTTGACATTGTTAATCACTGTTGCCACAGGTGGCAAAAGCTTATGTTCAGCTTTGTGTAACACCGGCCGCGGGTTGCACTTACCTTCTGTGTGTACACGCGCAGTGCTTGGGGACTCCGGCGGCGCTGCTCAGCCTGCTCCGGTTGTGCTTACGTCCGGCATGATGTACAACGCTGCGCACCAGAGGCATTTAAAGGGACAACGGAACCCACTCAGGGTAACAACGCGGATGTGTGTGTGTCATCACTTTCACGACACGCATTCTCCAACGTCATGTGACCAGAATTAACCAAACATCTTGAGGATATTTAAACTCCTTTCTCCAATTCTTCAGTGCCGTGTCGTGGTTTCCACTCGGTCATCAGAGATTTCACATCAGTTAAAACTTTCTGCAATGCCATGCAGCACTTCGAGTACCTTTTGCACATCCTTTAGCTTCTGGATATCATTAAAAAGTGCAAATACTTGGAATGTAATTTATGGTGGTCAAATCCCTTGTGGACAGGTTTTATTGTAGCATCCAATATTGTAAAGAAACATTCCACTTTAGATTTATCTTTAGGATCTTATATAAGATCATCTTGACCCTCATAAGAAAATAACCTTTTCCCCCCCTCAGCTGGTGCACTAGAGGAGGAGACACAGGATCTATTTCCATTTCCAATTTTTCAATACGTTAAAAAAATAAAAAATAAAAAAAGATGCCTTGGTTGATTCCAACGTTCCACAACGTCTGTACATCAACTGAAAAACAATGGTATAAAATATATACCTAGTAGTGGAGCGCTATAGGAATCAACCTGTGTAAGGGTTTCTTTGACACACCCCACATATACAGTGTAACAGTGAACTCGAAGGTACATGAAAAAAAAGAAAGAAACTACACCCTGTTCCAGATTATTATGCAAATTATATTTTTCTCATTTACCTAAATAATTGATGTAACTAACAGTCAGCATAATTCTCATGTTGTCAACTATAAAGAGTACAATTCAAATTGTATTGAACAAACCTCCTTATGATAACCGTATTTTTTTTTTTTTTTTAAACATAACTTACAATGCACTGTTCCAAATTATTACGCACAGTAAGTTTCAAAACACTTTATAGGTTGTAAAGAACTGAAAATTGTTATTTGTTGTGTTTGCAGCATATTTACTGAAATCAAAAGCTATTTCAATCAAACTTATAACAACATTTTAACTTTTTAAACATTTTAACAGGTCACGTTACATTTTAACATAGGACCTCTTATTTGATAGCAGCTTCACAAGTCTTGCATCCATTGAACTTGTGAGTTTTTGGACAGTTTCTGCTTGAATTTGTTTGCAAGATGTCAGAATAGCCTTCCAGAGCTGCTGTTTGGATGTAAACTGCCTCCCACCCTCATAGATCTTTTGCTTGAGGATGCTCTAAAAGTTCTCAATAGGATTGAGGTCAGGGGAGGATGGAGGCCACACCATGACTTTCTCTCCATTTATCCCCATAGCAGCCATTGATGCAGAGGTATTCTTTGCAGCATGAGATGGTGCATTGTCATGCATGAAGATTATTACGGAAAGCATAGTTCTTCCTTCTGTACCAGGGAAGAAAGTGGTCAGTCACAAACTCCACATACTTTGCAGAGGTCATCTTTACACCTTCGAGGACCCTAAAGGGGCCGACCAGCTCTCTTCCCATGATTCCGGCCCAAAACATGACTTAACCACCACCGCTTTCCTGACGTCGCAGCCTTGTTGGAACAGGGTGGCCGTCCACCAACCATCCACTACTCCATCCATCTGGACCATCCACGGTTGCACGGCACTCATCAGTGAACTGTTTGAAAATTAGTCTTCATGTATGTTTCTGCCCAATGCAATGTATGTTTCTGCCTGTTTCTGCTTGTGAGCATTGGTTAGTGGTGGCCGAATAGAAGGTTTATGCACAGTTGCAAGACTCTGGAGGACTCTACACCTTGTTGTCCGTGGGACTCCAGAGGCACCAGCAGCTTCAAATATCTGTTTGCTGCTATGTAATGGTATTTTAGCAGCTGCTCTCTTGATCCGATGCATGGATCTGGCAGAAATCTTCCTCAATGTGCCTTTATCTGCACAAACCCGTCTGTGCTCTGAATCAGCCAAAAATCTCTTAATAGTGCGATGATCACGCTTTAAGTTTTCGTGAAATATCTAATGTTTTCATACCTTGTCCAAGGCATTGAACTATTTCACTCTTTTCGGCAGCAGAGAGATCCTTTTTCTTCCCCATATTGCATGAAAATGGTGCTCTGCTTAATAATGTGGAACACCCTCCTTTAGTAGTTTTTCCTTAAATTGGGCTCACCTGGCAATCTAATTATCACAGGTATCCGAGATTGTTTTCAATTATCAAAAGAGCCCTGAGACACAATGCCATCCATGAGTTAAACTGAAAAACAAAATATTTAATCTTTGTGACACTTAAATAGAATTTGCATAATCATTTATAACTGGGTGTAGTGTAGATAATCTAGGAATGGCATTCTATTGTATATAAATATCTGGAACCATTCACATGTTCCGGAGTCTATATGATATTTGTTCCATAAAGGGAACCTTTTTGCTTTTATGGCAGCAACACACCACCGCTCGGTAACGTTTTCCTTTTTTAGAGCCTTCAAGTCCTGGCTCTAAGGGTAATAAGCAGAGTGGATCAACGTTTCAGTCCTTGCAGACTCTCTCATCAGGATCATGATCCTGATGAAAGTCTGCAAGGACTGAAACGTTGATCCTGGATGTTTTAATCATTTGTCATTAAACTTTGGACTTTTACTTCGTGAGTGCAGCCATTTACTTGAATTCCTTATATATATATATATATATATATATATATATATATATATATATATATAGTTCAAGTAGAGATTGTAGTCCTATTAGTCCAGTGATGTAGATGTAAAAAACAGATAATATTCGTATCTTGTAATACTTTTTTTATTTAGACTAGCATCATTTTTTAATGACAAGCTTTAGGGAGAACTTCCCTTTCTCGAGTCTAAAGCATTTCTGAGCAAAACGTATACATAGAATTCAAAGTTGAGTTGTGATACAGGGGTTAAAGCGACATGAGTGTAGATAAGACACAGGTTTACTAGAAAATAGGCACCATTCTCATAGAGGGTTGTAAATATCTTGTGTGAAGATCAACCTCCCCCCCCCCCCGGTTCGGCTCTTTCAAGGTGCATAGATGCTTTTTTCACTCGTATGACTTCATATGAAACGTGTGATGTATTGGGGTAGAAACGGGCGAACAGCTGTATAAGCATAGGCTATTTGAACGATTTTACCAGATTGCTTGTCTCCAGCATTTTGCTGTTGAATGTTTGTATGTTACTTCAAGACCGGTGCCCCCTATTGGTTAAGAAATATATTACTGTTAGATTATAATTAACTCATGGTTATTCCTATTCATATAAATAGCAATTATATTTCTGGTATATCAAACCTGTTATTTGGCTGACATGTCATGTCCTTTTGATGTTCTACCCGCAGGTGCATTGCAGAACTAATAGAGGAATTGTTCCTGTTTCTGTCAACTTCCCTATACTGTCAATTTAGGTTGGTAAAACTGGTATAAACTTGGCTTATTTAGATAATGCCTCCTGGTTTTTTGTTAATATCTTGATATTTCCGTATGTGTCAATTTCTGACCAGACTGTTTTCATTACACAAGGTTCTTCCATTTTGTGGTAGCCTTCGCCAAATTCTCCCCTTGTTCCTAGGATTTGAATCTATATATAGATACACTGAACAAAATTATAAACGCAACACTTCTGTTTTCGCCCTCATTTTTCATGAGCTGAACTCAAAGATCTATGACTTTTTCTATGTACACAAAAGGTATATATACATATCTCACATACTCAGATACGGTATTACGTTTCCATTTTAGGTTTAATTATGCATCCACTCCTATCCTCCTTCCCCTAATTTCTACTAAGAATCATCATTTCTGATTCTAACTGTCATAGGTACGACAATTACAATCCCTATTTTTAGCCCCTATTAGCAGACAGTACTGGCTATCAGGGATTTAGGTTGTCCAAATAGGTTATGTTTCTGGTCTCCTGCCATACACTAGTGGCCCTGCCAGGCCGACACCCATCCTCATACTCTAAGGTATTCGCCCATCGATCAAAACATAGCTATTCGCCTCGCATGGTTGCATAGAGAGGGCCTCACCTGTCACTCCCATACTATCTTCTGCTTTAATTATCACTGAGAGGCCTACACCCTACCACAACCTCAAATCTCCTCGGGCCAACACATAGCTAGAGCCTGTCAAGCCACTTGGCACTTAGCAGAGCCTCACCTGTCACGTTGTATTAGTATAATTTATCGCTGCTTGGCATTAGCTAGCCAGCCAATATGACTTATTACTGATGGTGATTTTATATATATATATATATATATATATATATATTTTTCAGTATGTGTCACTGTAGTTGTCAAGCTCATTTGTTGTTGTAGAGAGCTTTCAACAAAAGCAAAACATCTTGTTCAGTTTAGAGAATAAATAAGATAGATTTTAAAATGCACCATTACCAACTCATCTATAGTGGGTTGTTGAATACCATCTCTTGGGGGCATCTTGAATCAATGCTTTCCTGGCTGCTCACTTTTGTAAAAAAGACCCCCCCCCCCACTATTCTAATAAAGTGCCCCTTAGTGTGGCACTTATAAAAATAAATAACTGGGGGGACAGAGTGCCCCCCGAGCCCCCACTCATGCACTGTGAGCAGCGGCTGGGGGCCCTAAGATACAATAGAGGGGGCCTACTTCCTCCCCCTGGCGGCCACCCATGAGCAGTGGGTGGGAGACTAAGTTACAGTAGGGCGGACCTATTGTCTCAGCGGCGAGGGGGGCACTAAATGACAATTCCCATCAAACTTATAAAATAAAATAAAAACTCAAGCACAAAACAAAAAAAAACAAGCCGAAAATATATTATAAAGTCTTCCCACGCCCTGCAATTTGACTCAGAGTTCTCTGATTGGTTGGTTTAGGCCAACCGATAAGAGTGCTCTGATAGGTAAATCTTAAGTCTTGCCTGATTGGTTACTTGCAAGACTAATAATCTGTTCATGGGGAAATAATCTCATTGAGGGTTGGCACGTGCATGCACTTTTACAGCATTCTGATCTTAGATTTGAGAAGTACGTATGCAAAGGGAAGGCAGGTGCACTCTACTTGAGCGTGCCTGCCACTTCCGTTCCGTTAGCTAAGCGTAGCTAAAAGAAGCAGGAAGAACCTCCATGGCCAGGGGGCATTTAATTTTTATTATAACATTTTTTTTTTTTTAATCTGTAATTTTTATTATAAATATTAAAGTGCCTTTGAAATGGGATACTCTTTATCCATTAAGCACTTCAGCAAGCTCAAGTTCTTTATGGGTGCGAAGTAGTCCTTTTAAAGTTCCTGCATTTTCTTTTCCTGCAGCAATTGTAAATTGAAAGTTTTCAGATTGGGCAAAACGGGTAAGCGGAGTGTCTCAGGGTTCTTTCCTGGGTTCGCTTTTCTTTAACCTATTTCTAAGTGATCTTGTGTCAGCGTTTGCAGATGATTCAAAACTAGGTAAGAAAATAGTCTGAACAAGAAATAACTTATCTACAGAGGGATTTAGATAAATTGAGGGACTGGGCAGGCAAGTGGCAGATGATTTTCAATACAGATAAATACAAAGTCATGCATTTTGTACTATGGTGGGATGACGGGTTGTAGTCTAGTGACAGGGGATGTGGTGGATTGACAGGGACTATAGTTGGATGACGGACTATACTGGGTGACACTGACAGGGGCTGTATAAATGTTTCTCACACCCCTCCTTGAGGCTTATTTTAGACCAGGGAGTGGGGATTCCGGTTCCCTTGTGCAGGGCCGCCATCAGGGCATGATAACTATAATGGTTGTCATGGGCCCGGCGGTCCTGGGGGGGCCAGAATGCTCTGGCAGTCTGAGCCCCACATTCCTTATGTGCACAGATATATAGCGAATTTCGCTAGATATCTGTACACTGAGGGTCCCCTTACCGGTAAATTGCAGAGTGGGGCCCAGCAGCACACTCTGTCCTCCTTCCAGCTCCTCTCTTTCTAACTCTCCTGCGGCCGCCAGAGCGTTGCCACGGGTTACCATGGCAACGCTCCGCACAGCACGCAGGCCGGTCTCGCGAGAGTTCATCATTGACGAACTGGAAAGGAAGGCAGTGTGTGCTGCTGGGCCCCCTTCTGCAATGTAATGCGGCTGGCTCTCTCCACCGGACCACCAAGCAATGCGATATCCCCCCTCCCTGGCAAGGTAAGAACCGGGGGGGGGGTGGGGGATAAAATTTACATTTTAAATATACACAAATATATATATATATATATATATATTTTTAAATACTCCCCTCCCCCCTACTTTACACAAACACTGCATCCTTACAAGCACACACACACTACATTCACTAAACACACACACTACATTCACTGAACACACTCTGCACTACACACACTACATTCACTAAACACACTCTGCACTACACACACACTACGTTCACTAAACACACTCTGCACTACACACACACTTAATTTACTAAACACACTGCACTACACACACACTACATTCACTGAACACACTCTGCACTACACACACACTACATTCACTGAACACACTCTGCACTACACACACACTACATTCACTAAACACACTGCACTACACACACTTCATTTACTAAACACACTGTGCACTACACACACACTACATTCACTAAACACACTATGCACTAAACACACTCACCACATTCACTAAACACACTCTGCACTACACACACTACATTCACTAAACACACTGCACTACACACACTACATTCACTATACACACGTTGCACTCACTACAAACACCACAATCACACTACATTCACCATACACATTTTGCATTCACCACAATCACACTACATTCACCATACACATTTTGCATTCACTACATGAACTATACACATTTTGTATTCACTACAACCACACTACACGAACTATACACATTTTGCACTCACTACAATCACACTACACGAACTATACACATTTTGCACTCACTACAATCACACTACATGAACTATATACATTTTGCACTCACTACAATCACACTACACAAACTACACACATTTTGCACTCACTACAATCACACTACACAAACTATACACATTTTGCACTCACTACAATCACACTACACAAACTATACACATTTTGCACTCACTACAATCACACTACACAAACTATACACATTTTGCACTCACTACAATTACACTACACAAACTATACACATTTTGCACTCACTACAATCACACTACACAAACTATACACATTTTGCACTCACTACAATCACACTACACGAACTATACACATTTTGCACTCACTACAATCACACTACATGAACTATACACATTTTGCACTCACTACAATCACTATACATACTTTGCACTCGCTGCAAACACACTACATTCACTATACACATATTGCATTCACCACAATCACACTTTGCACTCACTACAAACAAACTACATCCACTACAAAAATACACACTGAATTCACTGTACACACACTCTCCATTCACTGTGCACATACTACATCCACTACAAAAACGCACTCTGCATTCACTATACACACACCTACATTCACTACACACACACTCTACATCTAATGCATGCATAGAAACATTACATACATTACACAAAACGTACAATCTGCATCCACTATACACACTGCATCCATGACACTCATTCTACATCCACTATACATATACACACACACACACACACACACTTCATCCTTGTGGGCGGTTTCGGGGCTGGCCCAGATCTTGAGCTGTGTCAGGGGCCCTAAAATTTCTGATGGCGGCCCTGCCCTTGTGGTCCAGTGGGAATGTAGCATGTCTGCACAGCCAGTAGGTGCAGATTGCTCCTTATGGTTGGTGCTGGGAAATGTATCAGAGCATTGCCGTGACAACAACACGGCAAAGTTCCGATATAGTACAGGTGACAATAGTTAAAGGGACACTATAGTCACCACAACAACTACAGCTTAATGTAGTTGTTCTGGTGAGTATAATCATTGCCTTCAGGCATTTTCATGCAAACACTGCCTTTTCAAAGAAAAGGCAGTGTTTACATTGCCCCTATTCTCCAAGTGGGAAAGCATTGGAGTGCCTAAAAAGCTGCAATTCTGATGTCATCAAGGAGGCGGATCAGGGGCGGGGCCAGCACCGGCAAACCTGCACGGCGCTGGAAATAAGGCCAGTTTTAATTGTTTTTAAGGGTGCTGAAGGGGGGAGGCAAGCCACCGAAATGATGGGTTTAACACTATAGGGTCCAGAATACATGTTTGTATTCTGACCTTATAGAGTACCTTCATGGTATTTAGTAAAATGTTGAGATGAATGAAAGCTATTGAGTTAAATATATTATGTAACAGTTATTGTGCAATGTGTCTTGGTGCTGGGCAGATAATTTAATGATTGTGTCCTCACTCAATTATGTCCCAGACACCAATACACCAGGGAGTGGTTTGCATTGTTCTGGCTGAAGACCCCCTATTGTGTGTAGGGGAATACAGACCTGGTTGTCCCTGAAATAAACAGTTCTCTTGTTTTACCCAATACGACATAGTCTTGTCCACTATATTAGGGAATTTTACAAGGTTCCAGAGGGCTATAATCACTGTATGCTGTAGCTGAATCCAGGACCAGCGGAGGATTAGAGAAGCGATGACCAAGGGACACTAAGAGACTTTGCTACTCGTGACATTTACATTGTCCACACTCAGACCCTTTTTCCCTCTCCTCTTTACCTGGATATTTGTTCTTGGTGTCACTCAAGATTTTATCTTGTGATCGTGTTATTGTAATATTGGATAGGTTTTTGGTGACCTTTTTATACCAGTTTTTAGAGCAATATTTAGTGGGTAATTCCCTTAGTTTTAAACTTGTCACCTAAGGGCTGGGGGATTTTTTTCTTTTATACTCCGTGGTGACTTTGTCCTTATATTAATATATATTCCTCACTTTCCAGTGAACATCTAAAATCGCAGTTTAATTCTGCATGAGCCCCACACCATACCCAATCTCAGGACACAAACCTGAAACAAATAGTGTTTTGCTTTGGCTTTTTTTTTAAATGTTGGGAGGTATTTTGTCTCTTCCAGTGATATTGGGTTCAACAGGACCTGAAACTGCTCACCACTTTGTCATTTAATTTTATACAGTATTTTAGAATTTGTAAGTGGCATATAAATAAATAATTATTCAAGTGGTCAAACTACACCCTTGTCTGCAGACTTTTGACTCTTATGGTGGTATACAAGAATTATTTCTCAGGACTCTGGGTGGTATTATTGTTCAGGGCCGCCATCAGAAATTTTGGGGCCCCTAACACAGCTCAAGGTCTGGGCCCCCCTTCAAGCCCGCCCACAGGGCCCACCTCCAAATCCCGCCCACACTAACAGATACAAATACTGAAACAGACATACACACATGCATAGGGAGATACTGACACAACCATGCAGACATACATACTGACAAACATATATATATATATATATATATATATATATATACATACTGCATACTGATATATACATACATACATACTTACTGACAGGCATACATACATACACACACACACTGGCATACATACACTGGCATACATACATATTTACAGTCTCCGAAATAACCTACCAGCCAATGCTTTCTCTGAGTGAGGAGCGGAAAGATACCTCCTATGATCAGCAGGGTTAACTCCAGCAGTTAAACAATGGACATGGCATCTTGGCACTTTGGTATATCAGCTGCTGGGTCTAGGAATACAAATATAACATCATTTTAAAAAATAATGTCCATCAGTTGCATAGTCAGATAGCGTTTTGGAAGATTTATAGCCAGCTTTGTTTTGTATCCATCTGTACAAAGGGTAATACATTTCTATATATACACTGGCATACACACACACACACTGGCATACACATACACTGGCATACATATATACACTGGCATACATACATACACTGGCATACACACATACACTGGCATACATACATACACTTGCATACATAGATACCCTAGCAAACACATACACTGGCATACATACATACACTGGCAAACACATACACTGGCATACATACACCTCATTTTCAGCCACCCTCCTCTCTTCCTTACCATTTCGTCGCAGGAGGGTGACTGTCGGCTGCCTCTCCTCACGGCCTTTCTCTCTGCCTTCCCGCGCAGAGTAAAGTGGGAGGAAGTGACCGGACGTCACTTCCTCCCAGCAGCACTTGCTTCCGGCTGCATTTTCCGCTATTACAGCGCTGGCCAGGCCCCTGAAGATAATAGAGCCCATTGGGTGGCCCTAAATGCTTGGGCCACCTGGTGGGCCCCCATTAGCGTGTGGGCCCCGGTGCAGATGCACCGGCGGCAGTCCTGCTGATACACGTGGGGCCTGGGCGGCCGGGCCCCCCTGGACCGCCGGGCTCGTGACAATTGTCACGGTTGTCATGCCCTGATGGCGGCCCTGTTATTGTTATTCCATTGATTTGTGTATTATTTTTCTTTTTTAATGGACTCTTTAGACACTGTAACTGCTTCATCTTATTGAAGCGATTATAGTGTCTAAAGTCCCCTGGTGTTGTCTTTCCATTTAGCATTTAACCATTTTTAAAGGGACACTATAGGGCACCCAGACCACTTCAGCTCATTGAAGTGGTTTGGGTGCATAGTCGCAGGTCCCTTAACCCTGCATAGGTAATTATTGCAGTTTTTTTATAAACTTCAATAATTACCTTTGAGGGTTAGCATCCACCTCTAGTGGCTGTCTTCCAGAATAAGCATATATCTGTTTTTGCTGCAATGCATTAACTTGATTCTCCCCAAGTTAAAAAGGGGTTGAAACAATTGTCTGGGGTTGCTGTAGCCAGGGGCGTTTTAGCCGCGAGGCAAACAAGGCATTTGCCTTGGGCGGCATTTTTCAGGGGGCGGCAAAAAAGCCGCCCCCCAAATGCCCAGGCAAATGCTTTGTTAGCCTCACGGCTAACTGACCGGCTGGGCTGGCGGGCGGCGCTGGGCAGGCGGCTGGCGAGGGAGCTCTTCCCCTGAGCGGTCCGCTCAGCTCCCTCGCGCGCCGCAGAGTGAGGCTGGGAACCGGAAGATGACGTCATCTTCTGGCTCCCAGCCTCACTTTGCGGCGCGCGAGGGAGCTGAGCAGACCGCTCAGGGGAAGAGCTCCCTCGCCAGCCGCCTGCCTAGCCCAGCCGGCATCCACTGGACCACCAGGGAGGTAATGAACCCCTCCCCCCCAGCACTCCCAAAGGTAAGGGGGGGGGCTAAATAAAAATAAATAAAAAAATGTGTTAATGTGAGTGAGTGAGTGAGTGTCTGTTAATGTGTGTGTGTTTTGTTAGTGTGTGTCTGACTGTGTCTGTTAGTGTGTATGTGTGTGTGTCTGACTGTGTGTCAGTGAGTGTGTGTTTGCCTGTGTGTGTGTGTGTCTGTTAATGTGTGTGTGTTTGTTAGTGTGTGTGTGTGTGTGTCTGCTAGTGAGTGAGTGTGTCTGTTTGTGTGTGTCTGACTATGTTTGTCTGTTAGTGTGTCAGTGAGTGTGTGTGTGTCTGACTGTGTGAGTGTGTTTGCCTGTGAGTGTGTTTGCCTGTGAGTGTGTGTGTGTTAGTGAGTGTATGTCTGTTAGTGAGTGTGAGTGTGTCTGTTAGTGTGTGTGTGTGTTTCTGTTAGCGAGTGTATGCATATCTGTCAGTGAATGTGTGTGTGTGTATTTAGAAGGCGGGGGGGGGTTGGTGCAGGGGGGGTTGGCGCGGGGGGAGGGGAGGGGCGCCTGCGTTTTGTCCTGCCTAGGGCAGCACAAAACCAGGATACACCACTGGCTGTAGCTCTGATGCAGAGAGAACTTGCTGTCATTTTGCTTCAGGACTGTCCTCACGGGTGGGATCAGTCTTATATGCTATGGAATATGTTCTCTCTGTAATGGCACAAGTGAGCAAAAAATATTTTGAGGCCTTAGCGGGGATTTACTGAAGGTCAAGCTACTCAGTTTCTCTAAGCTTTTTTCAGTTCTTAGAGTTCTCATATTCTGTTTTTGTTGCTAAGCACTAAACAATGTAAAAATTATAAAATGTGCATGATTACTTTTTTTTGTGACATTTTTATTTTTGGTGATACTTGATGTTCATAAAGTTGTCAATGTTACGTAAAGATAGCGGATTATACAGTAACACAGAGATATCATCAAAGATAACATTATGTCAGATAATCAGCACCATTTTAAAACCTAACAATAGATAGTCTAAAAGAACTCAAGATATGGGTTGAAAACAGGACAGTCTTGTTGAGGTTCTGGGCAGATGCTGAGTCAGTTAGCTTACTAGCAGTTAAGAAGCACACGAGCAAATTCTAAACATGTAGTAAGGTATAAGAGGGATAGCCAGAAATTGCATGATTTTGCTATTACATGACGACCAATAGCAGCAAAGAATACAAACAGAATGAAAAAATAATGAACATACAGTAACATAGGCCCCTCGCCGCTCAGGTTCCAGTATTTCCCTTCCATTTCTCTCTTTCTGAAGATGCAACACTACAAAATAACGTCAATAACCAAGAACAGCGATAATGTCCAATGAGGAGACAACGCAGAACTTTTTCGCCAAGAAGAGGATAACACTTAAACAACAGGGAAGCACAAATGGATGATCGTAGAACCAAACTCTATCAGCGGGGGGAGTCCTCACAAGCTGAAGCATGGCATTCCACCGGGTCGGATCAGGCTGTGAAAACATAAAGGAACAGGAGCCCACAGGTTAAAGTCGATACTTGCAACCAATTTCAAGGCCAGACGATGCAAAGCCCCACATATATCTGCAGTCCCACAATTCATAGTGATTAAAACAAGTCAAGGTACATAATCAACCCCGTTACGACACAGTCCCCACTTACCATACCAAACCATTCGATGTATCTTGTCTAAACATACAATAAACTGGGTGGGAAATAAAAACATAACATGAGAAATATAACATGGGTGGGACAATAGTCGCCTCTGTGTCTTTAATAAAATCATGACTTTTCATCATGTAATAGCAAAATCATATAAAACACAATAAAAGAAAGGAAAAATATTGATAAAAAATGCTTGAAATCACCAAGTGTGAGTCACTCCAAATCACACAGAGAATATATAACAGAATGAGATAAATAGCATGGTGAGAGCAAATTGTATATACCAAGTATAAAACACACAGGATTAAAACATGCAATGATACCATTAATCTTGAGCTTTTCTAGATAAATGTCCTAGAAATATAAAATACAAAGCATACTATAGCCTGTATGTAATAAACAAATCTACTTAAATATAAAATTGCCCACTCACGTGGTACTGAGCTGTAGAGAGTGGCTCAGACTACAAGCGCCTTTTAAAATATTCTGGAGACCGCAATGCTGGAAAACAGGTCAGGATGTTCACTGGAAAGATTTCCCCTTGTATAATATTGATAAATACCAGGTAGAAAAATACAGGAACAAAACACCTTTATTTGCAGAAATAGCATAAAATGAAGTGAAATATATTTGGAGATTCCATTTTATGCTATTTATGCAAATAAAGGTTTCTTGTTCCTGTATTTTTCTACCTGGTATTTATCAATATTATAGGCATACATACACTGGCATACATACATACACTGGCAAACACATACACTGGCATACATACATACACTGGAAACTCGGGTAGGACACCGATTTGATAGACGTTTTTGTTCGTCGACTGATGTTGAACGTTACCCCATCTGGGGTGTATGATCTGGTGTCAAAGTCCAGAGCTCTGACGTCCGAGACCCTCTTGCAGGAGACAAGGCAGAGCAGGCAAACTAACTTGGCTGATAATTGTTTTAAGGAGAGTGCGGAGTTAGCGGGCCAGGATGAGAGAAAAGACAACACAACTGAGAAATCCCAGGTGGTCGGGAGAATTGAGAGCCCTTGAGGAGTCGATACACTAAGGGGTGTTGCCCCGCGGGACATCGTCAAAGCCTTGATGAGTCGAAGAGATGGCAGACCGGTAGAGATTGATAGTCCGGTAAGCTTTCCCCGCTTCAAAGAGGGAAGTCAGAAATTGCAGGACCATGGTTACAGGAGCTGAAACAGGATCCGCGTCCCTAGCCAGGCACCAACCAGCCCAAGCTCGCCAAACTGACCCATATACCCGTCTACTGCCGGGAGCCCAAGCTTCTGCCAAAAGTCGTCTAGTTGTTTCTGAAACTCCCTGGATCTCCCAGGGTCCCCAGAGATCCGCCACGCCAGGAGCGGAAGGGAGCTTTCCAACAGGAGGGGGTGACATCGTCCCATCGGGTCCAGCAGCAGTTCGTGAAACGACGGCAGTAGTCGGGGATAGTCCATTGTCATCTCGAGCATTTGAGGGAACCATGACTGCATCTCCCAGAAGGGGGTCACCATGACCAACTCGGCCCGGTGTCTGCGGGTTTGCAGGAGTGAGCATGGAATCATGGAGAATGCAGGAAGGCGTCTACTGCCTCTGCTGTCCGATCTGGCCTCCAGCTGAAGAAACGTGACAGTTGAGTGTTGAGCCGGGATGCGAAGAGGTCGATGGCAAAGGGACCCCAGAGAGATGATATACTGGAGAACACGTCCGTGTCCAATCTCCAGTCCGAAAGATATCATGACCCCCAGTCCGCTTGAACGTTGTGCAGGCCAGGTAAGTATTCCGCGTAAACCATCAGGTTCTGTTCCAGGCAAAACTCCCAAAAGTCTTTCGCCAATCTGGCCAAGACTGCAGACTGTGTACCGCCCAGGTGGTTGACATATCTCACTGTTGAGACATTGTCCATGCGGAGGCGGATACATGCAGGGCCCAGTCCCTCGTGAAACTGCGAATGGTGATGGAGCCTGCCAGGAGCTCCAGCGCGTTGATGTGTAGCTGGGATTCGGATTCCGACCAGCGGCCTCCTGTGGAAACTCCCTCGCAACCGGCCCCCCAGCCATGGAGGCTCGCATCGGAGTCGATGGTGAATTCTGGCAGCAAGCCGAAGATCGCTTTGCCGTTCCATACGTACAGGTTGATCCACCATCATAATTCGTCATTCGTTTCGCTGTTCAGGGACACCAGATCCGCGTAGGATGCACCGGCCCTTAGGTGCGCTATTTTCAGGCGCCGCAGCGCTCGGTAGTGGAGCGGGCCCGGAAATATTGCCTGTATAGATGAGGCCAGTAGGCCGATGAGCCGTGCAAGGTGAGCTGGGGCCGGATGATGGCTCTGCGAAGCTCTTTGCGGATAGATCGAATCTTGGTAATTGGCAGGCACAGCGTCGTCTCCCCCGAGTCCACGAGGAACCCTAGGAATTCCATGTGAGTGGCGGGGGTTAGGCACAACTTTTCCCAGTTGATAATGAATCCCAAGCGGGAAAGGTGGTTTATGGCCAACCGTAGGTGTGTAAGGAGAGTGGAGCGCTCTTGAGCCATGAGTAGGATATCGTCTAGGTATATGATTAGACGAACCCCCCGACTGCGCAACCAGGCCATCGCTGGTTGCAGCAGTTTCGTGAAGCACCACGGTGCTGAGGAGAGGCCAAAGGGCAGGCAGGTAAATCGCCAAATCTTGTGCCGCCAGTGGAAGCACAGGGGGTCTCGGGACATCACCGCAATCAGTACAGTCAGGTATGCGCCTTTGAGATCTAGCTTTGCTAACCAGTCTCCATGTAGGAGAAGATCTCATCGCAGGTAAATACCCTCCATCTTGAAATGGCAGTACCGAACCATGGCATTGAGGGGGCGCAGATTTATGACGGGTCTCATTTGTCCGCCTTTCTTTTCCACCAGGAAAATGTTGCTTATGACACCTGCAGGGTTGTGAGGTGCCTGTTCTATTGCCCCTTTGACAAGGAGGTTGGAGAGTTCTTTATCGATCAATCTGCGATCCCGTAGTGAGAACTCACCGTAAGGTCGTCTGGAACTGGAGTTGCCCTGGAAACCTCTGGATCGCCACTGGCGTCCATGTGACGGGAAGAAAGTATTAGTCTCCTGGTAGTTAGCACGTTGCTGGAAGGCATGGGATTGGAAGTAGGTACGGCCGGACAGACGGCTCCTGAATCTGCTGGCCCTGGTGGAGACCCGCCCCTTGAATACCCGTCTCATGGAGGCTTGGGCCTTGTCAAGGGCTGTAAATGCCCCAACGAAACGCCCTAAGTCTTTAATAAAGGAATCGCCGAAGAGTAAGCCTTGGGCGTCTTTACCAGCTTCTGTGAGGGCAAGATTGGCCAGCTTTGGTTCAATCTTAAACAAGATAGCTTTACGCCGTTCTATAGAGAGGGAGGTGTTCACGCTCCCGGCAATACAAATTGCTCTCTGGACCCAACCACGTAGGTCTTCAGGGTCAACCATGCGGTTCCCCGCTCTGGCGTCTTCCGCCAAGTCAAACAATTTGGCCAGGGGACCGAAAATATCCAGGTGTTTATCCTGGCAAGATTTCAAGGCAGAGTCTTACCCTTTACGGGGTTCCAGCCCAGTTTAGTGAGGAACTGAGTCATTTTGGGGTCTACCTCAGGAGTGTCACATACTTTATTGGGCACCACAGGCCTGGGTCACTCCGCCCTCAATTTGTTACGTGCCGCTTTTCTAAGAGGGCGCCGTACCCAATTCTCAAGGTACGTGGCAACGTGGTCGGCCAGGAGCCACTCTGCCGACCTCGGATGGTGTAGGTCATCCGGGTCGAAGAATGGGACACCCAACGGATCCACGAGGGCGGACCCCGCAGCTGCGGGGTGCCTAGTCCCTGTATCGCCTCCGGTCGTCTCTGCCTGAGCAGAGGGAAGGAGGTCAAAGCCCACATCTGCGGCATCCATATCAGAGTCACTGTCCTACTCAATCTTAGCCTCCTCACCTGACCTGATATCTGAGTCGGAGTTGCTCTCTAACTGTGCTCTGGCACATTTCCATAGCCGCGCCCGTTCTGCCTGGCGTGGAAAGGCTCTTTTGCTTGGATGGGACACGCTTTCTGGGGCAACCGTAGGTACGCCAGTCATAGAATTTCTGGAGGCAGAGGGATGTTTAGACTTATGGGTAGCCTTTCTGGGTGCCTCTCCCGGCGGGTCCACAGCAGGACGCGATAGTGGTGTTGTGGAGCCCGAGAAATGCTCATCCGAAGGACGTGGCAATAGTGTGGGAGAGGGTAGATGACATGGACCCCATGGCTGCCATAATGGCGTCTGTCACTGAGCACTGTAGCGCTAGAATTGTGCCCCTTCAGGGTGGATGGTTCTGTCTACCAGGGTGGGTGGAGTGCCCGAGGTGACAGGGGTCTCACCCAAATTAAATGGGGCATCAGTCTCCCCAGACGGTAGGGATCCAAAAGGTAGTCTGGGTTTAGGCATAATGGAGAATAAAAGAGGACCTAATCCCTAATTAGATTATCAGAATAGTATGGGTTAGTCACCCAAAACTAAAAGCAATAAGTATAAGAGAGATCTCACCAGGGCCCAGACCAGTGGCACATGCACACACAAGGTAGGGAGGAAGACAGGAAGTCAGAAAATGGCCGCCGGCAATCTCGCAACATTCGCAGCAAAATACTGTGAAATTCGCTAAGTTAAAGAACCTAACGTTCGGCAGAAAAGAAACGAATTCGTGGAAATAGACTGATATAAGAAAGAGGAGAAAAAGCAAACGAACGAGCAGTTCGTGCAAAAATTAGTCGAATGCGGCAAACAGGCGAATGGTGCTATCTGCCAGGAAAAAAGCGAACAGCATGTGTTCGTGATGAATCAGCCGAACGGGCTTAATTCGTGAACGAAAAACAGCCGAACAAAGCAGAGAACGGGCGCAAAAGGACGCCAAAGGGACAGGGAGAGGTAACAGCAAGACGGAGATAAGGAAAATCACAAGGACAGGGTCAAGTGAAAAGGGGGGTAATAAACAAAAATATAACAGGGGAGGTCTGGACCCTGGGTTCACAGAAAAAACACACGGATGTGTAGCATCAAACAAGCAGAAAAAACTAATAATAAAAAATCTCTAATAAAATAGAAGACAATACAAGAATCAATATCAGATAAACCTATACGGTGTAATACAAGGATATCGATAATAATATCAATAGCAGGTAATAAACAAGTAAATCAGAGAGAAGATGTGTACTTATCTTTGTATCAGAGCAGCAAAGAAAGAGGGAAATTGAAGGAAAGTGCTGCCTATTCTACTGGGACCTGAGCGGGGAGGGGCCTATGTTACTGTATGTTCATTATATTTTCATTCTGTTTGTATTCTTTGCTGCTATTGGTGGACAGTAAAGAAAGGGATATGCCATATGAGCCTCCGTGTCTTGTTATAAAATTGGTGTGCTGAACTATCAGGGTAGTCACATAGTTGAGTGTAGCTAGGGGCTCAGGCATTTGAGCTTGTCTCATATGAGAGTACCCCAACCAAGGAAGTGACATGGGGTAGAGGGGGGGAAAATAAGGGTGCTTGCCACAATTACATATGGTCCAGTGGATGCTCATTGGAACTAGCCGTCTGCAGTACTCCAGGAGTTTCATGAGTGTAGGTCAGGTATCGTTGGAATTTAGTCGGTTGGGCTATTGAGCAATGGTACATAAAAATAAGCGCAAGAGCTGAAAAAAACCCCATACAAAACAAAGAAAACAACATTGAGCAGACATCCGATTAATGATCATCGGGAACACCAAGAGTAGTCAGGTGGTCAGTGAGGTTTCTTCTCCAGTTCTTGGAACAAAGGATACTATGTTTGCAGGGTCCCAAACACTTGATGTCACCTGGTTGGTTGAAGTAGGTGCAGACATTGAAAGTCCCAAAGCCATCAGCAAATTCAGTGCCTCTGATACTGAGCTAAGTTTTAGCACTGTCCCACTATTTGTCAGCAGAGATCGTGGTGTCTCCCCATCTGTAGGCAAAGCCAGCAGAGCATAACTGGAGCATGAGGGTGCGAAGGGACTTACGCCATTGCAGGGTATCCCTTGTCAGGTCTTGGTAAAAAGACAAGAGTGTGAGTTCTCAAATGGGAATTGTGTTTTGCCCCTCAGTGCAGCCAAGAGCTGTCCCTTATCTTGTGTGGATGTACAGCGGGGAATTACATCACGTGGTGTAGTGGCGAGAGGCTAGGTTGTGCAGGGAGTCTGTATTAGGCATGTGCATGAGGAAAATATTCGGCATTCCGAAATTCGGGACTTCGGCACTTCGGCAACTTCAGCACTTGAACACTTCGGCACTTTGGCAACTTCGGCAATTCGGATCTTAGACACTTCAGAAGTTTGGCAACTTCGGAACTCCGGCATTTCGGGACTTTTCTTGCAGCTGCTTGGTAGATAACTCCCTAATTCCCATGGTATTAGGGAGTTATCTACCAAAAGGCTGAAAGACCTAAATTGGCCTTTCAGCCAAATTTACTAATACTAAGTAAAAATTACTTAGTATTAGTAAATTGTGCCCCTACTTGCTGTACTGCGAGTAGGGGTATGTCTATTAAACAGTGAGCAGCCTGTGGCTGCTCACTGTTAAAAAAAAATAAAAAAAAAGGGCTCCCTGAGCGGCGGGTGGGGTCCTAAAGTAAAAAACGGGGGGAGGACCTATTGTGCGGTGGGTGGGGGCCCTAAATAAAAATTTAACCCCCCCAGGTGACTAGGGGTCCCCAAACCCCTAGTCACCCCCTCCCCCAAAAAATAAACTCCTACCTACCCCCCTCACCCTAAAAATAATGAGGGGGGACCTTTAACTAAGTACCTGTAAAAATAAACACAAACTTACCTTTCTTTCTTCTAAAATCTTCTTTTTTCCGCCCCAAAAAAGGCCAAATAAAAATCCATAATAAACGACGCAATTAAAAAATCCATCTTCACTTGGCGAGGGCTCTGCGCAGACTTAGCTCTGCAGAGCGGGTAAGGCTTATAAAGCCTTGCCCCGCCCTGCAATTAGGCGCAGAGCACTCTGATTGGTGGGTTTAAGCCATCCAATCAGAGTGCTCTGACAGGTAAATGAAGAGACTGACAGGTAAGTCTCTACATTTACCTGTCACAGCACTCTGATTGGTTGACTTGAAATCCACCAATCAGAGTGCTCTGTGTCATTTTACACAGCGTGGGAAAGGTCTTTGGAAGCACCCGAATTTCCGAATTACCCGAAATTTGGCCGAATTTTAATTCGGACCGAAACGAATTGCACATGTCTAGTCTGTATGCCCCATCCATGACAAAACTTCTAGCTACCTAAGAGGGTAGTACTGTGGTGATGAGGCATCCTAAATAGTGAGGTATTTCCTCTGTTGTGATTTCAGTTGGTATACCATGAATTTTAATGTCTAGCACGAAGACCTGAATGTCTTGTTTAGTGGCTTAGTGGGTCCCAGCTAGAGAGTTAATGAGTGTGGAGACTGCTAGATCTTGCTCCTGGGAAGAATAAGTCCAAACACGATCTGGCGGGTCCGAGGGGGCTGACATACTTGCACTCTCCTCGGCTGCAATTTTGGGCTGAACCTACCTTTGAAGCATGGAGCTGATGTATCGTGTTTCAGGAGCTGCTCCAGGTGAGAGCTTTTGCGATTTGCACCTCATAGTAGATGTGCTGGCTGGAACTGTGCTGTTCCGTCTGTAATGCTGTAAGGAGGTGATCCTCTAAATAGCTACTCCAAGCTAGGATATACTGGTGCTCGGTACACCCCCGGCCTGCGTTTCACTTTTGCAACCTTCAGTAGCGGAAAGAAGGGCATTGGTGGGTGCAGGAGCCCGTTCTGCAGCAAAAGTAGGGTTTGCTCCAAGTGGATAGTCCCTGAATTAGGAGATAATCCGCAGATTTAGTCGGAGCTGTTGGGACCTGAGAAAAACGGCGTCTGCTTCGTCTCGCTGGCAAGCACCGCCCCCTCCATCATACATGCTTTTTATGTAATAATGTCTATATTTTATAATCCAATACAAAATCTATTTCTTTATTATTTGAAGTCTAGTGTTCCTCGGGCTATTTTAATTTTATATGGGTCAATGGTACTTAAATTAATAGGTTGTTTTCACTTAACGCTTTCTGCAATTCTAATTACAGTTTTCTCTGACAGGATTATTTACTAAAGTGGAAATTCTAAAAGAATTTCACATTTAAGGCCAGAGTAGCGGAGTATGTTTCCAGTTTGCTATTTTGACCTTAAATGTAATATTCACTTAGAGTTCTCATTTAAGTGAATAATCCTGTAAAATTATAATGACTTGCTCTCTCTAGAATGCTAAGCATGCATTCTTCACATGAAATCAGTTAATTATTGGCCATTCCATATATACTAGGACATTTTATTACTGAATTGTACAGATATAGTTATCACCAATTATTTTACCTTGATTTCACAGGTACTGCTGGTCAGCAGCAGCAGGTATCCAGACCAATGGATTGTACCAGGAGGTGGACTGGAACCAGGGGAAGAGCCTAGTGCAGCAGCAGTTCGGGAGGTGTGTGAGGAGGTAGGAACTTCATAGAATTCCACTTAAAACCAGTCTTGTGTGTTTGTGTAAGTGTTTACCCAATTTGTGTAATATGCTCATTCACAAACTGAAGTATCTATAGCAATGTATAACTTATAAACAATGTTAATTTAAATGGTGCAGTATATGAAAATGCCTCCAATTCTGTAAATAAAGCAAATACATATACTAGGATAGCGAATTCATATAAAAGGTAATTGATGCACACTGCAGTGATTTTCCCTTCTTGGTCATGGGTTATGTTAGCATAGCAGCTCCTCTTTGTCCATTTGTAAAAAAAATATATATATTTATAAATGCCCTTATGTCAGCTCCTCTTTGTCTATTTATAAAAAAATATATATATTTATAAATGCCCTTATGTCAAAAATACCTCAAAAGGGACATAGAGAAATGTTGCCATTGCAAACAAAAATTATTAGGGCATTTAGATTTTCTCTTTTCTAGGCCATTTTATCACTATTGCTGCACTTGGTTCCTTTTGGATGCACCTTTGCCTCTTTCTGCCTTCGGCCACAGCATTTTAAAACCCTCTACTCCTAGAATACCATGGATTGTGACACTGGTATCTTTTATGGACTTTTTATTAGCATGGTTGCAGTGTCTATGGTAAGCGTGCATCTGCAAATGACGATGATCTCCAAATGGCGATGAGTGATGATATCAGGACCTGATTACGCACGTGATCCTGTAGGTTCTGACTATTTTGGTTCTGACAGCTAGTTCCTTGACTTGTGTTGGCTTTCTGGTATCCCTCACACAGCTTATTCTTTGACTTTGGTTTTGCCTACATCCAGATTGTACTTTTTCAGGTTGTTCTTGACTTGACCTGGCCCTGATTTCTAGCAGTTTATCCTGGTTATTGCTTATTCTAGTTTTATCACTTTCTATATCTATCGAAGTGTTAAGCCAGGCCACTCTAAGGTCCAGTAATACATCTTGCTATCCTTTCTCACTGCATGCTCTATTAGGTTCTGACCTATATTTTGCTGAGGATCTTCCTGGAATTGTAACATTATAAAACCTCCTCCTGTTGACTCTCAAGTCGCAGTACTCTCCTGATCTCCCTAGCATGAAGGTAGCAATTAGAAAACTCTTTCAAATTATCCACACATGCTTTCCTTTATGACAGATCCAAGACGGACATTATTTGCCAAGTGACAGGTAAAGCCATGACTTAGGCTAACCCCTTGTGGGAAAACAACCTGCCCATTGTTACCAATTGCCCTCAGTTTGTGGAATTGTTGTATAAGGTTTTTGACACCTATGGGCATACAGCTACAAGGCTCTATCACATTTTGTAGCAAGGATCCAATGTTCTAGACCATTGGGGGAGTACGCTCTGGAGCTCTTGATGTATGCTGCAGAACTAAGTTTTAATGGTAATACTCTATTTGCTACTTTCATATAAGGGTTTTCTGATATTATTTTGGATGAGACTGCGGCCAGAGATCTTCTGGTTGACTTTGGAAAATGTAGTCTCCTATTTGACTCAGTTAGATGCTTGTATTCACACTTGTAGTTAAAGAGCAAAGGCTAGAAAATATTTTTTCCTTGCTCCATCATCTCCTAATACTTCTGCTAGTGTGAATGTGGAGGAAGAAAAATTACCACCCCAATGCCCTCATAACTGAGCTATTGATCTTTTGCCAGGTACTAGTCCTTCAAGAGGGTGAACTTATCATTTATCTCCTGGTGAGAATAAAGCCAGGGAGGACTATGTCACCAAATACTTAAGGAAGTGATAACAATCACACTATAACACTTATCCCCATTTTTTTTCCACTGAACTGTTTGACAGGATCAAGGGATCTAAGGTTTTAATTAAGTTAGATCTTAGCAGAGCCTACAATCTGGACAGAATTAGACATATGGAAGATGGCCTCTAACACTTGTAGTGGGCATTATACAATCATGCCATTTGATCTTTCTGCTGATCTAATTTCTCACTTTCTACAGGGTAGTCAGATTTTCACATCGTTGTTGGAAAACGTGCTATTTCTCATGCATGATAAATGCAAATTTGAAAAAGACCAACTTCCATTCTAAGGATATATCATATGTCATCTGTAATTTAACTGGACCCTGAAAAACTAACTGCCATAGCAGATTGTTCCCTTCTCCAGGGCATTACAGCTATTCCAATGTTTATCGGCTTCTCCATTTCACCTATTACTACTTTAATTAAGAAGGGTGCTGAGGCCTGCCACTGGAATCCCTCTGCCTTAGAGGCCTTTGAAAAACTTAAAGGAACACTATAGCGTTAGGAATACAAAACTACAGTATATAATGCTCCTCCCCCCCCCCTAAAAAAAAAGTGTTACAAATATCCATCCAACCTAATCCCAGCACTGGTGACCTATCTCCTCCTACTCTGATGTCACGCCGAAGTGGGAATCTAATATGCATACGTGGTGAGCGCAGTGCACACATTTCTACTTCCTGGTAGCAAAGCATTGAATCATGTTTTCCTATGACACTCGACATCTGTAAACGTTGCAGAATTAAGTGTCAGGGGCACTGCACTCAGACCATTTAACAGACACTATAGTCACCAGAACAACAAACTTTAATGTAGTTGTTCTGGTGAGTATAGTCTGTCCCTGCTGCAATTTTCATGTAAACACTGCCTTTTCAGAGAAAGCAGTTCAGCCTGATTGTTAGTCTTGCTCTGTTAATTCCAATTTTATAACATGACAGAAGGCTTCGTATTTGCTTAAGTCTCTCTTTACTAGAACTCCACAGCAGCACAGAAAAACAACCAATCAGAAAAAAGTTAGGTACTATAAAACTCCCCCATGCATCATTTCCTCTTTCTTTGCTGCTCCGCAGTCAGTACAGGTCAGAGTACCACTGCCTCCTGCTTCTAGTTGGTGGCTTTGGGATTTATTATGATTTATTTATGATTATATTTACTATATTTAGTTATCATGTTATATATTTATTTATATTTTATATACATTATATTTTATCATCATATTATATAAATATATTTATTTTATATATTATATACATTATTCTTAGTTATCATATCATATATTTTATATACTTTCTACATTGTATTTAGTTATCATTTTTTATATTTCTTTTATATCTTATATACGTTTATATTTTATTATATATTTATTATATTTAGTTGTGGTTCATGTCCTTTTGGATCTTCTGGGCTTCCCCTGTTTCTTTGGGGATATTTTCCTGTCATTGTGGGGGTCTTATGGGGGTTTCTGGGGATACCTTCAGCTTGTTCCCCTTTGTGTTCACCCTCCTCCTTCCCCCACCCCACTTTCCAGCGCCCTTCGTGGGCTGCAGGCGCTTTCACTCGGGGTGTCAGGAGACTAGCCGTTTAAAAGGCTGTCTCCTCTGACTCCCCGAGCTCCGGTGCATACCTGCCGGCGCATGAGGTTTCTCGCGGATAGACGCGAGTACCCTGCTGCGCGGCCCTTCCTCCAGCCACGGCGGTTGGACCGAGAATGTTTTTTCTCATGCTGGTATTCTGGCTGTCACTAAGCTATTATACAATAATAGTTCAGTGGACTCCAGGATCAGTGTTTGAAGTCACAGGTTCAATTCTGGCATAGTCATCTATACATTTTCATGCAGAGATCTTTTAGATCAGGGGTGAGCACACCTTTGCACTATTCATCTAGCGTTCTTATGCTCCTATCCTTGTGCTTCCCTATATATATTCCTGGTCCATCTCTGGGTCAGAGATGAGACTGCTATAGTGTGATATGCACCATCTATGGCTAGCGTATTAAGCTAAGCAGACCTAGCTCTGGCTCTAACTGGTATGGGAGACCAGCCTATGCTGACACTAATTCTTTTTATCAGGTTCTGTGCCTAGTAGAGTGGAAGGTGGCTCCTTCCGAACTCAATAAGGGGACACATTGAGTTGGCAATTGTTTAGCCCTACTCCTGAAATATACCACGGGTACAATACCCTTCAGGTGGTATGCTGATGAGGCATAATATTGAAGAAGGAATCTCAAACAGGTCTGCAGGTTCATGTGCATAACCTATTCACAGTTAAAAATGAATCGCTCAGTATATCATGGTTTAATGGACACTATATTCACTGGAACATTTTCAGACTATATCCACTGGAATACCACTTTTTTGCTTGCTGGGCATTTAGGGACTGCTAGTCCCAGTTAAGGTTTATTCACACAGTATTACGCTGTCTAAAGGGGTTGGCGTCTGGGGGTCCTATATCACAGGATACCCTGAAGAATTACAGATATTTAGGGAACGCTACCCTAACAGTCGGGTCCTTTAATACCCATTTAGACGCTACCCAGGATTGGCCTGCTATGTCTGTGCCCCATTGATTGGCCTGCTATGTCTGTGCCCCTTTGACTGGCCTGCTATGTCTGTTCCCCTTTGACTGGCCTGCTTTATCTGTGCCCCATTGATTGGCCTGCTATGTCTGCGCCCCATTGATTGGCCAGCTATGTCTGCGCCCCATTGATTGGCCTGCTAGGTCTGTGCCAATTTGATTGGCCTGCCATGTCCGTGCCCTTCTGGGAGGATATCACTAAGAAAAGCCCAGTACCCACTATTGACATGGAGATAGTGTCCAGGCAAGCACTGCTGCCTTACTATCCAAGAGGACACCAGTATACGGGCACCTCAATATGATTGGAAGGGTGAAGGCCCTAAACCTCATCCCCTGAGGGGCAAGGTTTTTTATATGAGAATCCCTGGGCGCGCCACCACGGTTTACACCTACCCGGCGGCGGCACATCTCCAAAGAGAATTTCGCACAAGCAGGGACCAGTGCTCAGACGCCAACAGGGGAGTACGGTTGCCTTGCCTTCAGCAACTAACCATTTAGCTGCCTTTCCGGTATCCATCTTAGGTATTGGTAGTTAGTCCTACGTTATGTTTAGCTCCTGACCCTTTCAGTTGGGTTTACTTGGCTTGCTGTTTCTATCTGCTATTTACCTTCTCTCCAAGGTACGTATTTACCGTTATCTATATTAGTTGTCGTTTCTTGGTTTTTGAACCTTCAAATTGTCCTATCGCTCGGGTCGTCGAGAGGCCTGACTTGACCTCCTCCAACCTCCCGGGCTTTAGTGGATTGCGGAGAACGTCTCCAGCTTTCCTCAGGCTACCGACGGTCAACCTGGACCCCGCGCGCGCATTGGGATCCGGGCGGTCAGTTAGTAGTTTCCATCATTGTTTCCGAAGGTTGCATTTTCGCAGCATCCCTTTCTGTTATTAAGGATGGACACGGCCTGAGGTTGTATACTAGTCCATCTGCCATCGGTCTGGTTTATTACCAGTTGATTCCATCGCAGGGAGCGATTCAGAGAGAGGTCTCATGGTCAGAGAGAGACCCACCTCAGGATCTCAGCCTTATGCTGATATAAGTAAACCCCTGCAGTTGGTCACCCTGAGTCTCTAAGGGACCCTGGTTTGGATCACAAGAGGGTGCGGCCCTCCATCACCTCGATCCGAGAATTAAATTTTGTTTTCACGAACAGAGAGCATACCCCTCTCATATATGGAACCAGACACTGATTTGTTGTTAAAGGGCGTGGCCGGGGGCGTGGCCTAACCACTGAAGCGGACGGTCGCAGGATTGCTGAGCTCCAGGCCTGAAACTGACAAAACCCACTAAAAACACCCACAATCGGGTCAAATCCAACCCAGACGGACCCAAACGTTTAGGTAAACGCGATGGGGCGAAAGACAAAGAAGTTAAAGCCCGAAAAACTCCACCCGGGCACACATATTGGCGAGTTGTGGCGGAAGGCCCAAGAAGCCTCTCTCCCTAACATGGCGTCCCTTCATGGCGGATGCTCAGACTTCTACAGTGAGTCTTCGGATGAAGCAGAAGGGGAGCCCCTACAAGCCAACCCCAAACTCCCACTGAATCGAACACAGCCCCCACCACCCGCCGCAACCCCTACCCCGGTGAGCATGGAGGCCATCAGAGAATTAATGGCAGACCACCATAAAAAAATATCAGCGGATGTGGCCTCAATTCGGGACACGCTGAAGGGCCTCAGTGGACGACTTGGAGCTGTGGAACACACCACGCAAGCCCAAGACACACATATCAAGGAGCTACAGCAAGAGATACTGGCGCTGAGGAACCTGTCCAAACAAAATGACTTACGGTTTGCAGAGCTGGAAGATAAACGTCGGCTGAAGCATCTCAAGATCAGAGGAATAACAGATACTGTGACGGACTCTGAACTGCCCCATTTCGTGCGGCGGCTCCTCACGATAATGCTAAACCCAAAACATGCTAAAGCAGTGATACTGGATGAAATATTCCGTATCCCAAAACCCGCTAAAGCTCCAGACGCAGCCACCCGTGATGTGATCCTGCAGTTTCAAGCCCAAAGAGACAGATCCGCAGTTCTGGCCGTGGCCAGGCTCCAACAGACCTACCCCTTCGAAGGCATGAACCTAATGTTTTATGCGGACCTCTCGGGAGCCACTTTAGCCTGGAGGAGATCCCTGCAACAATTGACATCACTTCTGCGTGAGAAACATGTCACATACCGCTGGGGCCCGGCTCACACCCTGATGGTAACAAAAGGCGAAGATACGCATAAAATTCACTGCATACAAGAGGCACCGATGATCCTGGGGTTGCTCGGCCTCCCCCCGAACGCATTGACCCAGCCAGCACCTAAGGACAGACCTCGGAACCCCCCAAGTTGGGAAACAGCTAGCGCTGCTGAATTTGTCCCCAGACGACAGGAAGAATCACCCACCGTCGCTGCCACGACCTGAAGGTCAATTCTGGACTGTGTGAGTTACCGGGACATTGCCCCACCACTAGGCATATTATGCATAGGGACGGCCATGCACAACCCAAACCCACACTACTGAACAACCCAATCGTTTCCACCCCATCATTATATTTAGCACTATGACTTCAACTGTTTCCCCTTTCCTTGTTATTTTCTCTCGAACACCATAGTGAGCTTGTAGTTCACACCAACCAGTTAAATCTGACGCCAGAAATGTTCACTCACCTCTTAGTACATTCGATATTGCCTTGCCAAATTATAACAATATACATTGTTTTATTCCTGATACGACACTGTTTGTGCCCATAGACCTGTGGTCGCGAATGAGGCACTATAGAATTATATGTACGATGCATAGCATAACAAAAACTAACTTTTAAGGGAGGGAAAAGATAGGTTATCAAAGGAGAAGAGGAGGAGGGGAAAGGGGAGGAATAATCTAGGTGTTAAGGTGTATAGGACTGCTCACACCCGAGTTCTGTTGTCTTCCTAGTTTATCGTATTTTATTACACTTTTTCATCACCTAGTACTTCGACCATCAAAAGTAGTCTCTGGTACAAACTCGCATATTAGTCACTATTTATGTTAAGCTAGATCTCCCCGCTGACATAACCATAAGAAATGAACGCTGAGTATCCACCTCAGCATCCTTACGGGTGATTCTTCTGTGTATAACTTAACCAGAGACCGCTTAGGTCAAAAAATGCCAGATTGTTTATTTCCCTTTATTTTTTAATGCTAACGTGGACATGGTATGTCCCTCTCTGTTTGGTGGTATATTACTTTCCTTATATATTTACCTTTAACATTTAACCTAATTTTCATTTAATTGCACTTAACCTAGCCAAACTTTATTATTTTCTATCAAGTCAGTAAGTCAACCAGTATTAACACCCGTACTTATAGCCTTAACTGACACGCAAGATTAAAACTTATAAATATAACTTCGCCTACAACCTACAACTTAACGTTAATTAATATGCTGATATCTCCACGTTACTACTGTATCAAGCTGTGTTTATGCTTCCTGAATTTACCATTGTGACAAAGACAAATGTTCAGCACATCTCAAGCGTTGCTCACTCATTGCTTATATTTTCTTTTATAAAACTAAAATTGTGCTGTATAGTCATATGCCACGTTATGTTTCCTCTGTATATTACTGCTTGTGACTGCTGTTGTGGCTGAACAAGCCTATTGTTAATCCATGCACTTCAAAAATAAAGAATTAAAAAAAAAAAAAAAAAGGGCGTGGCCCTCCCTCAACCTCAGCCTGATACAGAGGACATGTTTTGAGTGTCACATTCACATAGAGAGAACCGGTCACGGATGTAGACTTTACTGTTTGGTTATTAACAGGTGCGGCCCGCTCAGGCTAGCAGCCGGACGCTGACACGGAACATTATTAGAGTGCGTGGCTCTCTCATACACTCAACACTATACGGTGCCATCCTTTTGTACATCTCACAGGCTTGTACCTGTACAGGACAACGATGACTGCATAGAGGGGCGTCCTTCCTGCATTCAATTAGATCTAACGACCGTGCTACCGATTTTCGTTAGAGAGGGCTGCCTGATCATGCAGGATATACATATTTAGACTGGATCCCTTTATTTCATCTCCTGTAATGGATCTACTGGATCAGAGGTATAACAGGGGGAGACTTCCGCTTATTTACACTCACTCCTGGAGTCGGTACGGCTAAGGGATGAGCCTCAGGTATTACAAGAGTGCAGGTTTTGGTATATTCTGCGCTATATAAAACAGACAATTACATTCTGTCTTAGATATCCGGACCATTGTGAACAAACTGCGTAGACAGTTTTTCCCATATCGAGATGACATGAGATACTGAGACCTTCATGGAGCAAACGGGCACTGCCTTGCTCGGGTAATATGACTAGGGAGATGGAGGGCCCTCTATCTATACTCTATATCCTTCACAGGAACCATCTTTGTTTGGGTTTGCGCTAACCCACCTTTTCAACTACCATCAAGGAGACCTACGAGACTCTACGGAGGAACCCGTTGTGCCTCGACTCCTACACGGATGTTAAGTCGGGTGGCAACCTACCGCTGGAGTACTGCTCAGGATGTGTAGCAGATTCAGATAGGGCTGCCGACATTCTCAAACGGGACAACACATGACTCGGACGGTTGAAGCTAGACCCTTCTTTTTCGTTATATCTGCTCTCTGGAGTCACCTGTCATGAGCGAATGGACTTTACGCCTTGCCGGCGTATTGGAGAACGCAATGTGTTCACGGGACTCCAATCTAAGAAGGGAGGTATCCCTCTATAGGGAGATCTTGACTTCGGTTATCGAACTCACATTCCTGGGTCCCTTGACCTAGGGTCTACTCTGGGAGATACGTGCCCGGACAGTCAGGGATACAGGGACCTAGGGGTCTCACTATATTATACCCTATCTTGTAGGTGGCATGTAGACCAGGAATCCCTACACGAATTTTGACAGGTCGGGCATGGAACAGGTCTGTACGACGAGCAATCGGACTATTTCACAATCTCACTACAGCACGTGAGGAATCTTCGTTGTCATACAGGTCCCTATCACCATTGGATCCGTACATCTTATCACTCTTAGATGATGACATATCTGGATGGAAATCTCAACTCCGGTTTACGTTTCCCATCCCTTTGAATTTTTCGGGACTCACTATTCTCAGAATAGTCGACCACTGTTCCACCACACAAGTTCAGTTTGGGACCCTGATTGGACGTCCTTTCTCTGCCGCAGCCAAGGATTACACAGTCCATTTGGAATATTGGAATCACTTAGGATATGGCTAGCTTGACCACACCCTTGCCTGCATAATAAATTTATTCTCGGATGAGACATCTCACCTCGTAGGCCGTTAGGGAACGAAAGATCCCACTCTGTTGTATTACGGAATTGGTGGTGGACTTAGGCGCATTCCTTGAGAATGGGGATCTACCTGCAAGGCCACGTCACCGGGTGACCCTGGCACGATCGGAGGAGCCACCTTACACATCAAGAGTTGAGACATGGTGGCAGTGTCTTCTCGAGGCCCTAAGTTCGCAAATGACCATCAACATTTTACAACTACAGGAAAATGGCTCAAAGTCAGCTTGGCAGCTCATGGACTGGTTGCTAGGAAATAGGTCACAACCCACGTACAATGGATCTATCAGCGGATGGTGTTTTTTCCGTACTTGGGATGCTTCGTCAGCTGGCGTTAAAAGCGTTAAAACAGCGTTAAAACAGCAAATACGAAGCCTCCTGTCATGTTATAAAATTGTAGATTATGCTAACTTTAATGTACCTATAATCTTAATTTTATTAATGACAGGAGGCGAGTATTTCCCACCCGTTCTTATCCCTCCCTTGTTTAATTTTAATAGTTTGGATTAATCAGGTATGTATGCAACTCTGCTTGTTGTCTCTGCTACCTGTCACCTGTTCTTATGTCTGTTTTTCATGAGTAAGGTTGGGATATCTACATATTAAAGTAATTTTGGTTGTTACATTGGGTACCTACATGTTTATTCAGAGTACATTTCATTGGATAATCAACCTGTTCGATTCTGTTTTTCTATCGTTTCAGTTTACAGTCCATCAACGCTATCTGGTTTGGCAGTTCTTTTCAGATGGTGGACATTGTTATATTCATCGTATCTAGGACTTTGGTTCTTCCCCATTATGTTTTCTACCTTTTATTCTGTTTTTGTCGCAGCTTGAAAGAGGAAATTATGCATGGGGAGGGGAGTTTTATAGTACCTAACTTTTTTCTGATTGGTTGTTTTTCTGTGCTGCTGTGGAGTTCTAGTAAAGAGAGACTTAAGCAAATACTCGCCACCTGTCATCAATAAAATTAAGATTATAGGTACACTAAAGCTAGCATAATCTACAATTTCTATCTAAGGCTCTGATTATCATTTTTATATACCTTGTTTTCTAACTTGTGTGAGAAGTTTTTCAATTTATTTACCTACAGAAGTTTTTCTTTGTAGCAAAATCATTGGGAAAGCTTTTAGAAAAATATTAAAGGGACACAATAGTCACCAGAACAACTACAGCTTATTGTATTTTTTCTTGTGAGTATAATTATTCCTTTCAGGCTTTTTGCAGTAAACACTGTCCTTTCAGATAAAATGCGTTTACATTACAGCCTATGGATACCTCCACTGGCCACTCCTCATATGACTACTAGTCTCCACCCTCTGCATGGAGACACTGAACTTGCCTCATAGAGATGGATTGATTCAATGCATTTCTATGAGGAGATGCTGATTGGCCAGGACTGTGTTTGGCTTGTGCTGGCTCTGCCCCTGATCTGCCTCCTTGATTCTGAGCCAATCCAATGCTTTCCTATGTGAAAGCATTGTTATTGGCTTTTGATCAACACTTCTGATGATGTCAGCCAAGCAGGCAGATAAAGGGAAGAGCAAGCAGAAGCAGCATGCTGCAATATAGGTAAGATTTAGCTATATTTATGGGTGGTGGGGGGTTTGGCAGGCAGATGGTGTTTTTATTCCTGACCCTATAGTGTTCCTTTAAATAAAGGCCTAAGCACTATTCCAATCTTTAAGAATATTTTTTATTTTTTTATTTTTTTAAAGAATGAATAATGCCCTATTGTGTGTCTTTGTATCTGTGTGTTGGTGCGTATGTACCTGTGTGTCGGTGTGTGTACCTGTGTGTCGGTGTGTGTACCTGTCTATGTGTGGCAGTGTATACATTACAGCATTCCAAAGCCAGCACTGCACACAAATACACCCCTGCGTTCCAATGCCTACATTGCTTACAAATACACCCATGCATTCCAACTCATTTAGGCTGGGCTTAGAGGGGCGGCAAGCTCAGGGACTGCCCCTGGTCGCAAAAGCTCTAGCTACGCCACAGTAGTAGTGGTAGTACATAGTAGTAGTAGTAGTAGTATTATATGTAATATAGTATTAACACACAACTGTGAGTATTATTGCTGTGGAATTCCTTAAAGAGAGGGACATTTCGATAGAAAAGAGGGACAGAGGGTTTCCCTATCCTAAATAGGGACACATGGGAGGTATGCATTCTGACTATGTGGTTTGCTTGTCTCCAGCTTTCCTCTGTATAGAAAAGGGGGTTTAACCCCTTAGTGACCAGATCGCTTTTCAATTTTCTTACCGTTAAGGACCAGGTCTGTTTTTACATTTCTGCGGTGTTTGTGTTTAGCTGTAATTTTCCTCTTACTCATTTACTGTACCCACACATATTATATACCATTTTTCTCGCCATTAAATGGTCTTTCTAAAGATACCATTATTTTCATCATTTTACTATAATTTACTATAATTTTTTTTTATAAAATGTTAAAAAAGCACTTTTTCTAACTTTGACCCTTAAAATCTGTTGCGCATCTATAACTGCCAAAAAACATCTGTCCTTAATAGTGTCTAAATTTTGTCCTGAGTTTAGAAATACCCAATGTTAACATGTTCTTAGCTTTTTTTTTGGAAATTTATAGGGCAATAATTACAAGTAGCACTTTGCTATTCTAAAACATTTTTTTTTTTTCAAAATTAACAAAAGTTTCATTGTAACACTGATATCTGTCAGGAATCCCTGAATAACCATTCACATGTATATATTTTTAAAAGAATACAACCTAATGGTATTTTGACTCTTTTCACACAACCATTTTACCACCAATCTATGCCAAATTAAAAAAGCCACTAAGCTACTTAGTCACAAGCACTGGCCAAATATTATTTTTGTGACTAAGTGGCTACTGAAAAAGACTGGACATACCCCACTTGCAATACCTTGGTTTGTCTACTTTTTCAAATGGTATGCCATCATGGGGGTAATTCTCATTCTTGGGCTACCACATGGTCTCAAATGTAACATTACTAATCTGGCAAATTTCAATGTGAAAAAAATGAAAAATGGAATGTGCTATATTTGACCCTGTAACTTCCCAAAGCAATGTAAAACCTGTTAATGGGGGGGTACTGTTGTACTTGTGAGACTTTGCTGAATACAAATATGTGCATTTTATTGCCATAAAAGCTAACAGTACTAGCGGAACTACAAATTTAAAAAAAAAATCTTAATTTCTCCCAGTTTTTTAAATTGTATTCATAATAAATTATGTTTCATATATGAATACTTTATGAGAAATTAAAGCCCTGTCTCCCTTGAACAAAATGATATATAATAAGTGTGAGTGCACTTAAGGTGAAAGAGGTGAATTACGGTTGGAAAGATATTCCAGTTTTTGTTTACATGTTTTGATCAGAACGTGTACTATTGACTCCGTCCTGAAGGTGTTAATAAGTCATTTAATCACTGATTTCCTTTCCCCCCCCAACAGGCTGGAGTTAAAGGCATATTGGGTCGTATGCTGGGTGTATTTGAGGTACGTAAGATCTGATTCCATTTAAAATAGTGTCAGAAGATAATGCATAAATTGTCTTGTAATAAAAATGAAGAAATAGTTAATGTAATTACAAAGATGGGAGAAAGTTGCTGCCACCCTTTTGGAGAAGAAAGAGCTCCTAAAAAGTTTGTTTTTTCCCAGCATAATTCCGTGTTCACCCAGAACATTTTTTATTTTCTGAATGAGACACACCCCAATATATAATTGTCCACCACTTCCTGATAAAATGAAAAAAGGAAGGCTACATCTTACAATAAATGAAGGAAACCTCGCAGTAGGAGAAGAGATTGAGGAAACAACAAAAATCCCACATACTTGGTGTACTACATAGGGACAAAGAAACAGAGAGAGAGAGAGAACAAAAAAGTGACCAGGAAACAAATGATCAGGTGAGCATGAGAGTTTGGAGTTTAGAAGGGAAATAGAAAAGTGAGGTGAGAGGTTGTGCCTGCCACCCAGAAACTTAACATGGACTAGACCTGGGCAGAGAGAGGAGAGATGAGATAAAGATCAGGAAGTTGAAAGAAAGGTAGAGTGCCAAGGGTTTCCTTTGACAGGGGTTAAATACCATATAAAAATGTTTTTTGTTTTTTTTAAAGGCTTGTTTATATGGGTTGCCCAGTTGATGAGAGTGTTGGTGGTTCCCAGTTGCTTGCCAAGTCCGGGTCTTTAGAATGTTTCATCTCCTGTTCCCAAGCAGCAACATGAGGGAAAGTGGCAGTGGAAGGCCAGTATACAAGGGTAGTGTATAGTAAGGAAATCTGAACCTTTTGTAGACATGTACTCTCAAAGGATGTAGATTGCCCAACTAGATGCAAAGCTCCAAACTTATGAATAAAAGAATAAATCTCAAGTAGTTAGACCTTTTGAGTTAGGAATACCAATAAAGGTAAAAGGAATTGATGCATATCCCCAGAATGACCTCATTGTTTCAAAGTTGGCAAATAATGAAGGGGGTTGCCTTGTGTCAAAAACTTTATTTTACAAATAAAGTATTACATGAGAAAGTGTGAAGGCCAAGTCCTCTAGTTTTGGCATGAGTATATATGTCATATAATTGTAGAATTCAATATGCTTATTTCTTTGGTAAATAATATGCCACCCGACACATCCTCTTGCAAACCTCCTACATCCTGAACTCTCTTTTATGAATTTTCCATGAGTAGACCTGCATGGCAGCCAAGATCCTTATTGCACACGTTTTGATGTTTTGACAGAAATATTCCACATGTATTTTTGTTCTGAACTAGTTACCAACATATTGTCAGTGATTGGATAAAAGTTTTCACGAGAAATTGCTTAGTCGATAAAAAACATGTTGGGAACAAAACCAAACTTTATGATTAGCAAATACATATTTTTTCCAAGCAATTACAGTCCAAAAAGAAATTAATGATGACATATGGTCACTGATTCTGAAGAAGGACGACTTCCAGAGGAATTCACTGCTCCTTCAAGCAAAATCACAATTAAATGAATAACCAAATAGTAGTGGAAGGTAGCAATATGTAAAAGAAGGAAACAAAGCAGGGCTAGTGAAGCACTGCTAAAAAAAAAAACCCACCAACAACCTAAAATGGCATGGGGTTTTTCTAGACTGTAACAACTTGGAAGAACATTAATTTATGTGATTAGAAAATATATTTCACGTATGTGTTATGTAGCTGGAAATGTTAAATGTGCTTTTGTAAGGAATTAATTCAAAAATATCAATTGATTCAGTCCCCTCTTCTCAATCACTCTCCTGTAGAATTTGGAGCGGAAGCACAGGACATATGTTTATGTCTTGACAGTCACAGAGATACTGGAAGATTGGGAGGATTCCCTGAGTATAGGTATGTCTGTCTGTCTGTCTGTCTCTCTATCGATCTATCATCTATTTTTTTTTACTTGATGCATACATATTGTGATATGGACCATTAAAAAGCAGTATCGGTTTATTTCAGGAAGAGAACAAATTCAGTTCGACTTTAGTCGTTAGGATTTAGGCTGTCAGGCACCAATAACAGCAGTGATTATACAATAGCACATGTTAAACTCCCACTAATCTGAGAGACCAAGTGGATGTATTTCCTAGTGCTGTCATAAGAGTAAAATAACTTTACCCCTATCCTTAAATGATAAAAAAAAAATATATAAAAGATACATTACAGTGAAGTTAGAGAAAATAGTACCATCATTGTGTTATGCAGACATTCAGGTCTAATACTTTTGTGGGTTCTTATGATGTCTTTAAGAACTCCCTCAATTGATATCCCTCCCTCCCTTTGTTAATACGGCTTATTAGATCAGTAAGAAGTACTGCAATACGATTGTTCTTTTCCCATCTGAACTAACACAGTTACTCTAACCTATACCTAAAATGTATTGCAGTAGTTGTAGTACTGAATGCAGAAAAAGTGAACTGTAGATGATCGTCAGAAAGTTTGGAATTGTTTTTGCAGAGAAATGGAAAACCGCATGACTATAATCTGTTTGGATATGATTATGGTAAACTGATCTTATAGTAATATGACTTCATTTTCTTCTTTGTATAGGACGGAAGCGTTGCTGGTTCACTATTGAAGAAGCAGTGAGTGCTTTACAGGGGTACAAACCAGTGCAGGCCTCCTATTTTCAAAGCCTGAGGCAGAATTGCCATTCCAACAATGGCACCATCCCTCTGCCCAGCCAGAGCCCACTACCTGATGTCAGATGACCCATTATACATATGGACTCAAATTTGTTACAACTCCTCTCCAGAGAGGTAGATAACTGACAATCACCGGAAGGAGCCCCAAACAAAGTGCAAGAATCCCATTTGTCCTGAAGTTGTTGTTCAGAGAAGGGTTATGCATGCTGTGTTTAAGCCTGTTTTAGTTATCCCCTCCTTCAATAATGTGGACTTCTTTTTGTCACGTCACTTTTATGTCAAACTTTACTTTAGCCTGTACTTTTATAGTGTGTCCTCGACTTGTATTTAGTCTCACACCTTAACATAGAATTATTTCTCTATGTCCTCTGCTCAAACATGCCCTTTAAATTCACTTGTCTAAATCACGCCCCCTACTTTTTTTCTTTTCTTTTCATTGCCTTGTTACCAATCACAGGTATTTTTATTTGTTCTCTGTAATGTCTCCTTGCCATAGTGAGTGCTGATGTGACTTTAATATCATCCATCTCTCATATTTTCCCTATTTTGCTATGGCTTCATGTGGTTCTTTATGGAAAATTCCACCACAACTTTTCTCAAACCCTGACCTTTTTCTGTCATTTGAATGGTCAAAGGGACACATAGTGAGAATGTAATTTGGTAATATGTAAACATTGGTGGTTTTAAAGACCTATTGTTAATTTCTCTTGTTGACAAATTATCTGGATACCCAAGGTTTCTTAGTTTGGCACATGTGCAAACTGATAGCTGATAAAACAAAGTTCATTATTTTGAGATGTGTACATTTGGACAGGATACAAATATGCAAGCTGGATGAATCTTCTTCACAGACATATAATGTTTATTGTGTAATGAGTGTAAAGGAAATCATGGTTTTTCACATGTTATGTCATTTACATAGTACTGTACAAAACTTGAAATGGCAGAAAAAAAGGCTACTTGTGGAACCTTTGTGCATTTTGTTATAAGTGGGCTTATGTTTTGCAAACAAAGCCATTTGTGCTAACTGAGTTTTTGTGATAAATCTATGTTGAATAATGTGTATTTGTTATTGCTGCTTACCACTTTAGTTCAGATTGTAGGCTTTATGGATTACAACATTAATAAACAAAACACATTTAATACATAAATGATACACAGTCACATAAATTGTCAGAATAATTGAATGGAAAAGCATGTTCATAACAGGTTGCGAAGAAACAATTTAGGAACACCACCTGCCCCTTCTTTATTTTATATATTTTTTATATTTTGTTTATCCTGCTTGCATTGCTTCTTCATCATAATTTAAAATAACTAAAAGCAATGGTCTGTGTATTGGGTAAAAAGTTCTAAAAGTGATAATTCAGTCTCATCTTGTTATATACTTTGTAACCGTCAAAAGTTTTTCTTTCAGTTCTTTTCGTTTATTACAAGGAGGGAGCTACCAGCTCACGGCTCCCTCCTTGTAATATGTGAAAATAGAAGCGGCAGAGAGCAGTGCTCCCCGCCACTTCCTAACTCACCCCATGCCCCAGTCATTCTATGAGGGTCAATATGACCGCCATATTAGCATAAGGGAGATTAAAATCTCCCGAATGCCCCTACTTGCTCTGCCGCGATAGTAGGGGCATGTCTAATAAACAGTGAGCAGCAAGCCCCCCCCAAAAAAAACACCACCCCATGAATCAAATAAAGGGGGACCTAGCACAGGTCCCCCATGGTGGGGCATCTTAGTGGGAGCTCTTCAATGGAACGGGGACCTAAGGTCCCCTCCCGATCCCAACCCATGGGGGCCCTAAGTATCAATAGGTAGGGCCCTTTTGTCTCCGCCCCCCCTCAGCCCCCACCCATGAGCGGCAGTTGGGGCTAAATATAAAAAATACCCCCCTCACAAGTGACTAGGGGTCCTCAAGCTCGTAGTCACCCCCTCCCCAATAAAATTAAACCTTATCTACCCCCTCACCCTAAAAATAATGAGGTGGGAACAAAAATCTAAATACTTGTAAATAAAAAAAAATATGCCTTCCCACGCCCTGCAATTTGACTCAGAGCACTCAAACTGGTTGGTTTAAGCCAACCAATAAGAGTGCTCTGATAGGTAAATACGACCCCTGTAAGTTACCTATCAGAGCACTCTTATTGGTTGGCTTAAACCAACCAATCAGAGCGCTCTGAGTCAAATTGCTGGGCGTGGGAAGGCTTTATATTTTCAAAGTTCGACGGGAATTATGGCTTTTTATTTGGCCTTTTTTGGGGATGAAAAAAAAAGGTTTAAGAAAAAAGAAGATGTCTAATGGTAAGTATAATTTTTTTTATTTACAGGTATTTAGTATTTTGTTCCCCCCTCACTATTTTTAGGGTGAGGGGTAGGTAGGGTTTAATTTTCTTGTGGAGGGGGGAGACAATAGGTGCCCCTATTGATAATTGGGGCCTCCACCCGCCGCTCATGGGTGGGGGCCGGGAAGAGACAATAGGCCTCCCCTCCCCTTTTGCCTCTCATCCGCTGCTTATGGGTGACATTAGGTGTCCCCCCCTTTATTTAATTAGGGTCCCTACCCACCACTCATGGGTGGGGACCCCTTTTTTAAATTAATTCTGGCCCCCACCCGCGGGGAGCCTGGGGAGGACACTAGGTCCCCCATTTATATTAATAAGCCCCCATCCGCAGGGGTGCTCTATGTCCCCCCATTTTAGTTATTTGGGTTACTCACCATGGGTTATTGCAGAAAAAGTAAGACCAAAATGTTGAAGTGATAGGGAGCTACGGTACGTGTAACCAATAGTGATGTCGCGAAGATGCCTTCAACATGGATGCTGTCCAGGAGGTGGGAGGGTCTGGGAGGGAGGGTCTGCTGGAGATTGGCTGGGATGTGTCAGCTGACCGGAGCTCACCGCAAACCCGCGGCGAGCCGTTCGCGGGAAGTTCGCGAAACGGTTCGCGACATCACTAGTAACCAATAGTTATAGCAAAAACGATAACAATGTTGCTATATGAAAAAGTAGCTAGTTTTTGCTATAACTATTGGTTACACGCAGTGGTGTATTTTGGATTTGTGATGCCCTAGGCAGGACGGTGCTCAGGCACTCCTCCCTCCTGAATCTGAGATCTGGATATACATTTAGTTGCAGGCACTTTGTGCGCATGCATACTGGTGTGATCCAGTCACAGAATCATATTCTTTTCACCCCCCTTATTGCACTAGCCATTGGGCACTCGCTGCCCAGTCACTAGTAGTTTCAAATGACAGTGAGCAGCCAGTGGGGGCCACTGGTTGCTCACTGTTTAGACAACATGCCCCTACTCACAGCATGCTGTGAGTAGGGGCATGCGGGAGGATTTAACCTCCCTTTTATTAATATGGGGGTCATAGTGACCCCCATAGGTTTTAATGCAGGGGGGTGGGTAGGAATTGTGGGAGCTGGTAGCGCAGCTGGCTTCCTTCTTGCTTTTCTTTTTTCATGCGCAGTGTTATTTTCGTCCTAATGGACGAAAACAAATTATTTTTTACCGAATTTCATCCGAAAAACTAATGTTTTATGGACGATATTTGGAATGTACGAATTACATTTTTATTTAAATGAAATAAACGAAAATTTCACTGGTGCACATGTCATTTTATACCATTTTCTACACTGATTGTATAGTAACAAATACTTAAACCTGCTATACAAACACACATAGATACATCCTTTCAGACATACACCACCTCACAGACAAACACACACACTAGGGGAGAATTACAGTTTATGACTTTCAAGTTTTTTTGAATGCATGAGTCCAGTATATACCTGAACTGTTCCAGCTACTCTAAAACAGATTTCCAGTGAGTTTAAGTTAAAAGAGATGTTTAGATCGCCCCAGCCGGAATGCATGCTGTTAAATTGCTCCAAAAAGCTACAATTGTTTTCTGACAAAGGAGCACAGTTTGTGTCTAGATTTTGGAAAGATTTTTTTTTTTTATTTTATTTTTTTTAAATGGACATTCAATTCTCTTTTGCTTCTTCGTACCATCCTTAAACAAACAAGGCTCCAGAAAGGGACAAACAATCATAAGAGTTTTTGCAGTGTTTCATCTCTAATAACCAGGACAATTGGTCTAATCTGCTCCCTTGGGCTGACTTTGCCTGCTATAACTCCACTTATGAATAAATAGGCACAGTCCTTTTTACATCACATCTAGGAGACATACTTCTGTTATACCCTTCTCCTTTGACAATTTAGGTATACCAGTTATTGACCACCACCTGTCTGATTTAAAGTAGAGGTGGAATAAGGTTCAATAAGCGCATTGGCAAGCTCATCAGAAGTTAACATCATCTTGACACAAAGTTCATGCTACCATAGTCTGTACTATTGCTCCCTCTTATCAGGTTAGGGACAAGGTGTGGCTCTCCACACGTAATATTAAATTAAAGTATCCCACTAAGAAACTGGCTCCCAGATATATAGGTCCGTATGTCATTTCTAGAAACGTTAATCCGGTTTCATATGCTCTGCTCTGTACATCCTTCTGCCATGTGTATTCCTAATTTGTTCCACGTGTACTTACTTAAGCCTTTGGTGTGTAACCAATATATTCGGTACTCTGTTCATCCTGCACCTATTATCGTTGAATGTCAGAAGCAATATTAAGTCCAATCCTTTCTCGATCCTAGAAACTCGAGTGGGGTCTTGTAGTATCTTTTTAATCGGAAGGGATAAGTCCCAGAGGAAGAAATATAATCTTGCTTCTTTATAAATCAAGAATAAAACCACACACCTTCAATATGCTGTGCAATTTTGGGCACCTGTTCTTAACAAGGATATTATTGGACTGGAAAAGTACAAAGGCAGGCTACAAAATTAGTAAGGGGAATGTACAAATTAGTTATGAATATACGCTAACAAATTTAAATCTGTTGAGCAAATATCTTGGCCAAATGAGCCGCCTTTTTTTTTTTATTCATTCTTTATTTTTGCAGTGCATAGTTTGGTTAACAAGCTCACAGTGACATTTTTAAACGAAAATATACATTGAGGTTGAGAGCAAGATTATCGTAAAATGGCCACAGTTCAGCACTTTTTGTTTTTTAATAAAATGGGAAAACAATGATGAAAACTGTACAGTGCCTATGAATGATACTAGAACGAGGTTAGTTATAGCGAGTGCATGTCTTAGGCACTTATATTGAATGCCACTATTAATAACAAGCTTAGTTAAATACAGGCTAGTAGACAACAATATTGCGTAGTGTAACATGCTAAACTAAATATGCTCATAGCCAAGCCAGTTGCGCTTAAGGTTATAGGTGTAAAGCTGTACATTGGTGAAGCTAGGAGCTTTTATGCTTAAGGAACCAGTTGCACGTATTTAAGTGTAGGGATAAATCAATAGTTTAACCGCCAGTTTGAAACCAGCTTGGAGTACCACATTAAATAGGACCAGCTAGGGAAGTTATACAGATGCGGGTGCGGGAAACACACACAAGACGTCATTGCCAAAAAAGAGAAAACTTTGCAAACCAATGGCATATCATATGTTGTCACGTTACTTTTAGCCAGGGTGTAGAGGGCAGTTTTTGCGGTATTAGGCATGGTGAAAAAGTCCAGCTAGTGCGAGAAATGTCTAAAGTACATTAGGTTAGACAGCTGCAGTATACATGCGAATGTATAACCCCGTTAGGTTGGAACAAAACATCTTACGATGCCACAACAGCATGTGTAGGCACATTTATAACATAGTAAATTACATATATGGCATATTTTTAACGTACAGGTAGTATAAACAAGTGTAGTTTGCTGTGTCCGTGGATCTTCATTAAAAGGTATGAAGTTAAACAGGCTAAACTAGCGGACATATGGCTTAGAAAAAATGAATGTGTTTAATGAATGGCTGATGATTAGCATGTATAGTCTGCCCTCTTGACAATAATAGGTTGTTTAACTAGTTTACTAGTGTGAGGTGACACAGCCCTGTCAATTAGTGAGGAGGTCTGTCTAGGTCCTGGCATGGAGAGGCAGTAAGCAATTAGAAACATAGGGGACATAGATTGCATAGGAAGGTTCATTCCTTCTGGGAGCAATAATAAAATAATAAAAGGCAGATAGAAGGATAGGGAGTTGAATTAGGCAAATCAAATGGCTTAAGGGGGAGCAGTTATAGTTGGGTACACTGTGAGCGTGTCCCTCCCGCCCTGGTGCACCATGCCGTTACCCTATACCCTTGCTGACCAGCATGATGGAGGATAGAGGTAGTGTCCCGGTAGTCCAAATTTGGTCGCTCCGCCGGCCCCAGGCCCCCACGGGAGCCCATGTGCATGTCCCTCTGCTCCAGCTGCTCTCCGCGCTGCAAGCGAGATCCCGGGAGGTCTTGGCGGCAGGTAGTACCTTCCAGGTAAGTGGGTTAGGCAACCGGGTGTTACCCCCTCGGCTCCTCAGCCCCGGAAGGTGGCAGCGGGCTTTGGGTTTTGCAGGACGTGGCTTTTTTCTTGCTGGCCTCGCACACTCAGGCGCTGTCAGTAGTCTCCGTCGGTTGTCAGCCGCTCGGTGCAGTTTGACAGGAGGTAGGTGTCTTTGCTCTGCTTGTCCCTGTTGCTCCATTAAGGCTTGGTCCTTTCTGCTCTGCAGCTTCTGCCAGAATTTGCGGAAGAGGTCGTCCAGTCGCTGTTCGAGTTGCTTTAGTAGACTGTGTGTCTCTGCGGCAGAATCAGCATTGATGTTTCTACTACTAGGTCTCTATGTAATCACATAGTTATAGTTGGATATAAGTGACCACAGAGCCTGTCTAGAATTCAAACTTTTATCCTATCTATTTATTTAGCAAATTTGTATGGTCTGTAAGTATCATGACTGCTATATTTGAACAATCCAGGAGTCACAATTCTTTAAAGGTGAGAATAATAGCCAGCAACTTCCCTATATTTCCTTTCTATGTGTGTCAATTTCCTCCAAAAGAACCCACGAGGATGTAGAGGAGACTAAGGAGAGGATCTTTGAGAAAGCACAGCCCCAACTCCAATTTCAGATGCATCCACTTCTAGAACAAAGGATTTGCAAAGAGTGGAGTGGACAAGCAGATGAGCATAGGCAAATGTTTCTATTATTATTATTATTATTATTGCCATTTATATAGTGCCAACAGATTCCGTAGTGTTTTACAGTATTATAAGAGGGGGAATTTACCTATAAATAGGACAATTACAAGAAAACTTACAGGAACGATAGGTTGAACAGGACCATGCTCAAATGAGCTTACAGTCTATAAGAGGTGGGGTGTAAAACACAATAGGACAGGAAAAAGACATCAAAATTGGCTGGAGTGAAGCAGAGCTGGAGAAGAGAGTAGAGTGCTGCCCTTTAGGAGAAAGGAAGAGACCGGTATGTGAGGTAGAGGTTACTCTGGGAGGCCATAAGCTTTCCTAAAGAGATGGGTTTTAAGTAGACATGTGCAATTCGTTTCATTCTGAATGTCAATTCGGACAAATTTCGGTCAATTTGGACATTCTGAGACTTCTGAATGTCCGAATAGCTGAATTGACGAAGTTCCGAACTGTCGACGTTCCGAAGTGCTGACGTGCCGAAATTCCAAAGTTTCCGAAGTGTCGAAGTGGAAGAATGAAGAATGTTACACCGTATACCAATTTAAATAAAAAGTTTACAAACATAGCCAGTATTCAGCTGTAAGCATTTGCAACACTTACAACAGTCAAGTAACACACATTCATATAAAATGTAAGTTACATAGCCAGTCAATGGAATGACAGGAATGAATAAGTAGATAACTCCTAATTCCCACGGTATTAGGGAGCTGTCTACTAAAAGGCTGAAAGACCTAAATTGGTCTTTCAACCAAATTTACTAATACTTAGATTACTTAGTATTAGTCAATTATGCCTCTACTCACTATACCGTGGGTAGGGGCATGTCTAGTAAACAGTAAACCCCCCCCCCCCAAAAAAAACACGTGTCCCCTCCCCCCCCCCGAGCCTCCACCCGTGGCACGCAAGTAAGGGCTTCTAACATGAAGGGGGGACCTATTGGCCCCCCCAGACCCCACCCTTCAGCGGCGGGTGGAGGCCCTAAATTAGAATAAGGGGGAGGGACGGGACCCAGTGGCGTACTAAGCGGGGGGCGGGGGGGGCGGTCCGCCCCGGGTGCCACCAGGGTGGGGGTGAGAGAGGGGCGAGAAAGAGGAGAAAGGGGTGAGAAAGGAGGGAGGGTGAGAAAGGAGAGGGGGGGTGAGAAAGAGGAGAAAGGGGGGGGAGAGAAAGAGAAAGTAGAGGGGGGGTGAGAAAGGAGAGGGGGGTGAGAGAAATTAGGAGGGGGGAAGAGAAATTAGGAGGGGGGAGAGATATTAGGAGGGGGGAAAGAGAAATTGGGGGGGAGAGAAATTGAAATTAGGAGGGGGGGGTAGAGAAATTAGGAGGGGGGAAGAGATATTAGGAGGGGGGAAAGAGAAATTGGGAGGAGGAGAAGGAAATTGGAGCGGGAGGAGAGATTGACATTCATCACATACACACATTGCACCCCTTGCACACAGAAAAACACACAATGCATTACACACACAGACACACATACACAAGCAATGCAACCGTTACACACAATGCATCCCTTACACACACAGAAACACACAATGCATTCATTACACACACTCAATGCACCCCCTACACACATTCAATGCATCCCATACATACACAGAAACACACCTGGCAGCCCTTACACATACAAACACAATTTCACACAATGCATTCCTTACACACATATCAGGACATTCCCTACACACTCCACCCCCTGTGAACAAACTCATTGGTGGAACATGAAGGTGGACCCTGGGACCCAGACCTTGAGCTGTGTAAAGGACCCCAAAAAAAATGGAGCTGCTTCCCGTTCTCCCAGAACATTGATTTTTGTGACCACAGTTACAAACCGCCTCCAGAGAGCCTGTTCTGCACCACACCAGTGGAGCCAGACTGCAGCTAGAGCCCATCATCATCCTCATCTGGTTGTAAGTAGGCAATCTAGTATGTTATTCGTGGCACTAAGCTCTAATTTACCTCACATTAAAGAAACACTATAGTCCCCAGAACCACTTCAGCTTAATGTAGTGGTTCTGGTGTCTATAGCCTGTCCTTGCAGGCCTTTTAATGTAAACACGGCGGCACTGCAGCACTGGCGTTAGTTAACATGGCAAATCATATTGGTGGGGCATTGTGATGTCACATGGGGGGGGCGGCAAACTTTACTTTTGCCTAGGGCGGCAAAAATCCTTGCACCGGCCCTGGCTGGAGGGGGCTGTGTGAGCTGTGGCCGCACAGTGTCCCATGGTAGTTAGGGTGCCGTGCGGCCAGCACGGAGGAAATGTGTATGTGTGACTGTCTGCCTGTGACTGTATGTGACTGTCTGCCTGTAACTGAGTGTGTGACTGTCTGTCTGTAACTGAGTGTGTGACTGTCTGCCTGTAAATGTGTGTGTGGGGCTGCAGGGATTTTGTAGAAGGGGGGGGGGGTTTTGTATTGGGATAGGAGTCTTTATAAGGGGGGATAAGCAGGGGATTTGTGGAAGGGGGTTGCGGGGGTTTTGTAGACGAGGCAGTACAGGATTTGTAGAAGGGACAGGACAGAGGTTTTGTAGGAGGGGCTGACAGCGGTTTTGCAAAGTTTACAGGATCCGCCCCGGGTGCCAAATGCTCTAGGTATGCCCCTGACGGGACCTATTGTCCTCCCCCCCCAGCTCCCACACCTTAGCGGCGGGTTTGGGCCCTAAATTAGAATAAGAAGGGGGACCTATTGTCCTCCTCCTCGGCCCCCACCCCTGAGCTAGTTAAGTATTAGAGTCTTACATAAAAGGAGATAAAACAAAACAATAAGAGGACATAACCTGGTCTACAAATAAGAGCACTATAGTGTGGCACAGGCTACCTCTGGCGAGCACATGGAGGGCTGTGCGGCCCACCAAAGAAATGCCACCCCACACCATTACTGACCCACTACCAAACCGGTCATGCTGGAGGATGTTGCAGGCAGCAGAACGTTCTCCACGGCGTCTCCAGACTCTGTCATGTCTGTCACATGTGCTCAGTGTGAACCTGCTTTCATCTGTGAAGAGCACAGGGCGCCAGTGGCGAATTTGCCAATTTTGGTGTTCTCTGGCAAATGCCAAACGTCCTGCATGGTGTTGGGCTGTAATCACAACCCCAACCTGCTGCTGGGTTGTTGCCCTCCTACAGCCTCCTCCACATCTCCTGATGTACTGGCCTGTCTCCTGGAAGCGCCTCCAAGCTCTGGACACTACGCTGACAGACACAGCAAACCTTCTTGCCACAGCATTGATGTGCCATCCTGGATGAGCTGCACTACCTGAGTCACTTGTGTGGATTGTAGACTCCGTCTCATGCTACCACTAGAGTGAAAGCACTGCCAGCATTCAAAAGTGACCAAAACATCAGCCAGGAAGCATAGGAACTAAGAAGTGGTCTGTGGTCTCCACCTATATTGGGGGTGTCTTGCTAATTGCCTATAATTTCCACCTGCTGTCTATCCCATTTGCACAACAGCATGTGAAATTGATTGTCACTCAGTGTTGCTTTCTAAGTGGACATTTTGATTTCACAGAAGTGTGATTGACTTGGAGTTACATTGTGTTGTTTAAGTGTTCCCTTTATTTTTTTGAGCAGCGTATATTAAATTCAAGTATGAAATAGTGGATCCTCTGCTTAACTAATTTACCGATTTGGGTTCAGTGATACAGAAATACAAAAGTATCAGTACTGGGAGGAAGATTCTTCTACAAGATAAGAAGACCAAAGCTTTGGAATAGCCTACCTGGTGTTAAACACTCAAGCATGTGTCTGGTGTCTGTCACTTCCTCTGCCTTTTAGATCTCTTGCATTTCCACAACAAATTGGAATCCAAAGTTAATATCCCATATGTAAGCTAAACAACGCGAAAAGCCTGCTCTGAGTTCTATAACATAATGAGGGTTCATTCTTACCTCAAAGGACATGGCAGCCTCAGGAGATGATAGTAAGTAGAAAAGTCATGTTTTGGTCTGGTCTCTCATCAAGGTTGACAGTGTGCTTTTCTCAACCTCCAGGAGGCGAAAAAGAGTTCAGCATCCATGATGGAGGTTTGCAATAATGGACATAATGTCATTGTGTCTCTCAGTACATATTATTCCTGATTTATATAATTGGAAAGCAAACTTTGGTTCCACTCAGGAGAAGGGTCTTTACCCCCACTAATTACACTCAGGTAGCTGACAAGTTAGGGAGACCAAAGAAAGATGTAATGTCTTCTTGCTTGAACTCAAAGCCTTTGTCACAATTTATTAGATAGATCCCTGATTGCAATAATCAAATAAGAAAAGTCCAAAACAAAGTAAGGATGCGGCAGAAGCAAGGTCAGGCAGTAGGTTAAGTCAGGTGGCACATATTGGTAAAAGGGAGACAAGCCAAAGGTCAGGTACCAGATAATCAGGACAGGAGCAAGGAAGCAACTGGTCTTAGCAAGGAGCACAGAATACAGAGCACAGGTATCAGGTGTGAGCAGGTTTTAATAGGAGAGAATGGACACTACTCCTTAGGTGTCCTACCTGCTTCCTTTGTACTTCTCCTTTAATGAACGCCTTCTTCCCCTTTCAGAGGTGTCTGGTTTGGCATGTGTACACCTAGTTCGGTTGTGTGCAAGCGTTCGGTCCGGCCGAATGCTTGGATGCAGCCTCAGCACTGTGCGCCTCCTTCCTCTTTTCTGCGTCAACAGACGTGACTGGAGTATACGCTGCAAATGCAATGAGGTCCAGGGGGCAGCTGAAGTAGGTAAGTGCTGTGTCGGTTGAGGGATTGACATATGTATGCAATAGAGACCCGAGTTTCTCTTTGATTATTGTGCAAATTAATGTGTTGGGGTTTGTTAAAACATCTGATTGTCCTACATTTTCCTTCCAATAGTTTCCTTTCGCTGGTTACAGGGATCCATCAGGAGTTTGCACTTGTTCTATTTGCTACAAAAAAAGTCTTGACAAAGGGTTGCCTGCAAGCATCTGTAAGGGTTAAATGTAGGTACTTTCCATTCTTTCTTGAATGTTTAGATTGTGTTCCTGAAATTTAGACCTTTGTCCAGACTCTTGTAATTATTTAGCCAGTTGTTCATCTGGCAGTCTTTCTTACAGAATCACAATAGTCAGGTTAGGGGGTCTGCTTGTGCAGAATCCTCTAATCTGAGAATACACACCTGAGAGACACTTCAGTAGTGTCTCGGGGCCTGACCCCTATAGGTCTATAAAATAAATGGTAACTCCCACTTACAGAGAAAAATGTATGTAGATGTAAACTGTAAGAATGATCTTTCTGTCTATACTATAAATAAGGGACATTACAGCCAAGTATTAGTTGTGATCAGAAAAGATTCCAAAGCCTATGTGGCTAAGCCTCTGACTGCTCAAATGTAAGTTACTGTCAGACATTATTGCATGATGTCTATGTAGGGGGTTGGGAGGTGAGTAGTCAAGTAAGTGAGTTTGATAATGGAGGGTTTGGGGAGAAAACAGCCTAGTACCAATAGATCTTTCAAAACTGAACAGAGTAGGGTTGTAAAGAGCGATCTTATCTCATAGTCTGCAGTCTCCCTTGTGCAGGGTAGTGTCAGTGTGGTTAAATAAAAAGATCACCATAAGGAATAAGTTCACTTGTATGCTTGATACAAATTAGCAAGGTAAATTAACTGATTAATTTTACTTGTAGCCACAGTCTAACGATATGTGGACTACAGATGAGTTAGTTTGTTGCTTTTGCCAAAACAGTCTCTAGTCTCTTATTTAGGATTAAAGGTTTCTATTAGTAGATGCATTAAAACTCAGAGGTATTCCTAATTAACTGTCTCTCCATTGAAAGGTCTTGTGTGGTCCTATTTTGGATCTCCTAATTCATATTGAGAGTAATTCAAAGTCTTTCAGTGCTTGAGTTCCTAAGGTATCCATAGACAGAGATAGAAATAGAACAGCCTCTCTCACTGTAAAACTCACTAGACAGTCAGAGGGAAAAAAAAAATGAACAAATGTAAATAAAGTGCTAATATAACGAAAGGATGCTTGTATTAATGCTTATTCGCTACACCATGTGTGAAAGTGCCCTGTGAAAAAGGAAAGAGGAACCTACGCGCGTTTCGGTGAACGCAAAGCCGCCCTATACAAGATTAACTCAAAGCTCGTTGAACTAGGAACTAAAGAGCTTGGCCTTAAGGCACAAGGCATGCTTTTCAGAGACAAGTTTATAAAGGAGTTAAGCAAACATGTTGCTGTGTTTACGACGCTTATCAAAGCGCAATCCTCTTTACGCAAGGTGTTTAGGACCCAACGTTTTTCCGGGAGAGCCAGCCATTTCAGAGGCCGGTCGGCTGGCAGAGCTGCCTTCACAGGCTACAGGCCTCGACCTTCAGACCACTGGAACTCGGGCAATACCCGTTTCCACCACAGACACTTCTTCCCCTCTCGTGGCTGTATTAGAGGACGTGGATCTGCTTCCCTCTTCGGTCGCACTCCTACAGGTAATAAACTCTAATTTTTTCCATATACCTATAGCAGGCCGTTTAATCCATTTCTCCCAACAGTGGTCTCGGCTAACACAGGACCCGTGGATCCTTCAGACCGTGTCGGGCTTCCACCTAGAATTTACAGAGAACCCAGTTCAAATGTCTTTGCCTGCCCTCCTCAGAATGTCTCAAATGGACGACATGTCCCTTCAGGTCAAACTAGACGACCTAGTCTCCAAGGGTGACGTCGAACAATCCCTCGGCCCATGAGGGTTTGTGAGCAACATGTTTCTAGTCAAGAAAAAGTCGGGAGAGTTCCGACCTGTCATCAATCTAAGAGAGCTTAACAAATTCATCAAATACAGACACTTCAAGATGGAGGGCATCCATCTACTACGAGACCTCCTCTGCGAGGGAGATTGGTACCGTGAGGTACGCGTCTTTGAGGTTGAAGCGGGAGAACCAATCATGCCAGAACACCGCACCTTCCTCCAATTTCATTGGCGCGAAACAATATGGCAGTTCACCCGTCTCCCCTTCGGACTGTCCTCCGCACCTTGGTGTTTCACCAAACTAATGAAACCGGTGATGGGACTACTCCGTTCACAAGGGATTCGGTCCATCATATACTTGGACGATATCCTCCTCATGGCTTAAGACGAGGAGACTCTACGTCTCCATACAGAGATGACTTCGGCTCTCCTCCAGAATTTGGGTTTTGTCATCAACCTTCAAAAGTCATTGCTAACTCCGTCTTTCTGGGATTTCAGATAGATTCAATTCAGGCAGTTCTACAACTCCCTGCTACGAAAATCAAAACCATAAAAAAGGACATCCGGAGATTGCTGGCTTCACCATACCTCCGACTCAAGGATTTAGCCCGCACAATTGGATTACTCTCCGCCTCAATCCAAGCAATATTTCCAGCTCCACTACACTATCGGGCAATGCAACGTTTGAAAACACACTACTTACATCGTTCAACATCTTACGAACAACAGATTTTCCTCACAAACGAAGTCCAATTGGAACTCCACTGGTGGCTTCAACATATGGAGGCCTGGAATGGAAGGGCTATCTTTGGCCGACAACCCGATTTCATTCTGGAATCAGGCGCCAGCCTTCTCGGATGGGGTGCCACCTGCTCGGAACGTTCTACCGGAGGCCTCTGGTCCTCGAATTAATTGCTGGTTCTTTCGCGATCCGCAGTTTTGCCAAGGAAGCCTACAACTGCAGTCTTGTCCTGAGGATGGACAATGTCTCAGCAGTACGATACGTGAACCGCCTAGGTGGCTCCCAATCAAAACTGCTATCAGATCTGACAAAGGAATTATACCAATTCTGCCTGGACAGGAATATCTCCCTTCGTGCGGAATATCTCTCGGGCTCCGACAATCTCGTCGCAGATTGGTTCTCCCGCCACTGGAGGGATTCCAGCGACTGGCAACTGGATCCACACATTTTTCACCATCTACAGGTCCTGAGAGGGCCATTCAACCTGGACCTGTTTGCGTCTCGCCTGAATCGCCAGACGGACGCTTTCTTCAGCTGGCTCCCAGACCCAGTGTGCCTGACAGTGGAAGCCTTCCTTCAACCGTGACCAACATCCGGAGCATATGCCTTTCCCCCATTCTCCATGATCCCACGCACGGTTCAATACCTCAGAACACAGGGCGTCACCATAACTTTGGTAACCCCACTGCGGCGAACCCAGCCATGGTTCCCTCATTTCCTCGAGATGTCGGTGGACTATCCACTACTCCTACCACCTCCTCAGGGACCCTTCAGGCAACTTCCACCCACTAGCATTACAAGGCCACTTTCGGTTAGTGGCCTGGACCATTTCAGGGGATCCTGGAATGTCTCTGGCCTTTCGGCTGCTGCTCGAGGACTACTATGGGACTCTTGGGCCCCAGGAACAAGACGCTCTTATCTCTCAGTGTGGCAACGTTGGAATAGCTGGTGCTTGGAGAGGGACGTCGATCCCTTTTCAGCCTCTTTGATTAACATTATGAACTTCCTGGCATCACTCTTCGAACAGGGTAAGTCCTATCGGTCAATTAACATTTTCCATTCAGCCATTTCGGCAGCCCATAGCCCCGTTGACAACTCCGCGGTTGGTAAGCATCCCTCCATATGTAGACTTTTGCAAGGCTTCCGCCTTGCGAGGCCTCCGACTCCCAAATATAATCAATTTTGGGATGTTGCTATGGTATTATCATTTTTGGAGACTTGGCCCCCTAATGGAGAACTCTCTCTTTGACAACTGTCGGCCAAACTGGCACTACTGCTCTGTCTGGTATCATTTAGAAGAGTTTTGGACATCAGACCATTCGACGTCCATGCTGTGGACTTTACCCCTGAGGGAGTACGCTTCTCTATTACCCAACGCACCAAAACTTTCATGACAAACCCAGGCTCTGCGTAGCTAGTTGCGTCCGACACTACATCCTTTGCACTAAGGACCTTAGACCCCAAACAGGCCCAGGGGCGGACTGACAGGTCGGGCAGATCGGTCATGGACCGAGGGCCCGAGTCAGTCAGGGGGTCCGGCAGCACAGCCATGCTTCTGCTGTGGAGAAGGAGAAGGTTGCAAGGGGCCCATAATGACTCGAAGGGCCCCCTGCAACCCATCACTCTGCTACCCATCCAGTGAGAGACCTGGCAGCACACCTCTCACTGCCAGGTCTCCTCTCTCTCTCTCTCCCTGCAGCACTCAGTGCTCGAGTGAGGATGGGAGGCAGGGCAGAAAGTGACATCACGCCCCCTGCTTCCCTCTCACACGGAGCACACAAACAGCATGGATGGAGGGTGAGAAGAGGAACCTGTCTGTCCTACTGCTGCTGGAGGAAGATTGTACAGGCAAGCAGGCCCATACACACACTACCCCCCACACACATACAATGCCCGCCCATATACACACACTACCCCCCACCCACATACACACACCACCCTTATACACACACCTTTACCCATATACATACACTGCCCACAGCCCTTATATATATATATATATATATATATATATATATATATATATATATATATATATAAAAACACTGCCCACCACCCATATATATATATATACACTGCCCACCACCCAAACATATAAACTCTGCCAACCACCAATATACACACACTGCCCACCCATATACATACACTGCCCACCACCCATATATATACACTGCCCCCACCCATATACATACACTGCCCACCACCCATATACATACACTGCCACCACCCATATACATTTACTGCCCACCACCCATACTTATCCACTTCCCACCCATTTACACACACTGCCCCACTTCCATATACACAAACAGCCCTCCCACATATATATATATATATATATATATATATATATATATATATATATACACACACACACACTGCCCACCACCCATATATAGATACACTGCCCACCACCCATATTATATATATACACACTGCCCAACCATATACATACGCTGCCCACCACCCATATACATACACTGCCAACCACCCATATACATACACTGCCCCCCACCCATATATACACACTGCCCACCCATATATATATATATATATATATACACACACTGCCCTTACTACATACATGCCGCTGCCCACCACACCCATACATACACTGCCCACCACCCATATACACACACCGCTGCACTGCCCACCCATATGCACACACTGCCCACATACATACATACACATACATATATATATATATACACACACACATATACACACACACACACACACACACACACACACACACACACACTGCCCACCCATATATACACACACCGCCCACCCATATACCGTATTTATCAGCGTATAACACGCACCGGCGTATAACACGCACCTCATTTTAAGAAGGAAATTTCAGAAAAAAAAAAATAATTAAATTTCAAATAAAGAACTTCTTACCCCCTTCTTACTCCCCCCTCTTCTTACCCCCCTTTCTTACTCCCCCTCCCCCTCTTCTTACCCCCCTTTCTTACTCCCCCCTCCCCCTCTTCTTACTTCAATATCCTTCTGAAAATATGGTCTCCAGTACTGTGTACAATACTCCAAGTGAGGTCTCACCAGTGTTCTGTACAATGGCATGAGCACTTCCCTCTTTCTACTGCTAATACCTCTCCCTATACAACCAAGCATTCTGCTAGCATTTCCTGCTGCTCTATTACATTGTCTGCCTACCTTTAAGTCATCAGAAATAATCACCCCTAAATCCCTTTCCTCATATGTTGAGGTTAGGACTCTATCAAATATTCTGTACTCTGCCCTTGGGTTTTTACGTCCAAGATGCATTATCTTGCACTTATCCACATTAAATGTCGGTTGCCACAATTCTGACCATTTTTCTAGTTTACCTAAATCATTTGTCATTTGGCTTATCCCTCCTGGAACATCAACCCTGTTACATATAGTATCATCAGCAAAAAGACATATCTTACCATCAAGACCTTCTGCAATATCACTAATAAAAATATTAAAGAGAATGGGTCCAAGTACAGATCCCTGAGGTACCCCACTGGTGACAAGTCCAAGCTTTGAATATATTCCATTAACCACAACCCTCTGTTGCTTGTCACTCAGCCACTGCCTTACCCATTCAACAATATTGGAATCCAAACTTAAAGATTGCAGTTTATTGATAAGCCTTCTATGTGCAACAGTGTCAAAAGCCTTACTGAAATCTAGGTAAGCAATGTCTACTGCACCACCCTGATCTATAATTTTAGTTACCCAATCAAAAAAATCAATAAGATTAGTTTGGCATGATCTCCCTGAAGTAAACCCATGTTGTCTCTGCTCTTGAAATCCATGTGTTTTTAGATGTTCAGCAATCCTATCCTTTAACATGGTTTCCATCACTTTCCCCACTACTGAAGTAAGGCTTACTGGCCTATAGTTGCCCACTCCTCCCTATTACCTTTCTTGTAAATGGGCACAACATTCGCTAACTTCCAATCTTCTGGGACTACTCCTGTTAACAATGATTGGTTAAATAAATCTGTTAATGGTTTTGCTAGTACACCACTAAGCTCTTTTAATAGCTTTGGGTGTATTCCATCAGGTCCCATTAACTTATTTGTCTTTACTTTTGACAGTTGAAATAGAACCTCTTCCTCTGTAAACTCACGTGTAATAAATGACTCATTTATCCTTTTTCTCAACTCCCTTTCCTTCATTTTCATCTGTAAATACAGAACAAAAATATTCATTGAGGCAGTCAGCTAGACATTTATCCTCTTCTACATGCCTTCCTTCTTTTTTTTTTTTTAATCTAACTAATCCTTGTTTTACTTTTCTTTTCTAATTTATGTATCTAAAAAAAATGTTTTATCCCCCTTTTTTACTGACTGTGCTATTTTCTCTTCTTATGTTCCCTTAGCAAGGGGTCTCTTGTTTGGAGGAAAGCTGTTGCGTGTTTAATGCCTATTTGATGGGGACTTGAACTATATAAACCTTCCATCTCTAAACTACACAGCATTGCAGTGCTGGGTATATTGAGGCTATCCAGTACGTTAAGAGTTTGTTTTGTGTCTCTTAAGTGTGATGAAAGCATCTTTACTAAATCTCTCAGGATGTGTTATGTATATGCTGCTGTTTTGTGTGAGATTATTCCTGCCGGATACAATGGGTCTTCCAGATAGTGTTGTTTGTTGCTTATCGATTTTTGGTAGAGTATAGAAAGTTGCAATAGTGGGTTTTTTGACCAACATAAACTTGTATTCCTCTTTGGTAATTATTGAGGACACTAGAGCCTCATCTAAAATACTTTTTAGTTCACAAAAGTATTTAGGTGTTGGATCTGTTTTCAGAATGTGATAAGTGCTTTCATCATTCAATATCCTTAGTGCCGTCTGTGTGTATTCGGTTCTATAACATCACTACGATATTACCCCCTTTGTCAGATGGTTTGATAACCAATGATTCATTATTCCTCAATGTTTTCAATGCCATTTTTTCATTCACATTCATATTGCTCTGAAATTGAGGGGATACATCTTCCTCCTTCATTTTTTCTACTTCGCCACATGTGAGTTCAATGAAAAGATCAATATATTTGAACTCAGATAAATGTGGAGTGAATTCACTGTTTTTTCTAAGATTAGTGAAGGGTGCAGTTGGTTTTGTTTATGGGTCATTACTATTTAAGAGGTCCTTCACTAATCTTAGAAACAAAAGTGAATTCAATGGAGCCCCCTCTCTGAGTTGGTGCTTAATTAGCACAAACCCTGCAGGGGACTGCTAGGCAGACTGACAGCCGTTATTTGCCCTGGTGCCCCTACCCAGATCCACCCATGACGAGGCGTCAAAGATCTCCTTCACCTGCCAGGCCCCCTGATAACAGGGGTAAGAGGAAGAATTTGGGCTGAACATTTTTGGAGCATTGCTGCAGGTTACCAGGGCAATGCTCTGACACATTCCCTGGTGCTGGACAGCAGCAACTGTCTGCACACACTGGGGTGTAGACAAGCAGCATTTCCCACTGGACCACCAGGGATCAGGATCCCCCATCCCTTAATTTTCAGACATTCTCATAGCCTCCATATCCCCACCACAGCCCCTATATGCTATTACAGTCCTTTGCCCATTATGGCACATCCCCTGGGCCCCTTACTCTGGCCTCCTAAAACCACACAACAGTTGCCTGTTCTACACTAAACCCCCTATCTAGACACACTGCAGCCTCTGTCACCCATTACAGCCCACAACCATAATTATTATAGCAAGGTGTTTGCCACTTGATACTCTAACAAGTTTTCAAAGTTCTATTATTTTGATATGTTTGCAGCAATTATATTATAGTATTACAGCAACTACTCCTGTATCAATCAGCCTATTTGAGATATCATGTAATTCATTCCTTGGGTATTCAATATATGATTCATGGACTCTCAAGGAAATCTAAATATGTGTTTGCCTGATTAATGTAATTCTGTATATTAAGAATTCCAGAAACCTCACACTGTTTTACTTATGAGTGCTGTTGTCTTGCATTTTTCTTCCTTTCCATTTGATACTTTATCTCCTCTTCTTGTCTACCAATAAACTGGACTTTGGAATAGTCCAAAGAAAGTTATGATGGGAGGAGCAAAGCTTTGTTACTGAACGTGTTTTACCTGACTCTTCACAGACTCTCAGGATATAGACGGAAAACTATTTAAATAAACAGGTAAATATAAATTCTTTGTTTTGAACTATGATAATTTGAGCAGTTATATATATTTAGCTTTATCTTTGTCCAGAGCTAGCTTTACTGTATACATAGGCATCTTAAATGATTAAGAAGGTAAAGAAAATATATATATTTAAAATAATATCTAAATGAGTTTAATTGCCAAGCATTTCTGCTTATGTGTTTCAGCCTTACGGCAAATCATGAAACTGCCATGTGAAAAAGTTAGTTTTAGAGATAGAGCTCCAAGCATTTTACAGCAAGCTATCATGGATGAGATGTAAGAATGGATTCAGTCAATGAAATGCTTAATTTTAGTAACGGTTTTTTATTCCCTTGAAAACTTTATTTTGTAGTGATCAAGCAGATCAATTCTGCAGTATTAGGCTATATTTTACAAAAAGATGTCCACTAAAATTCAACATGGCATGATGCCATACATTTACCTATCTTATAAAAAGAGGAAACAAAACAAAAGAAAAATTAAACAAATGCAAAAAATAATATATAAATGTACTCCTTTACAATTCCTCTGTTATCTTTAGCATGTGCTAGTCAAAACCTTTCTGCAGAATTTCCTGAGCTGTTGGCTTTATTAGGTGTATCCTATTTTAATTCTAAAAACAGCCATCTGTTTGGGTTTTGAAATTGTGTAGAAAGGTTTTGGTTCCAAAGGCCCAAACAGATGGCTGTTTTTAGAATTAAAATAAGAAACACCCAATATAGCCAACTGCTCAGGAAATTGTGTAGAAAGGTTTTGACTAGCACATGCTAAAGATAACAGAGGAATTGTAAAGGAGTACATTTATATTACATAGTAACATAGCTGAAAAGAGACTTGCGTACATCAAGTTCAGCCTTCCTCACATTTGTTTTTTGCTGTTGATCCAAAAGAAGACAAAAAACCCCAGTTTGAAGCACTTCCAATTTTGCAACAAACTAGGAAAAAAATTCCTTCTTGCCCCCAGAATGGCAGTCAGATTTATCCTTGAATCAACCAGTTATTACCCTACATTGAAAGTTTATATCCTTGAATATTCTGTTTTTGCAAGTATGCATCTAGTAGCTGTTTGAACATCTGTATGGACTCTGATAAAACCACTTTTTCAGGCAGATAATTCCACTTCCTTATTGTTCTTACAGTAAAAAAAAGCTTTCCTTCTTTCTTCCAATCTAAACGCATGACCTCGTGTCCTATGTAAAGTCTGGTTTCTGAATAGATTTCCACACAATGGTTTGTATTGGCCTGAATATATTTGTATAATATTATTATATCCCCTCTCAGGTGATGTTTTTCTAAACTAAATAGGTTTACATTTGTTAACCTTTCTTCATAGCGGATATGTTCCATTCCTTTTATTAATTTTGCCCGCCTCTGCACTTTTTCTAGTGCCATAATATCCTTCTTTAGAAAAGGTGCCCAAAATTGCACAGCATATTCAATATGTGGTCTTACCAGTGATTTCTAAAGAGGCAAAATGATATTCTCATCCCGAGAATGAATGCCCTTTTTCATGCATGACAATACCTTACTGGCCTTAGCCAGTGCTGATTGACATTGCACATTGTTGCATAGTTTGTTGTCTATAACAATTCCCAAGAACCTTTTCGTGTGTTGTTATACCTAATTCGCTTCCATTAAGGGTATACGTTGCTGAAGTGCATAACTTTGCATTTTTCAACATTAAATTTCATCTGCCATTTGAGTGCCCAGTCCCCCAGTCTATTTAAATCCCTCTGCAGCAAAGTAATATCTTGCTCACATTGTATTATTTTTCAGAGTTTACAATTTTTTTGCATTCGTTTAATTTCACTTTTGTTTTGTTTCCTCTTTTTATAAGATAGGTAAATGTTTGAATTTTAGTGGACATCTTATTGTAAAATATAGCCCAGTACTGCATGTATGTACGTAGTGGCGAATTGCGATGCAGCCTAGAACAAAACTAACCCCCCAATAACGACAGACCACTTAGTATGGATGAAACAGGCCACAGCATTTATTATCACAAACTAAATTACTGCATAACACATCCATAACTTTATTTATTAAATCTCTTCTTTTTCTGTAACCAAAAATGTTAGACATAAATAAGCATAAATTAACATATATACATATATAACTCCACACATAGTGTTATACAGTGACCCAACCGTCCTTGCCAATAAACAAATAGTGGTTCCTAATCACCACTTCCTCTCACCTCCCCCTCGTCATAAAAATCATATCTTTCCAATGCCCGCCATCAGCCGACCTTATCCACGCTCGATGGGCACGACACCTCAGGCAACCTAATGTTAACCGTTTGAAGCAGGGGAGGTTGAGACCTTAAAAACTTGTTCATCTCATTCCATATACTTAAACGTAACCCCTCAAACTCAATTGGCAAGGACATACCTCCGCCACAACCTCGCTGTTTTACACCTAAAATCAGCGGGGGACCCCACCACAACCAGCCATGGCCTGTTCCACCACTTCTAGCAGCGCTAGATTAACATAGGCATAGTCTGACCTCCAGCAAGCGCACCCATCCCCTTGAGATAACTAGGTCACATCCGGCCAAACCCTAAACACGAACTGGAATCCCCCAAGACAAACCTAGAAACCCATCTTGTCCGAGTTCCGACGGCAGCGCACCAGGGCACTCACGTTGCTGAGCGCACTGCCAACAGGAACGAGCGATAGCCTCAGCCCAGCCCAGCCCCTGAGAACATCTGGGAAGAAACAGAATACGTAACATGTCCAGATTTAAGAGCACCCAAATCCCAAACCCTAACCGAACCCAGGTCATTCCACCCAGAGATGACAAAACCCCCCGGTACCCCCAGGAGGCGGGACAGCTGACCCCGTACGAGGAGGAGCCACACCCCCATCATGTATCTGGTGCCAGACCACCGAACCTCCGCTCCCGAAGGCGTAAGATCCAACCACTCGCCCCCCGCCTCCTGGCCCAAATTACATATGAGCATCCCACCATCCCTATTCCGGGGAGGCGGGGGGGCAGGGGGAGACCGTAACCGCAGAGAGAAATCCATTCGGAGACCGGCAGGGTGAACCTAAGGAACCCACCACCCTGACTCCCACCATTCGTCTGTAGCCGCCCCTAACCGGAATGAATACACCCTGAACTCCCCACCATCCTTATCCAGGAATTCGAGTGGAATACCCCAACAAAATGGATACAGGAGAGAAAACCCGTCTCCGAGAACCAAACAAGGGGTGAGGAGGCTGAATAATCCAGGGGACAGAATAGCACTCACCTAAGGAAAACACGACAAATGACGGAACCCGGCACCACCCCTGATCAGAACGGCATAATCCAAACTATCCTGGGAACCCAGTACATCATGTTAGGAGCCCAACTATTACCCTGTGCATTCCATCTACATCAGGAGAATGCGGAAGGGCCAGATTAGGTCAACCCCGCAACGTCCAAGAAATGAACAGATTCTATTGATAAATCAACCCGAAGGAAGTCCATTCCGATGCGCACTCAACCCACCAAGACACCCTCCCACCTGGAGATGACCGAACATGAATGGGAAGCCGAGCCCTGCAAATTGAAGAACTCACTAAGGAGGACTACCCCCCAGCCGCCAAAGCCCTTAAGGGACAGAACAAAACATGTAGGCGAGCAGTCCAATGCTGGAGCCCCCCCTCAAGGAAAAGGAGACTGACCCACGGACCAGCTTTATCAGTCTGCTAGACCAAGCGACCACATCTCCACTGCCCTATATTTGGCTCCGTGGAGCCCCCCACCCGAAGCACGTCCCACATCGGCCATTACATTGTGAAACCACTGGGATAACCCCGCCTAACCAGACACTTCCCAGACTCAAACGGCGCCACAACCAGAGTACCACCGGGGTGGAGGACACCGTCACATGATAGACAGCCTGCACCACCCCCAGATTGTCGCAACGGAATAACTACCCATCTGTTCGTGAGTTGGGAACCCCATGCCTACCATGCCACCAGAATGGGGAAGAGCTCCAAGACAGCCAGAGGCTGCAAGAGCCCCGATGCTTGCCAGCTTACTGGGCAAGAGTCAGCACACCATGGAGAGCCCAAAATGGCCCCAAACCTGCCGCAGCGGTAAACAGGCGGAAGTCAGTTGAAGGGACCTACTGGGTCTGTTAGCACAAGATACCAGTCAGGTACAACCGACGTTCCCCCGCCCTGGAATCGATCCCACTATCCACGAAACTACAGCCCGAATCCCGACCCACGGTTACGTCCTGGGCCACGGAACTCCGAAATGCTGAAACACTACCCCAAGAAAACGCTGCAGCAGCAGAGCGTGGACGTGCGACACTGACGGCCCCACACAGGAGCGACAATGGGAGCAACCCTTCTGGAGGCACATAGCCACTCCACACCAACCGTCAGAAAATACAGCCTGGAAAACAATAACCCGCCGGGTGCACCGGCAGCGGCCGGACAGCCGATTCCACAGTTGCTGCCATCGGCAAGGCCCCCGGGCCCCCGCAGCCCTAACCCCTCGGACTGCTCGGTCGGGAGGTAAGCTTATCAAGCTTCTTGGTAAGCCGCTCCCGCACCATCCGATGGAATTCTCATATGGACCGTAGGTCCTGCACGCAGAGCACCCATGACCCCTATCCCGACAGATCGCCCGCATGAAACCGTGGGAGACGGGATGGGCGCCCCTGCAACCTGAGCCCTCGTGCTGGAATGGCACGAGGACCCCACATACCGTGACTGTCGGTGAATTTCCAACCACCGCCTAGCCTCTGGCTGGGGGGGCCAGTGAGGAGGAGGGTGTTGCGCCCCGCAACAAAATGACGAAAATGCGCCGTAACAAAGGAAAAAAATCCGGTCTCAGGCCAGAAAGGGTCACACGCCAACCTTGGACGAAAGTGCGAGACGTACCTCCACCAACCCAGCTCACCCTAGGAACAACACGCGTCCCAGAGAGTGTCCTGACAGCAGAACAACGCAAGCATTCTCGGGGAGCCCTCTCCCTGACAATGCTATCCATAACCTTCGATGCCCGGATACAATTCCCGTGCGTCATGGGGTGTATCAGAGTACTGTATTTAAAAAAAAAAAAAATTTCTTCATGTCCCTCCCGGAGTCCACCCCGTCCCTCTCACTCAAGGGACCCCCAGTGGCAGGAGGGAATCCATATCCAATAAAACCTTCCATAATCTGCTCCCTAGTATGTTGCGACAAGCGCCAGCCAAGCGAGCTATACGTGCCCATCAGCAGCGCCCTGAGCCACATGAAACGCCCGCCTCCTGGGAGGCATCGCCAGCGCTATTAGCTGCGCAGGACGCTGCAGGAAACTGTACTAAAGCATACAATAAATATTGAGAACGGGGGGGAAATAACCAGAGTGGACTCCCTGGTAAGGTTGTTATTTTCTTTTTATTTATTAATTTTTATTTCATTTATGTATGTTTTTTTGGGGGGGTTAATTACCGAATTACGAAACTAACAGTAAAAAAAAAATACACTTACCCGTGAAAAGCCTGGTGCTCCAACCGTGGCAACACAGGCACAAAAGGTGAAGCAAATAGACATGAAAACCAGGGTTCACCGTGTTCATCCCACGTGTTCCAGGCGCCATCTACTGGGCAGGGCCAGTAACAGCAGCCAGGATCTGTGAGAAGAGCAGAGGTGAGCCCACGTTCCACACCAGGAGGCAGCCGAGGTAAGTGACCAGCAGGGGACACACAGACAGAACAGGGACACACACACATAAAATAGGGACACACACACACACACACATAACATAGGGACACACATCATAAGGACACACACACACACACACAACACATAGGGACACACACAACATAGGGACACACATACAACATAGGGGGACACACACACATAAATAGGGACAATACAGCCAGAGTAGGGACACACATCAAGGGAGGGGCACATAGAACAGGGACAGACAAGGGGGGGGCGAGGGGGACGAGACCCATCCAGAGAGGGGAAGGGCAGAGGGGGAACATAAAGGAACAAGGAGCCAACCAAGGAGGGAAAAGAAACGGGGGGGGGGAGAGAAGGGTGGGGGCAGAAAATGGAAGGAGCCGGAAGGGGCTCCTCGAGCAAGCCGGGTCCCCCCAACTGACACCAGGGGGACACCAGGTAAACGGAGCGACAGAGGGTGGAGGGACAGGGGAGAGAGATGAAAGGGAGCCTACCTCACCGGCAGAGGAGGCTCCCGGACCACTGGAGGTCCCCCCTGGTCAGTAAAGATGGGGTAGCGGAGTACCCCGTGCAGCCCCGCCGGGTCTCCTTACTGTTGGGGGCCCTTCACACAGCCCCGCCGTCCCGCCAGCCGCGGGGGGATTAGAAACGGCCGCCGGGAAGCCACGCCGTCGGTAACGTGCGGACCGCCTTCCACTACCCCCGGCCATGGTTGCAGGCCGGGTAGGCCGCGCTTCCCACATGGCACATGAGGAAAAGTTGCAGGCCGCGTGTCTGGAGCCCCCAGACACACGGGTCTGGTGACGCCTTGGGCCCGGGCTCCCACACCTCCACCGGGTCCGAGGAGGAGTGGCAGGGTACCCCCCTGGAGTGGCAGGGTACCCCCTTAAAGGGACAGGGCACCCCCTTGTAGTGACATGGCACCCCCAGAGCGAGACAGGCCGCGGGGGGGGTGGGGGGGGTGAACACACGCCGGCAGCCAAACCTGGGGAGAGGAGAGCACCTGGATCATGGAGTCGCCGGCCACCATCCACGCTGCAGCAGCTCTAAGGGAAGCCAGAAAGCCTCAACCTCCATCCCTCAAGCTGTGAAACTACAGGCCCAGGCAAACAGGAGCAGGAGGACAGGAAGCTGTTTGCAGGCACGAATCCCAAGTGGCACCAAGGTAAGACCTCCCCCACACTAACTTACACAGGACATAATCCCACCCACACACTCTTTCCCAACCAATCACATGCATCTATCCCCACACTTCTACATGTGCCCTTGTCTGCTTAGCTGCGCTATCTCCCAAGGGCCTGAATTGATCGGCTTGATCACTACAAAATAAAGTTTTCAAGGGATTAAAAAACCTTTACTAAAATTAAGCATTTCATTGACTGAATCAATTCTTACATCTCAGAATCTCATCCATGATATCTTGGTGTAAAATGCTTGGAGATCTATCTCTAAAACTAAATTTGTCACATGGCAGTTTCATGATTTGCCGTAAGGCTGAAACATATAAGCAGAAATGCTTGGCAATTAAACTCTTTTAGATATTATAAATAAAAAAATAATTTACTCTTTACCTTCCACAGTGAAATAGACATAACAAAAACAGTCCACAGCTAACCACCGGAGGGTAATTTCAATGCAAAGGATGTTGAGTCTTTGCATCCTTGCAGAATCCATAATTCGTTCCTTTAAATGGTTATAGTGCCTGCAATGTCCCTTTAATCTGAAGTTCTTATCACCTGCTCTATTATTGCCTGTTAGAGACTGCAGCAGAGTGCTGTGTGTAAATAAAGTTCAATTAACAAAGCAGAACTTCCTCCACTTCTGCTTTTATGAAATGCCTGGAATCGATTTTTCCAGGCATTTTCGGGGAGTACCTTTTTTAGGATTTGCACCTTGCTTATGAATAAATTATTTAAAGTGATGGTATACCTTCCATGCTAGATTAGAATTGATATGGAGCACTATATTAAAAGGAGGGAAGCCTTTTATTCTAGTCCTTGGATTGGACCCTCCTCCCCTCTACCCATTTCTGCAGAGTCTAGGTATCGATGTCCCTAATAACTTTTGTCCACCACAGTGGATATTTCTTGTGCTGACCCCACTCTCCATGGAATATTTCAAGACTGGGGAGAGAGGGGCCTAGGTTTCTAAAGGAGTTCATCGCTGCACATAAGTAAATTGTTATTTTTTCCCCCCAACTAGCTATGGGGCTAATGATTCTCAGATGTGGACTTTATTTTTAAGTTTTTTGATTTGGATTTTTTGCTTTTTAATTGACCATAATATACTATTTGGTAGTACTGCTCTGTTTCATCTCAACACCCCTACATTGCCCTTTTCAGTGGCCTGTAATGTACTTTCCAAAGCCCCCTATGGCCTTTATTATATAGACTTTGCATTCCTGTAATATGGCAACCCACACAGACAGAAGGTCTATACCTAACCAAAACAAGGAACTTTTCCCTTTTCAAAGGCCAAAAAAAAAAAAAAACACAAAAAAGAGAGAGAAAAACAGAAAAATGGCATTATGTTTTGAAAGTGTCAGGGTGGCGGTCCGGTGCCCGGGACCCAGACTGTGTCCAGGCGCCGGAGCAAGGACCGGGACCCAGTATGCCTGATGTTTAGAGTAGGAGTCACACTGTGGAGGTGGATTAGCAGGGTCTGGTGCAGGGTAACCACATGTCCCCTGGTGTTGAGCACCAGTATTTGTGCAGCCACATACCAGAACCCTGATTCAGCTTATGCAGATCCCAGGAACTAGGAGCTTGGAATTAAAGCAGACCTCCCAGGAGCTGAATAGGGAGGCTCTGCAGCAGAAAAGTATCCAGTACAGAGACAAGACAAGGCTAGGAAAGGCACCAAACATGAAAAACAAGACAGAACTAATAGAACCCAGAACCAGAGAAGGATAGATAGCTAAACCCAGAACATGTACACAAGACATGAGGGAAACATGAACATAACATGGGCATGACTGGATAGGACTGTACATGGACTGGGTATACAAACTAAAACAAGACAAGATAAGGCAAAACAAGAGGAGAAATAACTAAGCACTATATATGAAAATCATGGGGATTTCGTCACATTATATGATCATACATTGCATAAGCCTGCCAACAAAGCCAATGTACCCCATATCTGGCAGGTCCTACACTGCCTAATGTATGCTAAAACAACCAAAGAAGACATATATAGCACTTACCTGCAAGAAAGGACAGAAGCCTTGGGCAGCTGCCTGCAGGAACACTGAAACAAAAGGAATGATGGAAAACAAACGGGTGTGGCAAATAAAACAAACATTTAAATGAATCCAAGAGACTGGGAAATCCAGGGACGGAATATAAGAATGAACCCAGAAACCCAGCATAAAGAAAACCAGACATAGAATAGAAAACCAGGAAAAACTAAACAAGAATTGTAAAGAGTACTGGATACCAAGATTTTTGTTAACAGTTGCTATTGCACTTGGCTACCCGCACCATATGCAAACTTTACAAGATTGTGGTGCAATAGTCATGGTTCCGTTACTTTTGATTTCTATCCATTTAAGGTCCATCTACTTTGGCACCCATCTAGGACTGGGAGGTTCTCTGGTACTACTGATTCCCTTTTCCTACTGTTATGTATTGTTTCAGGGGTTGTGTTGTATTATAATATTTATCATTTGCATTATATGAATAGTATATTGATTGCCAGGTGTCCACTTTGGTGCTGGAAGTTCTGGTGCACCCTTACTATTTAAGAAATGTCCCCAGTATCTTTTATATCCGGTTTTGTGTTCCTCACTTGGTATAGCACTGATTACGGTGTGTGGGTCTAAAGCTGGCCAGGTGTTGACACACTACATACTTATATCTGATTACATATTGGGACAACCCAAAAATATCCAGACGCTTTGACCCTTGTATATGTATGTTAGTTACTAAACAATAAATTCACAACTCAATTCTTGAAAAAAATGTTTAAGTCTTACAAAAACAAAGAATGAATAAATCAATACAGAGAACAAAACATCTGGAACTTATCACACTTTGCTCAGCAGCAATTTGTTCCCACAATACTCAGGCACAAACTGCACCAAAATTTGTTTATAATATAGACTCGTGTTTTTCCTGAAAGGGTGTAGAGACACCTACAGACATATAGAGAACTGTGATGCTGTGTGTCTGAGACCAGGTCAACCTCTAACTACAGGGGACAGGTTTGACTTAAACATCATCAGGAATCATCTAGAGACCTACTAGATTTGTCCATCTTAAGCTCCAGTTGATGCTGATAACCGTCACAGGTTTAATCTGCCTCACTGATCTGGAAATCTGTCAGTCCAGATTATAGCTTTAATGTAACATTTTACTATTCCATTTTTGTTTCCACCTCAGTTACTCTTATTCTGATTATTTTCCATTTTCCTCTCACAAATATTCTTGTCCCGATCTTCTGGAGGCATCAAGGCCCTATCTTGCCTGACATACTCTGCATGTTATTTTACAAATACTAGGAGGTGTACACATGGTGCGACTTATTGCTTACCCAACTGACCTCCATCAACATCTCAATTTTTCACTCCCTTTATTCCCAATAAACAGTGATTGCTTCTGAGGGTACTAAAATGACAGAACAATGAGATAGCCTTCAGACTTACCTCCCTTATTTTCCTGGATTGCTTTAACTGAGGATACCTTTACCCAGATTTATGCCTCCAGAGCACTTAATAAAAGGAATGCGGTAGAAACTTTATTACACAATGTTTATTCAGGTTTCCAATATTACCACTGATTCTGAGGTTCAGACTTCACAGACTACAGTTTTTCATGTATTACTCCTGTAATCCTCAGAAGTTGATTTTTTGTGTCACACATCCAATAGAAACAGTGTACCCAAAATACAGGATAAGCTGTTGAACTCATTTATACAACGGAATGGACTGTTGTATGTCTGGCGCACCCAGAATACAGATGATGTGAATTACATCTTCTATTTTGCTCCCCAATCTGCCTATTCTAGAACTGACGACTTTTTAGTTATTGGCTTGGAAATGCAGCAGATCGGGGGATTGGAAGTGAACAGGATTACTCTACTGTGTGTGTATGTATGTGTGTGTATGTGTATGTATATATATATTACCCGGCATTCAAAGTATATCCCTGTCTTGTACATCAGTGCAAAACTCCTCGCCAAAAGGTCTTTAAGAGTAATCCTTCTGTTTTATTGTGCACAGGGCCGTCTTTAATATTGATTGGACCCTGGGCAAGCATCTGTTTGGGCCCCCTGGGCATGCAATCACTCCCTCCACCCCAACCTAGAGGCGAAACTAATGTAGAGAGTGCCTTGGTGCAACAAAAAAAAATTCAGGCCTGCCCTGTAGCACAAGAGTAAAGAAAAGATAGATCCCCATCTGTCATACAACTCCTGCGATGCTATGCCAGCTGGGGATCTACCATCCTTGCAGGGTTGTATTTTTGAGCAGTGTTTGTGCAAATGAATGTCAGCATGTTATTGTATAGAGTGTATGTGTGCATGTAGGAGTGTATTTGTATGTACTGTTACCATTGGAATGCAGTGGTGTACTTGTGTGTAGTGTTTGCATTTTAATGCAGGGATGTGTGATTGTTTGTAGTGTTGGCTTTTAAATGCAGGTGTACTTTTGTGTGTAGAGTTGGTGTTTGTATATAATTTTAGCGTTTTAATACAGGAATGTGTTTGCATGTAATGTTTGTATTTGCATGCAGGGGGGTGTTTGGATGTAGTGTTGTCTTTTAAATACATGTGTACATTTGTGTGTAGTATTAGTGTTTCAGCAAACTGGTGTGTTTGTAATGTTTGTGTTTGCAGGGGTCTGTTTGCATGTTGTGTGATTTCTATAACACATATACACATACACATTAACACGCAGATACACACATGCTCACACTGACACATGCTCACACCTTGACACATACTGGCACATACACACACACACTCAGATACACACCCTTTGACACACAGATACAAGCACTTTGATATACACACACTGGCACATACACACACACACTGACACAGGTATATACACACACACTCAGATACACACATACATAAAGGTATAAATGCAGGGGTGTATATGTGTACAGTGCTAGAGATGGAATGTAGGAGTGTATTTGTGTTGGCATTAAAATGCTGGGATGTATGCATTACCACACACTCAGATGCACACTTACACACACACTGAAACACACACACAGGTGCACATACAGGTGTATGAGGTATACATACACACAGAAACACTGACACACAGACAAACACAGCCAGATACACACAAGGACATAAACACAGCCAGATACACACACATATATATGTGTACATTTACATATTTTAATCTCTGCCTTCTAGCAGCTCTTGGACAGCAACTCCCAAAGTAATGTAGGTGACTATAGTGTTCCTTTAAGCTGTTGTGCAACCACATGCTATTGCTAGGAAGTTAAAATTATTCCCGCGCTCAAAGTATGTGTTAATGTAGTTGAATAGTAGACTTGTGCATGGCAAGAAAATTCAGCTCAGCCAAACCACTTACTAGAAACATTTTGGGACACCTGAATTACAGGCGGATGTCAGTAATACAAGGATAAAAGCCAAGGTCAGGATCACAGAAATCATGAACAGTCAGACAAGCCAAAGTCTGATATCAGAAAATTAAAAAAACCACTCAATAGCTACAAAGCGTGCATCATCATTAATTGACAGAGTGACAATTAATATAAATAATAGCATGGGGAAACATTGCACATCATCAATAACACGAACGACACACCACATATGCTAAACGCTAGATACTTTTCAATGTTGCGCATACACCATACTGTAGAACAGACATCACAGCTTCTATACTCTTAACCAAACGGCACCGTGAGGGACCATGTATTGGTACACAAGCCCTCCCATGAGAAGGACTGTCGTCAAGAGGAAATGCAACATCAGGTGGAGTAGAGGGCAGGTAAATAACATTAATATAGGCGTTGAGAGGGGAGAGCCTTTCTGATCTGTTTATTATGACGATCGTCATAGGCATTAACATAGTGATCACAAAATACAAGTCAGGTATTGGTTGCCAGAGTACCCAAAATGCAAAAAAATTGGTAAATAACAAGGTTTTCCTATCGTGCCTCTTGACCTCCCACAATAGCTAAAACAGGGAAAATACAGGAATAAGGGCATTGCAACAGAATCTAATGTGCACCAAACAGTACTTTTTATATAACGATCAAGTTTTCACAGCAAATTTCTCGGTTACAACCCTTTTCAGGGTTGTCCTTTTTATTAAGGACAAGATGCATTGAAAAAGGTTTTGCTGTGACACTTGGTCCTTCTATAAAAGTGTGGTAGCACATCTAATTCTGTTGTGCTGCCCTCATTCTTGCATTTATTTTGGCAATAATATAGTGTGTGAGGTGTTTCCAGGCACACCATAATGAAGCCACGGGAGATAAAGGGCATAAACTATTTGTGGTGGATAAACACAGCTTATTTATTTGTGAGAAATTTATTTAGTTAATTCTTGGGCTGTCTCAAGTTCATAACTCCCATTATAGGGAGGGAGGCATGAAGGGGAGAGGGTAGGTATACCTATGCCAGTGGAGCCACTTGTGCCACTGTTTAAGCCCCAAATGGGTAGCTTGTAAAAATTTATTCCCATATGCAAGGTGGGTGGGGCCACTCAAATAGAAGGTGGGGCATCAACTCTGACTGGCACTACTTGGGCCAGAACATGAACAGAGAGCTTTTTAAGTGCTCTGGGCATGGACTTAATACCCTGACTACAGTTTACAAAGCACAAGCACATCTTTGATGCACTCCTGCTATGGTGACAGTGTACACCAGGAAACAAACTGGAAATGGCAGTGCCAAAGCCTAAAACTGGCATGGTCCCACCAAATACGGAACAATAGGGAGTTATGCAGCTTTGTATTTCCATGGATCCAACCAACATAGAGAGAAAATGGCTGTCCCACACCTTCCAATAGTCACATTGCATGTCATACAAGTGTAACAGAGTATGAAGGGAACTCAGTAGAGCTCTCCCACCCGATGTGCAAACTTGTCACAGGTAGTGAACTACAAGCTATTTTTAAGTGATACAGACAACATGAATATGACAAGATTCTTTTTTTTTTTATTATTCCTTATTTTAGAAAGCAGGATAAACTATTTCACAAATGCATACAGTTGCTTATACACAATAGGTTTTGTTGAATTGCTTCACAGCACCACAAGGTTGGTTATAAAGGCATATCCCTACAGTACATACTTACAGTAATGTTTGCTTTAACAAAGTGCTTTATCTGTCAGCAGCCAAAAACTATTGGCTGTCCAAAGATGTTTAAATAACAAAACCCTCTTGTTATAAGAGGTAGAAAACTAAAGGTGAAAAGTAAGCAAAAAAGAAAGAGGGCGGATAAGAAGGGGGTAAAAGAAAAAAGGAGATCACTGCTCAGGAGTACAATTTTCCTAGTGGGATTCCAGTTTCTATGTCCGTTTTTCATACTCCTCCCAAAGCTCCACACTTTCTCAAATCTTGCTGTTAAATTCCACCTGAGCTGTAAGTCTGTCCATTAAGTGACTGTCTTTTATTTTTATGATTATGTTGTCTTTTGTGGGTGTGGCGGAACCAACCTCGCTACTGGCCACTGGAGGAGCCTGGTCGCCCACCTCCTGCCACTGGACTATGGCCCCATGTTTAACACTGTTCTTTTTCCCTGCAGAAAGGCTGGTTCATGCCTTTCTGCGGAGTGTTAAAGTCACGAACACCGCTGAGCCGCCGACCTCCCTTCTCCTACCTGCAGTCAATTATCCGAACAATGGTCCATTCGGTACTTTACTGTTTAAACCATGCTACCCCAGATAGCTATGCCATGGAGCCCAGCTGTATACTGAAAGACTGTATGAAAGATATATGTATGGCTCCATGGCAATTGAACTGTATGTATATGATCTGAGCGCCATCCAGCAGTAATGTGCGCTCAGATCTAAGCTATCTGGGGATAGGTAGAATGTGTATGTTCTATGTGATAAATGTAACAGTATGTAATTTTATGTCTTTTATTTTCCACTCCTAATTTAGAAATGGATGACCCTGTTCTGCTAAAGGAATGGGAGGAAGCAGCAGATAGCTGCTCAAAAAAGTTCATGGATATCCTACATAGGTTCGAATCAGAGAGGCTTAAAACTGTAAATGAAAAAGTTAAGACAGCAATAGAGGATATTCAGAGCTGTAGAGATGACCCTTCGTTTATAGTACAAGAACAGAGACTACAACAAAATCTCAACAAATATCAAAATACTATAAAAAGTCGTAAGCATGGCAAATTTGTGAGAGACAATGATGATTATAGAAAAGGGAAGGTGTATAGACGTTTTAAAAAAACTACAAGGACAGACTCAGATCACTATGTAACATCAGATTATGAAACGTCAGACACGGATAATGAACAGACCCCGGCCCCTACTGGAAACTGGAATCCACAAACCAGTAAGGGAATCCTTAAAAAGGGTGTATCTTTTCCTTTTTTAGGGCAAACCCCCCGAGAGGGGGAAACACAAACTCACAGACAAACCCGGAACAGGGGAAGGGCACGCAGACGATATCAAGTAAAGATATTAGAGTGGTAAATCTGTCAGATGTTACTCTTACTTCGGTACAGATAAAAGTTTTGATGAGAGGCCTTTCCTTTGTTCCAATCCCTCCATTCAATCATTTTGAATGGATTAAAGATGTTAATTTGTTTGGCAGACGATTGGCCCTACACAAGTTTTTCAAAATAAAGGATGAGAAAAAGGCCAAAGAGTTAGGTTTTAACTCAAGAGAATACCAATGTTTACAGGAATTGGTCTCCCTGTTAGAGGACAATGACAGTCACTCTACAACTCCTTATACTGATCTTCGCTTAAGGAGTGAATTTACACCTAATTTTAGGGACTTTAAAAACATTGATATGTTTGTGGACTCCACCACCAATATGATCAAAAAAATCAATACTGATATGCTCTCAGTGAGACCTAAAGGTAATCTATCTAGGACAGAATGGAAAGCTCTTTGTAATCTCAGGGACAATGATAACATTATAATCAAACCCGCAGATAAAGGCGGCAACATCGTCCTAATGAATAGACTACAATATATATAAACAGCAGAAAATATCCTCCATGACAACAAGACCTATAGAATACTTACCTCTGATCCCTCATCAAAATATCAAAGAGAGTATCAGACTTCCTAAATAAAGCCTTCGATCAGGGTATACTGACAAAAGAGGAGTATGGGAGTATTTTCGGAAAAAATCCAACAATCTCCACATTCTACTGTCTCCCTAAAATCCATAAACAATATGAAATATTCACAACAAGACAAATAGTATCAGGGTCCATTAGCTTTACGAGCAAGGGGAGCGTATATGTGGACAAAATTTTACGTCCCTATGTGGAGGCACTGCCTTCGTACTTTAAAGACACTAAGGATACTCTGAAATGTTTGACATCATTGAAAGTACCAAATGGAGCAACACTCTGTAGTTTGGATGTGGAGGCTTTGTATTCTTCCATACCGCATTAAAATGGTTTAGACCATGCTGAATACTTTCTCAAGAAGAGAGGATCAGAACATAACACTCATACAACTTTCGTTCTGGACCTACTATATTTTATTCTAACTCATAACTTTTTCCTCTTCCAAAACAAATACTATCACCAGGTGCAGGGGACTGCTATGGGGACATCTTGTGCCCCAGCTTATGCCAACCTGCACCTGGGGTGGTGGGAGAGTGAGATTGTCTTTTCAGAACAAAATAAAAAGTACATTGATTACATCTATCTATGGAAAAAGTACATAGATGATATTCTCATAATATGGACAGGTACCAGAGAATACTTTGAAGACTTTGTAGGAATACTTAATGTGAACAATATCAACTTAAAATTCACTATAGAGTTCGGTGACCAAGTACTTCATTTTTTGAATTGTACCTTTATGATAACTGAGAGTCTGGAGATTAAATCCACCCTTTATCGTAAACCTACGTCAACAAATAACATGCTCCGATGGGAAAGTTACCATCCGATTCCCTTAAAAAGGGGCATTCCAGTGGGTCAATATTTAAGACTGAGAAGAAATTGTTCATCAATTGACTACTTTAAATGCAAGGCCATAGAATTAAGGCAAAGATTTAGAGAAAGAGGATACCCAAATAGATGCTTAAAGCAGGCCTATCAAAGAGCACTAAGTCGTGATCGTGAAACTCTGTTACAAAATGAGACCAAACCAGAAACTACCAAACAAATTAGATGTATAGCTAATTATGATGCAGGCTGGGAAGAAGCTAAAAAAATCCTGGGCAGGTTTGGGCCACTATTGAAACAGGACCCACACCTAAGAGACACCATACCATCTAAGGTATCTATCACCGCCAGAAGAGGCAAAAATATAAAGGAAATGCTAGTACCCAGCTACTTCTCTACATCTAAGATGACAGTAAACAGTTGGATCACAGTTAATGGCACATATCAATGTGGGAGATGTGTGGCATGCTGTTTCATTGCTAAAGGATCAAAAACACTTATGGACTCCTCAAACACCATTGAAATCCCCATAAGACAGTTCTTTAACTGCAACACCTCTGGAGTGATCTATTTGTTGACATGCAAATGGGGCATGGAGCAAGACTATACGCCCACTGAAGAGACGAATAATGGAACATATCCATTCGGTGACCTCAAATAGAGATACATCAGTCGCGAGGCATGTCAGATCCCATCATATGGACACACCACAATGTTTAAAATTTGCGGGAATTGAAAGGATTCAAATGGGTAGAAGGGGGGAGATTTGGACCAAACCCTCAAAAGGAGGGAATGTTATTGGATCCATAAACTTGACACCCTATCACCTAAGGGTCTAAATGAGGGTTTCACATTTACCCCTTTTATTGATTGACCATAATGAGCTAATACTCTGTATTTGTAAATATATATATATGTGTGTTGGTTTGTTTGCACGTATTTTTTCTAATCTTTATAAACACCTATGACGAATATAGGTTTAAAGCATTACAGTACTGATCTTTACCAACACCAATATTCCATTAAATTAATAAAATTCAGTCATGGAAATGTTTATATACTGATTTACAATCTTGATTAGTTGGTACTATACCTTTAAATGATCTAGGTATGGATATAAATATAAATTAAAAAAAGAGTTTAGATTCAATAGCACCATGAGGTGCATTTACATTGTAAATAATAAGTATATATAGGGACTTCAGTGTTATGTAAGATAGTTTTAAAAGGGTAAGCTATTCCTTTAAAAACACCATAATATAATTATCATTAGCCACCTATAACAACAAATCCATGTTTAAAAATATTTAATTAATCTCATTATTTACGTGGTGACTCTGTGAGTGCCCCCGTTATTATACCGATCATCGCTGGTATCCGTGCAAAGTATAAACAATATAGAAACGCCTTCCTGGGCGGGACCTAGGTGTAACTAGGATTTAATTCATATACTCCCTAGATCACGCCCAATGGGCGGGCTGAAAATGACTGACAGGATCAGTCTATAATTATTCACGCAGGTTCCTATGATTTGAGCGCAAGGGAGACACACATACCGGCGCTCCGGATTGGACAAAGGGGCTGCAACACATGATATTTAAACGGTAATAGATTAGTCTTACATTTACCTTTGACAAAGGCGCTTGAGTAGCGCCGAAACGTACGTTAGGTCCTATGCTTTTTTTCTTTTAATCACTGCACGGTTGTTTGTGCTCACGGGGGTGTGGGGGAGCAATGGCATGGAGGACTGTATGGAGTATTAGTATCTAGATAGAACAGTTAGATTTTTTAGAGGATCACAATTTAGCTATATTCAGAGTTAGCTCTCCCTTGTATTGATACATTCTAACCAACCAAGGTTCCTTTCTCAGTTATCTTTTCGGATACTTTAGCAAAGGACACTCTCTCTTTTTTTTTATCCATTTCTATTTAGATACTTTTTTTCAAGTTTCCAGCATTATACCTTAGAGATGTCTATTGCATCTATTATATCCTCAAGATCCAGCTTTAATCCTCTATTAGGATAGATTTTTCCTTATTAGCCTATAGACTATATGAACTCTTCTTTCCATATTTTCAATCAGTATATAAGTTTATCCTAATTTTCTATCTATATACTTCCGCTCCTATATGAGACCAGGATCCCACCTGTGGTTTTTATTAGATGTGATTTATTTTATACAAGTTTAATTTTCCTTTTGTTTTATTTGGGGAATGTATACCTTATAATAAAGGTGTTTTTTATTTCAACCCTCTTTGGTGCTCCCAGGCTTGTTTTGCTAGGGATCACCTTTAGTGTAAGTCTTTGCTCTATATTTAAGGGTTACCCCCTAGAAAGGGTTTGTGGACACACTATAGATCCCGTTAATCGGGATTCTGATATTTCTGTTTATTCAGGAGCCAAGCCAAAGTTCAAGGGAACAGAGATCAGAATAGTCAGTAAGAAAGCCAAGGTCAAATTACACAAGAAACCATACCAGAAATAATTAATAAATAAATAACCGTACTCTAATAATTACAGACCCGGCCGCTGTGTGAAGGGAGGAGTGGTTGTCAGTGGATAGCAGGCATTGCAGGAGGAGGTACGAGATTGGCAGCATTCCCATTACCACGTTGGAATGCTGCCACATCAAGATGCACCCACCGGGTCCCAGTCAGCTTCCGGGCGGGCGCCTAGAGACAGGATGCCCTTGCGATGTGAGAATGCCACCACGATGAGACGGCGTAACATATACTTGCTTACCTCTCCCAGGGCCTCCTCCCTCTGGAAGTGTCTGACTGATCTAAGTTCCTATAGTTTCTCTGGTATAGGGTTCTGTTTATGTTGGGCTTCTGCTTTGCAGAGAGCTTTCTAAAGTTGAAACAATCTTTATTTATTTATTTTCTATATGTAGCTATCTTGATAAGTGATCCACAGATGACTGCCTTGTGAGCTGCCCATACCATGGTTGATGACATACTAGGGGTGAAGTTGGTTGTGAAACAGTCTTTTATTTTCTGCTTAATCTGTTCCACTAATGCCTTGTCGCTAAGAAGATAATTATTTAGACTTAAACATGATTGGGATGTCAGCATGGTCTGACCAGGAGATCAAATTGATCTCTAAGGTCCCCAAATTCTTGCCAGAAGGCATTATCAGCTACTTACAGAGCATATACATTAATGAGGTGATATGTAGTGGATGGTACCATCCCCAAACTGCTATGTATCTACCTTCTTTGTCTGTCTTTACACATGGTATCTGGAACGAGCATCGTTTATGGAATAAGATCTCAACTCCGTTCCTCTTTGCTATGGATCTGAAAGCAAGTGTGGTAAATGAGTCTCTTGGAGGAAAGCAATATCCGTCTTTTGTCTTTTAACTTCCCTAAGAAGTCTGCACTTGTTGGGGACATTATAACCATTAACGGTCCGAAATGTAATTTTAAGTTTCATGTTGTAGGTGTAAGTATAATGTTAGTGTTTGTTTGTGGACTTATGATTTCCTGTCCATGGATCGTGAGATGTGTGGTCCGCCAATGTTCGGCTGTCTCACGTAACCTCTTTGTGTATCGTCATCTCAGCAGTCACCCCTTATTCTGGTAGAGTTTGTCGAGCATAGGGGAATAAAAAGTAGGATGAGATAGAAAGGGTAGTAACTGAAATAAAAAATAGGATAAAGCTGTAAATGCCAACATAATGCCAGGCTTATCAAATGCCAGACAAATTGGCGGCTGACCCTTCTTTGCCCCTAAGTGGAAATTCACTTGCGATGAGAGAAGCTGCAGCCGCCAAGCTCCACGCCCAAGACCATTTACACCTGTGTCTCCCACCTGGCTCCCTGCCCTCTCCCTGGAAACAGCAGTCATTCCCTGCCTCTCATGCCTCATCTTATTTTGTGTAACCCACCATCACATACAGGAACCAGTCTCCTCCACCCACCATGATCTGCACTCCATCAGGGTGATTGCCTACAGAAAGGTGCACCTAGGAAAGTTAGTAGTCTCGGTCTAATAACTAAGGAGTGGGCTAGATGTAGTCTATATAGTTAGGGGTTGTGTCTTCGGCACAGTAGATGTTAGAATTGCGTTGTCAATTGGTAACATTATTGACCGTATATGGTCCCCTTTCAATTTTCATGGTTGGTCATTGTCGTGTTTGTGCTGTCTATCTTGTTACTTGTTAGTTATTTATGTGGTTCTGTAAAGATGTATCCCCTTGTGCCACTTTTGGTTGTTGTATCTCTATAGGTTTTCCTATCTCTTCCACTCTTCCTAGTTATCTACCCACTTCCCCCTCCCCCTCTAATCAAAGTCATGGATTGTGCATCGTTAGGTGATCTTGTGTGTGGCCTATGTCTCTGTATTCAGTTTGGGTGTAGACCCTATAAAAACCTGCTGCAGTTATGGGTAGGTGTTTTGAGTATGGCCAGCCTCCTGTGGATTGCCTGTTTCGTGGTGCTGCACACCTAATTCCCCTCCAAGAGTCATTTTTTCAGCCCTTGGACATAAAGCTTGTTTTGTCCTGGTCATAAAGCATTTTACAGCAATAGATTTAGCTCTTTCCCCCTATTGGGTGGTCTGCGTGCCTGTGACATAGGTTCAGTGTCCAAGTAGGGCTGCAAAACAAAATTAAAAAAAACACCAAAATCTGCTCAAAATCTTTCTTTGGTGAAGTAGCTACAGCTTATGAGTTTCTAGGGCATTTGCTGTCTTGTCATCATTATGGTTCCATAGGTTCCATAAACATTGGTTTGGGGTATGCAGCATGATCGGTCCCTCTCTTCACTGGGCGGTGGGTGTCTGGTTAGCGGTCGTATACAGCAGTCTCAGTTAAGTCCATGTGATACTGGTCTTGGGGTACAGTGGCGGCGTTGAAGTCGACTTTTCTAGTTTTTTTTCATTTTGAATCATCCATTGAAAGAGAAGCACTCCCATCTCTGTTGTTCCTGTCTCCGGTGCAATGAATCCCTCTGGGATTTCTACCAGCAGAGCTCACAAGAACTGCTTTAGGTCACAATGCAGCATGAGAACCTTCGGACGTGGACCTTTAAAAACCAACATCTTAAAAGGGAAACCACAAGCAAATCTCAGGTCATTAGTTTTAAAAAGGTTGGTTACTGGTTTCCATTCTCTTCTTCTCACCAACGTAGACAGAGCAACGTCTTGATTTATTTGCAGGTTGATTGCATTATGTACATAAGGAGTATGCTTTTGCATGAGAACTGCTTTTGTGGTATAGTAATGGAAATGCAAGATAACCTCTCTGGCTGGGCTTCCCTTTGGTCCTTTGGCTCTAAGGGATCTGTGTATCTTGTCAATATGCTAGTATTGTTCTGGCAGACTTTGTTTAAAGCACCCCAGTAGGACCGTTTCCAGATCTGAGTATAGGACAGTCTCAGGCAATCCTCTGATCTGTTCGTATGTTCCAGGTTCATTTCCACATCATTGAGTCTGGTCAATAAAGTGTTAGTAAGGGTAGTCTCCATTGTGAGCCATTACTATGGACTCCATGTGCCTTTCTAGTGTTTTGGTTCAGGTCCCCACTGCTTGGATCTCCACCATTGCCTCCCTCACGTCGATCCAGATGAAGAAGAGCAGCCTGTGCTATCTGTGCGCTTGTGGAGAAGTCCTATAGAACAGGAGCATGGTGGCAACCAAGTGGGTATAAGTGGTTGAGGGCATGAGACAAAATGTGAGGACAAAAAGTGAGTGGAGTGACAGGAGTCCACCAAGGGATGGTTTGGAAAGGTGGTTGAGGATTAAATCATAGCTTGGCGTATGACATAAGGAAGAGGGACTCCTGTCATGCCATCCTAGGTTAGTGGCATGGTGTCCCCAACAAGTTTGCCAACAGTACAGAGTGAGGGCATCATTAGATGTGCTTCAGCTGCACAAAGTACTCTTGGGACATTGTGCCCATTGGTAGATGAGTAATGCTAAAGATTGACTATTAAATCTTGTAAAAAAATAAGGTGCTGGCTTATATATCACCAGATAAAAAAACAAAACAAAAAAAACACGCAAACCTTTCATGTATAGCAAATAAATGTATACATGTGAAGTATTTAGGAGTATTATTATTATTGCCATTTATACAGCGCCAACAGATTTTGTAGCGCTTTACAATATTATAAGAGGGGGGGATTTAGCTATAAATAGGACAATTACAAGAAAACTTACAGGAACAATAGGTTGAAGAGGACCCTGCTCAAACAAGCTTACAGTCTATAGGAGATGGGGTGTAAAACACAACAGGACAGGAAAAAGACATCATGGAGTGAAGCAGAGCTGGAGGAGAGAGAAGAGTGCTGCCCTTTAGGAGAGAGCAAGAGACAGGTATGTGAAGTAGAGGTTACTCTGGGATGCCATAAGCTTTTCTAAAAAGATAGGTTTTAAGGCACTTTTTAAACGATTGAAGACTAGGGGAGAGTCTGATGGCGGTAGGCAGGCTGTTGCATAGGAAGGGAGCCGCCCGCGAGAAGTCCTGCAAGTGTGAGTTGAGTGTATGGGTGTAGTGGACAGGAGAAGGTCATGGGCAGAGCGGAGAGACCGAGGAGGCATACCTATGGATCTGTGAAGAGATATAAGAGGGGCTAGAATTGGTCAATGCTTTATAGGTATGGGTTAGCAGGAAGCCAACACAGGAAGCCAATGTAAGGACTGACAAAGGGGTTAGGTGTAAAAGGACCAACTAGAGAGGAAAATCAGTTTGGGCAGACACTTTAAAAACATGTCTATATACAAATTTTATCTGTTTTTTTTTTACATCCTATTTATAACAATGTGTAATTTTCACATTGACTAGATATTTTGGAGTTATTTTAAACTATTTTAAAGTATTTTTATTTTATATAGATATGTTTTCAAAGTGTGCTCCCAAACATTTTACATGAACACATTTATTTGGTATACATGAAAGGTTTGCTTTTTTTTTTTTGTAATCTGGTGAGGTGCTGCTATTCTAATTACGCTTTTTTTGTTTTAAGCACCACAGAATAATCTTGTAAAACCTATTAGAGCATTCAGGCAATGGCAAACTGAGTGTTTCGGTATGGCTGAATGGTTATCGCTTCTTAAAACCAGCCTGAACTGTATTCACACCAGTTTGTGCCAGTCTGGAGTGCATTCACACAAGGCTGAAACTCCACTTTTTTGGGTGGCCCCATTTCCAATCAGCCTCTTCAACCTATTGTTCCCGTAAGTTTTTTGTAATTGTCCTATTTGTAGTTAAATCCCCTCTCATAATATTGTAAAGCGCTACGGAATCTGTTGGCGCTATATAAATGGCAATAATAATAATAGCCTGCTACCTCGAATTGACACCTTGCAATGTTGGAATATATGAAATAGAGGTATGAGGTTGACAGAGGTATTGTGTGCAATTCATGTGAAAGAGGAACCTGAGGCTTAGGCTTCAAATTGATGTCAATGGAGGTAGAGAAGCACGGCAAATACAATGAGATTAGTGGCATTAGTATGGCAGTGAAAGGGGTAATGCCATGGACTGAGGAAAAGGAAATGCAGTAAGGGGCATCATATACCAAATATGTCCCCCAATGTAATAAGCTGCACTCCAAATGATAAAACTGGGGCTAAAATGGCTGATATGGAAACTAAATTCAAATACAGCTTAGTTGTGATGACATCTTAGTTGCTAATTTGCCAGTCTACAACTCTCTTGACGGATAGTGTGCCTCTGTCAAAACGTGTTTCTCACCCCCCACACTCCGTCATGGCCACCACAGTCCTGATAGACAATCATTGAAGTAAATCACTGGACGCAAGCACTCCCTTTCACCGCGCAGCTGTCACTGTTGCTATAGTAACAGCATTGCCCCTCACTCACTGTTTCCGAACGTGTAATACAGATCCCGCCTTTCTACATCCTGATTGGCTGGCACGTTCTGACACTTTCACTTCCGGGTTCCAGGCGAGGCTTCTGTCAGGATAATTATAAGTGGGTTGGATTGTCTCCTGCGCTGCTTTTTTTTTTTTTTTTAATTTTAAATTTAAACCTTTGTATTACAGCCTAAAACATGGCCTTTGTCTTTATACTATGGCGGTAGTGACCAGTAATTACTATTTTATTTTATAGTTCTCTGTGTTACTTCTTTGTGATTGTTTACAGTTTATTGAGAGCTTTCATTTCACGTGACAGCACTCTCAGAAATTGTTATTGTTCTGCCCTGGTGCTATTATTAAGGGTATTTCTAGTCCATTGGCCACGATGTATTATGTTTCTGCACTCTATGGGTATTACATTATGTGTGATAGGTTACTAACTCTGCTGCCTGTATTTCCCGTCTGATGCTTCCTGAATTTCTAAGGCATTAATAGCTTATTTTCTCTTTTTTATTTGTCTCAGACAGTGCTATTATTTATTGTTCCGAGCTGTCCTTGATTGCCCTGTCTGTACATCGCATGTCTTGCCCATACTCATGCTACAGTTAGTCATCATGAGTAACACTACAGATTCCGGATCAAGTAATGTAGCTGCTGATTCAATGGGAGGAATTGTGCTGGTGCCATTCTTCCTTATCACTGTAGTGGGTGTCGTAGTGGCTGTGGTGAGTGATACATCTTTATTTTTACGTTACGCAATCTTTATCCGACAAGACATTACCTTATTTGAAAGGAATACTATAGTGCTAGGAATACAAAGATTGATTCCTAGCATTATAAATCCCTCTGCGCCAACCCTCCCTCCCCCCCACTCCCTGCACTGTAAGTGATAATAATCCCTTACTATACTTACTCGATTCCAGCGCTGATTTTACTCCATCTCAGAAACTGCAATAGTATTGCAGGGTTAAGGGGACAGACATTGCATCCAGACCTCTTCAATAAGATGAAGTGGTCTTGGTGCATATGATGTCCCTTTTAAAGAGACCAGTAACATGTGTGATCAACACGCTATTTTCTTGCTTTGCTTGATCAAGGGGAAATACAGCACTGTGAAATCGTAACACTCATTAGTGATTTGCGCTGATTAAATAATGCTGATGTCACAGCTAAAGCAGAATTACATCTAGCACACTTATCAAAACATCTATTTAATTCAAACAACAATCAAAACCTGATTTTAATTGACTCCTGTTTTTTCAGTACTAATTGTGGCCGATCCATAAATGTTTTCAAGATGGTCATTAACTGAAATGTGGATTATCAGGAATTCAAAATTATTTTTTAAAATTTTAGACCATAATTGCCTAATTACACACATTTTGCAGTTAGCTTTGTTTTCAGTTTTAACTGTATTGGCCTTTTAATATGAAATGCATGTTGAATTCTTGGCCATTCACATTTTAGTGAATAACTTTGTGGATATGTTTCACTTTGTGCTTTATCCCATCCAGTTTAGATCACACATGTTATGAATGTAGCAATACATAATCAAAGCTCACTGAACAAATACATGGATCGCTTTCGTATAGTTGGTAACTGACTTTGCAGGCATTAGCGTCCGCACATTTAGGAGTCTGCAGATTTAAGTAGTAGTAGTTGTTGTTTTCAGCTGCTGTCCTTGAAGGAACACTATAGCGTTAGGAATACAAATGTGTATTCCTAGCACAATACTGCCCTAGTAAACTTTTTAATTTTACTTACCTTTTCTACCTTGCAGCCCTGGTCTCGTGGTGATGCTCTGCCTCTTTGGCTGAGATCATCGAAATTGATGATCTCCGACAATGATTTGTATTGACCCCAAATATACTTGTATAATGCTCTCATAGTCCCTCTGAGGCACTGTTTTTTCTAACCTAAAGAGATTTAAATTTGTTCCCCTTTCGTCATAACAAAAATGTTCCATTCCTTTTTTTAAATGTGTTGGCTGCCTCTGCACTAGTGCCATAATATCATTCCTTAGAACAGGTGTCCAAAATTGCACAGAATATGAGAGAGAGAGGGGAAAAAAAACAAGCGAACGTGGGGGGGAGGTGAGAGTCCACTAAGGGAGGGGGATGTGAGGAGAACGTGGGGGGAGAGACCACGGAGGGAGGGGGTGGTGGAGAGACCACGGAGGGAGTGTGGGAGGCTAAGAGGAGAGACCACGGTGGGAGGGTAAGAGGAGAGACAACTAAGGGTGGGGGGGACTTTGGAGAGACAACTAATCGAAAGGGGGGAAGAGGAGAGACGACTAATGGAAAGAGGGGAGAAGAATCCCGTACAAGTGGGGCTTCCTCTTTAGTCTTCAGGCCCGGGTGGACAACCTGTGACATGTGCTCAGATGGCCAAATGATATTCCCCGGTTTCTCCGGAGCGCCAGCCTCCCTCATGTCGCCATCCCGAATTGGATCCTGGGGGGCCCGCCGGCAAGAGCTGTGGGCCCATCGGAAGCAGCACATAACCTTCTCCCGGAACAGGAGCCAAAACGCCGCAGAGGAGGGCCGAATGGCCCTGAAGAGTAGCAGCTGTCTGCCGGTCCCGGTCGGCGGGCACCCGGGGGGCCGCCGGGACTCCCATCGGACCTTTGGCTCCATTATGGCGGGATCAATGGCGGCCCGGTCGTGAAATCTGGACCTCCCTGGCCGGAGTATGTACTGTGGTGGACAGGTCATCGTGGAAGTTAGCTAATTGGCGGGGGGGCCAGCAGCTAGGTGGGGTGGGAAGGCTCCACGGGTTTGGGGGTTTTATTGTTGGGGTTATCGGGAGGGATCCACTGGGCTGGACTGGGCCTGTGGGACTGCAGGGACCGGTGGGGACCGGCGGACGATGGTGGTGCTTGGGGACATGTGCTGCTGTCTTCTTTTTTTTTTTTCTTTTCTTTTTGTGGGGAGGGTGGTGGGGGGACGACAGTGGGTGGTTTTGCCTAGCTAGGCTGCTCGGATGGGGGTTTGCAGAGGGGGAGGCTCCAACGTCCAGCGTCTCTCTCACTTAATTTGCATATTCGGGAGCGGGGCAAGGGTCAACCACGGAGGATGCTCCCGCAGGGACTGGGGGATTCTGAGCTGGGAGCAAGGGGGGGGTCTCTGGTCGGAGGCGGGGTGGGCCTGGTGTGAGGTGGGGGTGTGCAAGGGGGTGCCAGACGGAGGGGCAGGGGGAACGGGGTGTAGCGGTTTCTCCCAGGGGCATAGTCTCTCGGGGGGGATGGAGAGACCCACACCACGGTAAATTCTCTGACCAGGGGGATGCCACTTGGAGGCTCACGCTGGGGGTCCCCTTGCCGCCCCTATAGGCCCCCACCCCATGAGATCTTGTCCCAAACAGTGGGAGGCCCCACGCCGCGTGCCTGCAGGCCCCAGGCGTGAGATACGAATCCCACTTTTACACCTGCCCAGAGTCTCCGGTAGGGGGAGATGGAGTTCACTGGGAACCCGGTGCCTAGAGGCGAACTGCAGAGGGTTGCTGGGGAGAGTCCTTACGGACAAAATTAGTCCTATCAAGAGTGGGAGGGGTGGGGACCTTTGACAAGTTGATGGCCCTCTTTGGATGCGGGCTAATGCCTCGGGGGGGGTTATGTGCATACAGACGCCCCGCGGGTTTCTGTGGGAGACGGTTCACATAGTTTTCCTCAGGTTATCTTTACCCTAGCAACTGGATACTCGCATACATGACACACAGGGAGGGTACTGACGGAAACTGGGACGGTTCCGACCACCACATGTTACGGTGACGTCAATACAGTAAGTGGCCTTATTGTTCCCCACTGTGACAGACCCTCATTGTAAATAGAGCCGGGGTTCCTCACGCGGGCATATTATCCCCGGGGGAGGGACACATACTCCCGGCTAAGGGTCGACGTTGCCCCCGGAGGGCGGTGAGACTACTTCCCACGACTACTAGTAATAGACCTTCCCACTTTTTCCCACGCCCCACACTTCCCCCTGTGCCGTGGCGGGGTCGCCCCATCGACGCAGTGATGGCTCCCGGTCGGGGCTTCGTTCCGGCGTGGCCTAACAATGTACAAGGGCTTAACACGCCCGAAAAATGATCACATTTGCTAAGGCAGCTCTGGGCCTTTCCAACATTTGGCGTCCCAGATGGATCCGATGGGGAGGTACCTATTCCTTATTCTGGCCTATACTGCCCAAATAGGGAGCAACACACCTTCCTATCCCGGACGCTTGCCAAATTAGAGAGATTGAGGGCACTTACCTTAAACTTGTTGAGGCACGTAGGGAAAGGAAAACTATTATGTCGCAGGGGCTGCTGCTCACCGCGAGGAAGGCCGCTAGGTACTATTACGAACACTCCAATAAGTGCGGGAGGCTATTAGCACGGATGCTCCGAGAGAAGCGCAGGATGCAACATGTCCATAAAATACGCACGGGGGGGGGACACATTACACGCCTCCCAAATGGCATACTGACCGCGTTTCAGGAGTACTACGCGGCACTATATGACCAAACACAACGCCGCATGGCATTGGAGGAACGACGACACAAGGAGAGGATTGTAGCGTACCTACAAACCCATGTTGCACGCAGACTCTCCCCGGAGCAGGAGGTGGACCTGGAGGTACCTTTGACGGTGGAGGAACTTTCGGGAGCGTTGAAGTCCACCAAGGCTCATAGGGCGCCGGGGCCGGACGGCTTACCAGCCTCTTATATACGTGCCTTCAGGGATATCCTCCTGCCCCACCTGGTACCAGGGCTAAACTCTCTGCGGGAAGGAGGTCGTTTCATGAAGATACTCTGAGGGCAACGGTCACGATCCTCCCAAAGGAAGGCAAAAACCCCATGGACTGTGCCAGGTACAGGCCAATTTCATTGCTAAATGCGGACCTTTAAATTGTTCGCTAAAGCATTGGCACTTCGGATGGCTAGGACACTGCCAGAACTCATTCATCCAGATCAGGTCGGGTTTATACCTGGACAGGAGGCCCGTGATAATACCATACGGACCCACAACTCTATCCACGTAGCTCAAACCAACAGGAAGGAGATGGTGCTGCTTTCCACCGACGCCGAGAAGGCGTTCGATAGAGTTGATTGGACTTACATGCTGGAGACCCTGAGGCACATGGGATTTGGACCTGGTCTGCGGTTGTGGGTGGCGGCGCTGTATACCAAGCAGACTGCGCGCATACGGGTTAATGGAGCACTCACTGGCGCGTTCAATATTTGCAATGGCACGCACCAGGGCGGCCCGCTGTCCCCCCTCCTCTTTGCCCTCACCCTGGAACCCTTCCTGGAGGCAGTCAGACGAGACGGGAGCATAGTGGGGTGCCGGGTGGGGGGGGGAGCATCGGGTGGCGGCATACGCCGACGACATGCTCTTCCTCCTAGAACAACCGAGAATTTCATTACCGAATCTTCTAGAGGCTTTCCGACTTTACAGTGCAGTTTCCAACTTGAAACTCAACCTAGATAAGTCAGAATTGATGCCACTTACACGAGATCCAGCCCTCCGGAGACATATCCAGGCGCACTTCCCCTTCCGGATTTGCTCGAACAAATTGCGGTACCTAGGCATCTGGTTACCGAGTGACCTAGCTCAAACCTACTCCATTAACTTTGCCCCTCTACTCACAACCCTGCAACAAGACATGAGGCGTTGGGCCCCTCAATATATATCTTGGTTTGGCCGTATAAACGCCATTAAAATGAATGTTATGCCCCGAATACTGTACCTGTTCCAGACGATCCCGTTCAATATCCCACGGAATTTCTTCCAAACACTGTCGACCTCCTTTAGGCAGTTCGTGTGGAACCAGAAACCCGTCCGCGCACGGCAAGCGATTCTGGAACGTCCCAGAAGCGCGGGAGGCATGGGACTACCTTCAATCCTTACTTACTACTGGGCATCACACCTGCACCGGCTAGTGGATTGGCATGTGGCCCCAAGCGGGAAACAGTGGGTAGACATGGAAAAGCAACAGGCTGGGGGAGGTAAAATCCCTGCCCAGCTGTGGCTGGGAGACGCCACATTCCAGGAGCTGCAAACGGGTAACCCGTTGATAGACGCTACATTGAAGGTTTGGTGTAGCATTCGATATTCCCAAAAATTTACGTCATCGCCGAATCTGCTTACGCCCGTGACTCATAACCCAAGACTAGCAGGGGGACTTTCCCCGGGAAATTTGAAGAACTTTGGGGCCACGGATTGGACCTACCTGCACCAGTGGTGCAATGGACCAGCCCTTAAACCACTGGCCACTCTACTCCAAGACCGCGGACCAAGCGTCCTTGACAAATTTCGCTACTACCAGCTCAAAACTTACGTAGCCTCGCTCGCTGGGAAGGCTCACCTTCACCGCCCACTGTCCCAGTTCGAACAACTCTGCTTAGCCAGACAGCATCTTACCCACAGCATATCGCACCTATACTCTACGCTGCAAAACAGTGGGGACCAGAGCCCCTTAGGCTTCACGGTACGGTGGGAAAGGGAAACAGGGGTCGAGCTATCTGAAACAGAATGGCAAAAAATCTTCCAATTGACGCACAAGGGGACCATTAGCTCAAAGTTTCAGGAATGCAATAATAAGATATTGTCGCAATGGCATAGAACCCCGGACATCCTTCGTCACGTCCAGGAGTCCATCTCTGGTGAGTGCTGGAGGTGTGGAGCCGCGGATGGTACCGGGATCCATATCTGGTGGTCGTGCACACGCATTGAACCTTTCTGGCGAGAGCTACACCAAGTGATTAAAGACTTTACTGGGACAGACATCCCTTTCCAGCCGTTGCCGATGTTGCTGAATCACACGAGCACGCCAGTGACCACCTACAAAAGGGGCCTCGTTATACACCTACTCACGGCAGCAAAATCGCTCATCCCCACGCTGTGGAGAAGCCCGGTAGCTCCTACCTTTCGCCAATGGGTAGACAGAGTGGAAATGATCAACAACATGGAAATGATGACTGCGTCTCTGCAGGGGCGCTCGGATAAATGTGCTCTTTTTCCACGCCCAACAGACTGACAGATACCCGTAGTCCTGACCAGCAGGGGTGTTGCACTTCCCTAACCACACGGCTATGACTATTCCCTCCCTTCCCCCATCCCGATATCCAGACGGACAACAAACTGGGGTGACTACACGGGAGTAGGCTCACAAGCTCATCTATCCACTAACCAGGCATGCAGGACATTTGGGAAACTATGGGGGGACACAAGGTAAAGGCTGGCATTAGGCCACGTAGGCACAGGGGGGCGAGGGGATTGCGGGGCTCTCGAACCTCTTTAGGGTGGTTGGGAGGGGCACATTAATGAGGGGATTCGGCCAGAGGGCAGTAGGCTAACAACGCTTCCCTGTGCACGGGGAGGTGATCCTTTAGCACTCTCAGTTAAACGCTCTTGGTCCGAACTGGACCTATCGGGTTAACCAAGTAAAATGCCACCCGATTTGATCCCTAGAAGACTCTAGCCTATAACGTTAGGGGACAGGTGGGGGTTCAGATACGCCAGAGGGCACCCTGCAGCTAATATATATCTTGCACGAACCACTACACCAGTCTAGAGGTTCGGTGGAAACCACTAAGGATTAGGGTTGGCCATCGCTAAATATAGATACGAACCCCCGCTTAACGATGTATATGGGATAGCTGCGCCTCCCACACCCCGCTTTTCGCATATATCTCATGAGTCCCTTTGATGTATTAGGATTGCGGCCACTTTTGTTGCCAAGTATCTTTGCTGTTATAGTTACGGTTATATTTATATGTAAAGATAATTTCAACTGTCCCGCTGTACTATCTGCCAACAGGGAATTAAGTGTCCTATCTTCATTGCCTATATAAAGGTAGCCAAACAAGACTGAATATGTTCTTTGTACTCTGAGACTGCCTTAATTGTATTGTATTAAATAAATGAAAAATAAAGAATGTCAAAAAAATTTAAAAAACTCACTGCTTCCACTACACACAACCACACTGCATCACCTACACAAACTGGTATCCCTATACACTACATTCCAAAAACACACACACATTAGAGCCTCTACAATAACACATAAAACATCCCTTACACACTCCACTCCCTGTGAGCGAACTCATGGTTGGAACATGTAGGTGGTCTTATGGGCAAACTCACCATCAAGCCCTGGGGCCCAGAACTTGAGCTGTGTAAGGGGCCCCCCAAAAAATGGAGCTGCTTCCCGTTCTCCCAGAACATTTTTGAATTTTGTGACCACAGTTACAAACCGCCTCCAGAGATCCTGTTCTACACCAGACCAGTGGAGCCAAACTGCAGCCAGAGCCCATAACCATCCTCATCTAGTTGTAAGTAGGTAATCTAGTATATTATTAGTGACACAGTTTCTTACATTAAAGAGACACTATAGATCCCAGAACCACTGCAGCTTAATGAAGTGGTTCTGGTGTCTATAGCCTGTCCCTGCAAACATATTGGAATGCATTTTAAAATGTTGACACATATGACAGAACAGAAAGATAATGCTGGGGGAGTGTTCCTGTAAAGTGTTGGTAGTGGGACAGGAAGCCCAAATCAATATTTAGTCCTCTATTCTTGCTGATAAACAGTTTGATCATTCTGGCTTCAAATGTTTTTCTTTCTTGGGTATTTTAAAAACCCTCTTGATAGGACTGTGTTCCTCTGTCCTATCATTATATTTTTCGTTTACATATGTTTCGTTACATTTGTGTATACAAAAAATTTTTTTTTCGTTCCTGCTGTTTGGGACTTTTTAAGGGTTAACATTCTCCCTCCGCCTTATTGACGTCACTAAATGGGCGGATCGATTTCTATGACGCTTCTATACTCACCAATTAGAAGCTTTCTTTGGTAACCAATCAGGAGCGATGTGCTCCCTTTTTAAACTGAGTGTTCCACACCGACCGGTTCCCTTCTGACGAGCCTGGTCGGGTGAAACGCGCGCGTCAAGGGCATTAACCATGCTGTTTACCATACTTAGCTGATTTTCCTTTCGAGTTGCTCCTGCTATATACCATACCAGGGGGGTTGGATTTAGGTGCCCTCGAAGGCACGGGGAGGTTATTTTTCGGATAGTTTGTGTATCCAGAATTATTATTATACTAATTTAAGGTTTACTAAGGGCATCAACTATGCTGCTTACCATACTTAGCTGATTTTCCTTTCGAGTTTCTCCTGTTATATACCATACCAGGGGGGTTGGATTTAGGTGCCCTCGAAGGCACGGGGAGGTTATTTTTGGATAGTCTGTTTATCCAGTATTATTATCATATTAATTTTAGATTTACTATCTAACCCTTCTCATTCATAGCAAACACCATAGGGAACTTGACAGTGTCTCTAGCTTTCTCTTTTTTACACAGAAGCTTCACGGCCAGTTTGATATACAGTTAACTTTTATGTAACTACAGTACCAATTTGGTGGTTTGCTACTTTTTTCACCACCTATGTGTATACTATTGAGCCTGCTAGTGTCACACTGTACATCAAGATACTGTCCACTTAGGCAGTTCGTTTGCTATAATTGTAGATTATACTAACTCAAGTTTTGCTACTCAGCCCTTTTCATTCATAGCAAACCCTATAGGGATTGTGACAGTGTCTCCAGCTTTCTATTGTACACATAAGCTTCACTGCAAGTTCAATATACAGTTAACTTTCATGTAACTTCGGTCACAACTTTTACTGGTGGGTTGTGATTTTTTCACCACCCATGTGTATTTAATTGAGCTTGCTAGTGTTATATTGTACATCAGGACACTGTCTACTTAGGTAGTTCGTTTGCTTTTACTGCATATATTGGATTTATACCATTTACATTATAGGGTCTATCTTCCCCTTTTTTCCTCCCCCCCCCCCTCCAGTTCTCAGTATATCATTATTTTGGCTAAGCACAGACGTGTGCTTCAACTGAGAATTATTAGAGGTGCAACTTTAGGATTTATTTTTTTATCTCTTGGTTATCATACCATGTTTTTCATTTAATTATTTATTATTTACTTCAGGTGTTACTTTATCACTTTATTTTTTGTGTTACACTTTGGGTGATTGCCAAGTTTTCTGGCAATTTTTAAATATTGATATTTGTTTCAATAAATTATTTTTTGTTTTCATCTTTCTCTAGCCTCATACTGGTATTATCATCCTCAGTACTTTAAAACGTGCTCCCAATACCTCCACACTGGTATACTACGCTCCTACTTCCTTTTTTCCAATTAAAAAAAGGTATAATTGCATACTGCAATACTCTGGTATTTTGTGTGTGTGTGTGTGTGTGTATATGAACGAGCGTTCTGTATCTCGTAAGAGATACTGGCGCACGCATAATTACGGCTAAGTAGAACACTCGAACACTAAGTAGTATTGCCTGTAACTCCCAGACCGGGAGCTGGATGCCACCCACCCACGGAGCTTTCAAAAATCACTGTAACTGGACACAATGATGTATTCCAACGCCACAATTCTGTTACACCATATCTCACAGTTTCTTAGTGCACCAAAGTGCCGACAACTTGTATAGCTATTAAACCACATGTGGATCTGTTTGTCATCATAATATATCATAGTGCAGGAAATTTAGTAAAGTGCTATGTGCATGTAACAAATATCATAAAGTGCTGTCAAAAAGATCTAGTATGATCTTTATTCAAAATTTAAAGTGATAGTGCTTACAGAAAATATTCTCAAAAGGATCGGTTATGGTCTATATTTCACATTTAAAGTGAACAGTAATGCTTTGTTGAACCAAAGGAATACCACTGATGGCATAATCCTAACTCTGCCCTTCTAGTGCAGGACCACAGGTCCTTAATACAAGAATTAAAGTATCTAAAGTGACAGTGTCATAATACATTGTGTGTGAATTACCTGGCAGTGCTGATTTTTTTTTTTTTTTTTATATATCTCAAAAAAATGCAAACAGCCCCTGCACTCCGACAAGAACAAAATATCAATACCTGGTGCTCTGGTGGCTCAATCATAGATAAAGAAAAGTACCGGCACTCAAGGATTTTCCGAAAGATACATCTCCATATATTGTGGAAGGTTAATCGATTTAACCTACCACAATAAATGGAGATGTATCTTTTGGAAAATCCTTGAGTGCCGGTACTTTTTTTAATATGTATGTGTGTATATATATTCACTCAGTGGCCACTTTATGAGGTATAACTTTTTATTACAGATTATGGTTCATGTTGATAGGGATAGCGTCATGCAGTCACCGCACATTTGTTGGCTGCCCATTAGTGTTGCAAATCACATGTTCAACCAAATCTCCAATGCACTCTATTGGATTGAGATGGAGAATGTAGAGGCCAGTGGATTACACTAAACCCATTGTCATATTTGTTGAACCACATTGAAATGCCATTCTTTGTGACATCGAGCATTATTCTGCTGTTTTTAGACTGTGGTCATAAAAGGATGTACATGTCAGCAGTAATATTCTGGTAACTGTAGCATTTAAATAAGAATAGAAGAAAATATTCACTGCAGCCTTCCAATACTAACAACAGCCCAAACCATTAACACAAACAGGATAGACCCACAACTTCATATTTTATGTAGAATTCTATGTTGCATCAGAATTGTCATACCTTCCCGGAATCTGTTACCAAAATCGATAGAATCATCATAGGCCACATCCCAATTGCTGCTACCTTGTGTTTACAACAATTTTGGAAATCGGCTAATACTCCAACACTTAGAGAAGTTTTGAATCTGGTTTTAGAAAATAAAATGCACAAAATGTCATATAGACAAAGCTCAAACTTATTTATGAAACTTCAACATTGTTGGGATAAATGGGAAAACTGCATTAAAATAACCCATCCTTTATAATCTAAACTTACTGTCATGATTATGTGATGTACAACAAAATATCAATGTAATAGTATGTTTGTTTATACTTTTCGTCATATTATGGATGGATATCCCTCCCTTTTTCCAGGTTCCCCTTCCCTTCCCTCCCCTGAATAGTATGTTTTGCTATTCATTCATTAGTTTGTTTTAAAAACCTTTTTAAACTTAACCAAACCAGATTTCTTCTGAGTTCTGGTGCTGGAATAACTGATTTCCTTTACCATGTCTTTAGTACTTTTTATGAAGTGATTTTAATCCAAGCTCTATTTGTGTGGTTTATGATGCAACTTCCTTTGCCATTGTAACTATGTAAACAGCGTTTTAATCATGATGGTTATAGGCTAACAAGTTCCTTTTTTTCCCCCCTTTTTTTCAGATCATGTATATAAAGAAGAGGAAGAGGTATTTGTAATGAAGCAACTATAGGGCTCCTTTAACTTCTGCATATTTATACATATCTTTTACTTTTTTTATAGACTAAGGAATTCATAAGGAGTGTGCACGTGCACACCCAAATATTCAAGGATAATGCTTAGCAAGTTAAAATTGTATGCTTTCATAATGCCTTATCTCTCAAATTAGTGGACACAAAATACTTTTTTTGTGTGTTTACTTAATAAATTCCTATAGACATTTACTAAGAGGACATTTCCTCTTATATTTTCTCCTGCACAGAAGTCACAGTAATTACCTTTTTTTTTTTTTTTTTGCAGAGTGGATCGATTAAGGCATCATCTTCTACCTTTATATACCTATGATCCTGCAGAAGAGATACATGAGGCTGAACAAGAATTACTAGGACAAGAGACTAAGGTGTGTTGGATCCCTGTCTTTCATGTGGTCATAAAGACCTAAAAGGAACACTCTTAACACCAAAACAACTTTTGCTTATTGAAGCAAATAAGCAAATTTGATGTATAGATCATCCTCATGCAGTCTCACTGTTAAAGGACCACTCTAGGCACCCAGACCACTTCAGCTTAATGAAGTGGTCTGGGTGCCATGTCCAGATAGGATTAACCCATTTTTTTTATAAATGGGTTAATCCAGCCTCCAAATCCTCTAGTGGCTGTCTCATTGACAGCCGCTAGAGGCGCTTGCGTGATTCTCACTGTGAAAATCACAGTGAGAACATAAAAGCGTCCATAGGAAAGCATTATAAATGCTTTCCTATGAGACCGGCTGAATGCGCGCACAGTTCTTGCCGCGCATGCGCATTCTGACGAAAGGGAGGATCGGAGACGGAGAGCAGGAGGAGGAGAGCTTCCCGCCCGGCGCTGGAAAAAAGGTAAGTTTTAACCCTTTCCTCTCCTCCCCAGCGCTCTACAATAGGAAACAAGACAAATATTTATTCTAACAAAACATGTATGACATACGGGAACAGGAGGTGAAGAGTGCCTTGCCCAAAAAAGCTCCCAATCTAAAGATGGCTCCCTATGGCTTAGACTTTCACAGCCTCCATGGAACAAATGGTTTCATTTTCACTCCGAACTTACAGCACATTGTGTTTGTTTTTAAACAATAATGTCAAACTTGCGGCCCGTGGGCCGAATGTGGCTCACAATGGATATATTTGTGGCCCACCGGCCCTGGGGCCACTTTGTTTTTGGCTGCGACCAGCCGCAAGACAGGAAAGATATTTCCTGTCTGATTCTTGTCTTGCCTCATACGGCTGATCGCATGCTCCCACAGACCACTCCCCCTTCCCTCCTGCTAGCAGTGCTAGAGGAGTGTCTAGCCTACTTGAGCAAAGAGAAGCAGGGCTGGAACTGGAGGACGGGCAGTTTATCTTAAGGTCCTGACGTGTTATAAAATAAAATAAAACTATTTTATTTACTCTTTAAAATATATGTAAAAACAGTATAATAATCAATAACACTAATGCGTTTCACCTTCAACAAGGCTTTCTCAAAAAAAAAAAAAAATACAACTCTCTCAAATCACCCTTTATAATCTTTTCCACTTTTGCCTTTCTCTTATTTTGACTACATGCCGTACTTTTCTAAATGCACCAATCTTTCTACAGGTAGTACATGGCTGGACAAGTGGTTATCACCAGTACAAACGGGCATCGTTGCGTGATGTGACAGCCTGACGTCTGCCACGCTGAAAAGTTTTGGACATTGTTTTGAGAGTAATGCATAGAGAACTGCTCCATTAATAGCTTCCCTAGCACTGAATTGAAGGGCAGCATTTGGTTTATAACTATTTTAAGTGCAAATGTATTATTATTAATATTATTTAAATCTAATGTCTACATACAGGTATGTACACGTATACCTGGGTTTATATTTGTACATATAAAGATGGGGCTATCTGGAAATGTATGTATAATCATAGCGATAAGTTAAAATACTTGCTCAAAAATAGACAAAACTAAAGCTCATTCAGGAATGAATAGCTGTCTATAGTCAGTACATATGATGCTGAGTACGCTGCCAATCTCGGTTTACCTGCTGCCTATTGATTAATTTTTTGTAATTAGGAAGAAACCCAAGTTATTTTATAAATAATATGTCTGATTTGAATGGTGTGTGCAATTGTTTTGTTCTTGCTGAGGAGAGTACGTATCCCATTTGTTTTGCAAATCACATTTGGGAATGATGGGACTCTTGCATGGATCTATATATAGATGTGTCAAAATGTAATGTAGAAAATACTAACCTGTTTGTTCTAGGTTTAAGTTGAGAGAGATTTGTTTAAGTGAGTATTACATTTTAGACTATAGTCAAAGGTTTGCAATAAAGGTTAATATTTAACCGTTGTAACTTTAAGAAATGTCTGCTGATTAAGGGTTGATTCCAAGTAAATAATGGTTATATACAAGAATGCTTTGAATTCCATACACATCAAGTAAAACACCAACCACAAAGGGATATGTTTAGTTATAATTTTTCTGACATGTTAAAACTAACATTTTCCAGTATATTTTTATGAATCCAATGTTAGCTAGACTTAGTTTGAAGTTGGCCATATTCATAAATTCTCAGTTGTGTTTTACATTTAGTAAAAATGCCATAGTAGTCTGAAAACTATAATATTTAATTCACTGGGATCTCAAGAGACCAGTTTTGCGGTTGTGCCTTCAGATGTGCATGGTTTTTGTTGCTACAATAGACTGTGACATGCATGCAGTGCCCTGTTGATTTGTATGGCAAATGTTCTTTAATTTGGAAGCATCAATTGTCTTTTTGTTCTTTGTCATGCACCTGGTACTTCATAGACAGATGTACAGGTGAGGTGAAAATATATGGCATAGAAAAATGTCTTTAAATTTACACTATTTTATGAGTGTTAAATTTTTCAGTTCAGTGGATGATTCATTTCACGTAATTAACATTATGTCACTAACGATCATTGTTTTCAAATTTGTTGAACCACTATCATACTAGTTCTACAATCAGTGACTGTGTGAAAATCACCAGGAGCTTTAAATAACTCCCTCCCCTTAAAATAAAAATTAATTATTAAAGTATTATTATAATATTACTATTTTGAATTCTCAGAAACAATTTGACAATATGTATGTCACACCAAATCTGTGAACAGCAGTTACAATGTTTACTGAAATGCATAATTTAATTGTGGAAATTATCCCTGATCCATTGACTTTAAGTTGATCACAGCAACAATTTTTTTTATTTTTTTTCGTCATCTAGTTGCGACAAAGGCTTTGGGTTGTTAATTGTAAGTAATGAGGAGATTTCCTCACTGCCAGCAAAGTTAATAAGGAAACAAACAACTTTTTACATTTACATACTGATACATCTAGGCGTTTGTACAAAAAATCTGGAGATTTTCTGGGACATTTTTAACTTCTTCACATCTACAGGTGGAACCTGAAATCTGGTTTTAAGTGTCAATGGAAAAACTTCAATCCACAACCCCAACAATTTGTTCATTTAAAAACCAAACCAAAAAAAGTGTCCCCTGGATAGGCACTTTTCCTCTTTATTCTTAAACTCATTGTGCATGGCTAACTTAGGACTCCTTTACATCCATGTTCCTACTTTTAAGGGACTAGTCACTATTCATTACTTTGCTTGTAACTTCTGTTAATGAGTAGTTGCTGTTTCCCTGCTGAAAAACGGCACAAGTAGCAACAGGTAGATTCTGGCTGCATCTACTGAAAGCCATTTGCCAAGTAGCAACTAGTGGCTACCAGTAATGGTAGTGACTAGTTCTTATTGTTGTACAACTTTGTCGCTACTCGTTACTGGCTGGTATAAAGATATTAACCGCTAAATCCCATTGAAACAAAAACTTATTTTTAACCCATCACTAAGTTTTACTGGCCAGCTGCTACCTGGTTGTCACTACTGGTCACACAGGGTGAAGTGCACATTCTCAGGTGTGTTTCTGTGCTATACCAGCAAGCCACTAATATGTGAGTTATTTGCTATATGAGAAATTCGCTACAAAAATATATCGACGTGGTTAATTTTAGACTCTAAAAGCTACTGGCTGTTAATAATGTCGTACAGAAAGCTTGCAGAATCTATTTACCGAAAGATTGTAAACGAACCCTTAGATTTCTTTATTCTCTTGCTTCTTTTCTCACCAGTCACTTTTATTGCTCCCTCTTTTTGCCTTTTTCCCCTTTGCCCTCCCTTATCCCTCTATCGAGTCTATTTAATCTCACTTTTATTCCTTACCCTTACTCTTCTCAGGAGGTTATCTTCTTCAGGACCCTCTCTTTCATTTAATTTCAATAGGTGTCTTCTACACTAGGTGGAAGTGCTGCACCATGACCTTTGCAGTTACCAATTCTATTATGGTTTAAGTGTTTGCTGTAAGGACTTTGCTCTTACATTTGGGTGAAGGTTCTTTTCCCCTCCTCATTGTGTGTTTGTCATATTGTATATTGATGTTCTCATGTTTAATTTAAAGAAAACTCCATAAACTTCAATTGCAAAATAAAACAAAAAAGGTGAATGAAAACGCCAATGAAAACAAAGTGTCTTCTTTTTATCTCTACTTGTTGCATGGATAAAAACAAAAAAGCCAAATAAGAGCCGTCCAATTATTGAAGGAAGAAATCCCTCCAAATTCAACATATTTTAAAAACATTTGGAGATTATAGGAGTGGAAGGTAACACTAGAGAATATCAGAAGTTGAGGTAGTCCTGGTTGTAGAAGAAAGTAATCTAGAAAAATAGAATTAAAACTGCGAAAGTTATTGGAACCATTTAAAAAAAAAAAATCTGAAATTTACATTCCTCAAAGCCATAGCATAAACAAAGTGGGGGAGGGGAGGGGGAATATGTCAAAAGTATAGAGATTTATTGTCCTCAGGAGCTGCTGCAAATTACTCATTGAAGTAGACCAACAGACTGGTAATGTCTCATCCAGAGCTTTAGTGACAGCTGATGAAACCTGTACACTGGTTGTTTTAAAGGGATTCTATAGTGTTAGGAAGACAAACATTTTATTCCTGACCCTATAGTGCCATCTGGTGCCGCCCTCCTCCCCGGCATGTAAAGGGTTTAATAATACATTATTTATTTACCAATTATTTTACTTGCGCCTCTTCTGACGTGGGCCTAATGCACATGTGTGGTGAACCCATTAGGCCCTTCCCATAGGAAAGCACTGCGTCAATGATTTTCTATGGGGATTTTACTGATGCTGGCTATCCTCATGCAGAATGTGACTACGTCCAGCGACTGGCAACCTAAAATCTGATAAAATGCTGTAAGTTCCTCGAGTGGCTGTCTAGTAAACAGCCACTAGAGACTGTCTCAGCACTACAATGTAATCTACAGTATTTAAAATTGCAGGACTAAAATGGATTGGGCCAGTGCACCCAGGCCACTTCATTGAGCTGAAGTAGTTTGGGTGCCTATAGTGTCTCTTTAAATCATCTAGCTATTTATAGACTGCATTTATCATGTATCCCATTGTACAGCGCTACAGAATCTGATGGCGCTATATAAATAATAATAATAAACATTATTGCTAGATGCCATAGGCATATTGGAAGTTAGAAAGAACGTTGGGAGCTGAAATGTCCCACAAAAAATAAATCTGGGACAGAGAAGGGGGTAACCCTAATGTTAGAAATGAATATAGGAGAGAGAGAGAACACTCTGTCTGAACTAAGAAATTAATTTAAAAAATAACTTTTAATAATGTTAAGTAGATAAAATAAAAATGCACAACTAAATAAACCTAAGATGGTAAACCTAGCATCGTAGGTTTATTTAGTCGTGTGTTTTATTTTTTTATCTACTTAACAGTATTAAAAGTTATGCTTTGGATAGTGTTCTCGCGCCTATATTAATATTTTAACTTACACACAAAGGTATAACTTTATATGTACAGTGCTATAAGGGGAAACATTTTAACTATCAATTTTAGTCTTGTTTGCAACTTTGTTGCTACATAGCACAGCCAGTATTTAGTAGCTGCTGCTATTTATTGACACGTCTCCAACCTTGTTGCTACTTTTTACTGGCTGTGTAACAGTTTGTGACTCTCACTGGAAATAATGGGAGGTTTTTGCTACATGGTCGCAGATTTTTAGTAGTGGCAGCTTGTATCTCCCCTTCGCTAATTGTGAAACTTATCATTTAGCAAACAACCTCTGGTCACCACCAGTAACCACAGACACGGTTACAAGTAGTGACAGGGTTGCAGGTTACAAATAGTGACAAGGTTGCAAACAAGCCTTATATTGCTTAAAATGGCTACAATACTTCATACTCTCTGAATACTCCCCACACAGGAAGATGCAAAAAATAATAATCTAATTAAAAGTGGAGCACGGTTGAATTTTTTTAAAATAAAAATATATCCTTTAAAAGTATTTATGCATTATTTTCCCCAAATAGGTTTAACGTGTAAAATAAATAAAACCTAGGGAGAAAAAATATGGAATAACTTTGCATATAAAGTGTTAATGAATACATAATTATATCTCATATACATTTAAACCGCTTTCTCTAAGTTAATGAAATAACTAATGTGTTAGTAGTGCTTCTGAATCAAATTAAAACACCAGTTAATAAATTGTGCACGTGCTTCTCTTCATAAAAGGTGTTCTCACACTTTCACCTCAAACTCACAACAATCTAAAGTAAAAAAGAGAGCGCGCAAAATGCATAAATTATAATAAACCCCCCCCAAATAATGCCAACTATATGTATAATTAATACTTATTGGTAATGATGGTATGTAGCATCTTATTGTATCCAAGTTTGCAAGGGAATATCTACATAAAGAAACATACAAAGAGCAGTTACAAACATACAAAGTAAATCCTGCCAACAAACTCCCACTACTCCTGGGCAGCAACAATGACTATAGTAAAGGAAAAAAAGTTACTTGCACACTGTCTCAAATACCTTTGTATATTTAAATAACTGGAGGTATTTTATTATTACTCCAATGTCCATTTAAGTGTAAGCTTTTACCTGCCATGTCTAGGCAACACCGCTTAGGTGAGTTTTACACTGACAATTCAACTTAAAGGACCACTATAGTGCCAGGAAAACATACTCGTTTTCCTGGCACTATAGTGCCCTGAGGGTGCCCCCACCCTCAGGGTCCCCCTCCCGCCCGGCTCTGGAAGGGGGAAAGGGGTAATAACTTACCTTTTTCCAGCGCTGGGCGGAGAGCTCTCCTCTCCGCCTCCGTTACGCCCCGCCGGCTGAATGCGCACGCGCGGCAAGAGCTGCGCGCGCATTCAGCCCGTCGCATAGGAAAGCATTTACAATGCTTTCTTATGGACGCTTGCGTGCTCTCACTGTGAAAATCACAGTGAGAAGCACGCAAGCGCCTCTAGTGGCTGTCAATGAGACAGCCACTAGAGGATTAGGGGGAAGGCTTAACCCATTCATAATTATAGCATTTTCTCTGAAACTGCTATAATTATGAAAAAATGGGTTAAGCCTAGAAGGACCTGGCACCCAGACCACTTCATTAAGCTGAAGTGGTCTGGGTGCCTAGAGTGGTCCTTTAAGTTTTCAGGTTAAATGTTTAATGACAGAGGGGCGTATATTTGTAAACACCCTACCCCTAAAGCAAATACAAATATACAAAATTAAGTCCTGCACTCAAACTCCCACTACTGCAAATGCCTCCCCTCCAGTTATTTATATGTACATAGGGATTTGGGGTTGTGCGCAGGTAACTTCCCTTTGTTTTTTGTGTTCATTACGATTGCCAGGAAGAAGTGGGAGATTGAACGCAGGTCTTAGCTTTATGTTTGTATTTGCTTTTAAATTACATAGCCATGTTATAGTGCTGCAATCCACCCCATCTGTTCCCTATTAAAGGTTAAATAGTATGTAGGGATATAGAAAAATACCCTCTCCGTCTCATTAGAGATTTTACCTTCTAGTTGAAAAGAGCAAGGTGGATTGTTAGAGTAGGATTCACCTGAGAGGTTTTGTCTTGATGCCGCAGGTGAGCTTACTTTTAAATGGCCATTTGAGTGATCCTAAAAAAATAAAAATAAAAAACCTCCAGTTTTCAAACCCCTTAGTGACCAAGGATGTGTCAGGTATATCCGACAAAAAACGGTCCTTAAGGACATCCTCCTGATACATCCACAGGGAATTAGAACTCTGGAAGTAATCATGATCGCTTCCAGCAGCTCTAATGGTATTGCAGTGATTCCTCAATGTTGAGGCATCGCTGCAATACCCCCTTACTGCCAGACCGCCACAGAACACCAGATGGAGCAATCACTTCCGGGTTGCTCCATGTGGAGCCCGGTAGTGCAGTGCAGATCATCGGAAGCCATCAGGCAGAGGTCGAGGCACTCAGTTAAAGTTAAAATTAAAAGAAAATGAACTCCTACCCTCCATCCCTACTTCTTTCATGTACTTACCGATCGCTGCCGTTCCCCCGCCGGCGATCAGACTTCCTCTTCTGCAAAAAAAGACCCCCAAGGGCCATGTGACCGCTCAAAATAAAAAAATAAATTATATATCTCTGTATATCCCCTTAACGACCGGGGACGTACTATGTACATCCGACAAAAAAAAGGTCATAAGGACCGCGGACATACCTAGTACCACTGTGGCAAATTGGAGCCCTGGACCACCGATCACGGTTGGGGGGACGGGGGACTGCCGGAGACGCCAGCAGTCCCCCTGCAGGTGCTCTGGCCACCCCGGCCCTCCTGGGCAATGTGATCACCATGATCACATCACTGCAATAGGAGTCTAGGAGCTGCCAGCAGGGTGACTGTCTGAGCTGTCAGACAGTCCCCCAAGCTACTAAAAAGAAAAATATATATATATATATATATAAAAAAATTATACATAAATATGTATAATATACTATAAAATAATTAAAGCATTTTATAATATTATACATATATACACCTATCAACATACTTATAATGAAATCTTATATATGCATTATATATGAATAATATATTATAAAATGCTTTAGTTATAATATATTAGACATCTATAGAAAATAAGTGTGTGGTTGTTTTCTTCTCTTCTCCTCCTGATTCCAGGTCCCTATTTAGCCTTGTACTGCAGAGAGCCCCAGATGGAATTCTTTTTTTCCTTATGTAAGTGGGTTAATCTCATAAGAGCAGACATTAGGCTGTTAGAGTAGGACTTGCCAAAGGTGGGGTACATTGATGTTGTGGCAGGCTTATGTAATGTATCATATAATGTAACTAAAGCCCCATTTTTTTTTCTAGATTAGGTGTTTTCATAAAAAAAAAATCAAAAAAATCTGTCAGCATTGAAGTTGCTGTTTAGTGGATAAGTGAGTGTGCTGGATCTTGAATGCCATTCCTGGGCTGCTATACAGTCTCAAAGGTAACATAGGCCCAGCAATACATGCTGGCAAACATGGAAAAGGGGAAAGCCCTACATTTGACCCCTGTGAGTTACACCTGTACATTGGGGGCACTGTTGTACTTGAGAGATGTTGATGAACACCTATTGAGATATTCTTTGTCAGTAACACATAACAGGAACTGAGAATCCATGTCTAAAGTACAATGTGTGTGAGAACCTTATTCTTCTTCTTCTTATTGATATTTATATAGTTCCAGCTTATTCCACAGTGCTTTACAATAAAAGGGGAATTTACCAAATGAGATAATAACAAAATGTAACAGGAACAATAGGTAGTTGGGGACCCTGCTCAAATGAGCTTACAATCTTGAGGAAGTGGGGTAAAAAAAACACACTAGGAAGGGTATTGAGGGAGACAGAAAATAGACATGGTGGGAAAGTAGCAGAACTGGAGGTGAGAGTGGAGTGTGGCCCTTTAGGAGAGAGCAAGAGGAAGGTTTGATAGATAGAAGTTACTCTTGGAGACCATAAGCAATCCTGAAAATATGGGTTTTGAAGGACTTCCTAAAGGATTGAAGTCTAGGGGAGAGTCTGACAAGGGTAGGCAGACTGTTCCAAAGAGAAGGAGCCGCCCGTGAGAAGTCTTGCAAGCATGAATTAGCAGCAAGGATGCTAGAAGCAGACAGAAGAAGGTCAACAGTAGAGAGGAGAGACAGAGTGAGGGAATACCTATGAATTAGTGAAGAAATGTAAGAGGGGCTAGAGTTGGTTAGGGCTTTATAGGTAAGGGTTAGTATTTTAAATTGGCACCTGTAGGGTACAGGAAGCCAATGTAAGGATTGACAGAGGGGTGAGGTATGAGAGTAGCGATAGAAGAGCAAGATCAGCCTGACAGCAGCATTCATCACAGATTGTAGGGGGGCAGTACGGCTTCTGGGGAGACCAATTAGGAGAGAATTACAGTAATCCATGTGAGAGATTACTAGAGCATGAACAAGCTCCTTTGCAGGATCTCTATGGATCATGCTTGTAAGGGAGAGCTGTTACTGCACCCGAGTTACAGGACTGAACACAACCCCAGTGGTTTGTTACATAACAACCAAGCCATTATGGAACTCACAGAAACAGCAAAAGCAATAGGACTATCAGAATCCCTGTAATATGAGTTGGCAAGAGTGGTTGTCCCTGCGTCCATAGAAGAGCTGATCCTGTTGGTAACCCAGCTAGATAGGCGCTTCCGCGAACAGAGAATGGAAAGAACACAAGCCCTGCCTCCCTTACGACTCACAGATTCTTCTGGAGCACCTGCTTCTTCTGCGTCTCCTGTCATGCCTGAGAAACCTATGTCATGGTTCGCCACCCCCTAACATAGGAGGAACGGAAAAGGCGTCGCTCTCTAGGTATCTGCTTGTATTGTGGAAAACATGATCATCAACTCCGAGACTGCCGGTTCGCCCAACAACATCACAGGGTAAAGGAACCATTGCGCATATTTCAGAAGGACCAACTGCCCCTACTCCTGGTAGCTCGCTCTGCTGCTGGGGAGGAAGGACGACACCTTCTGCTCCCTGGGATGCACACTGCTGCTGGGGAGGGAGACCGATTGTCTCCTATCCCTGAAACTCACTCTGCCACTGGGAGGAAGGACGACACCTTCTGCTCCCTGGGATGCACACTGCCGCTGGGGAGTGAGACCGGTGGTCTCCACTCTCTGTTGGATACACTGACGCTGAGGAGAGAGACCGGTTGTCTCCTCTCCCTGAAACTCACGCAGCTGGTACACGGTTACATCCCCTGATAGCCCCGATCTGGGTGAACAACATATCCAAAAATCACGCAGATCAGGGGTTCAGAAATTTTCTGGAAGTCATAGTTTTCATAGTTGGTCCCTTGCCCAAAACAGTTACATAGAATCACGGCTAAGTGCTGCTGGAGAACGGACTGGGAACTACAAGGTTTTCATGCCGAAAATAGTTCAAGGGCATTCGCAGCTAAGACCCCCTGAAGTCTATTCACGGTTTTGGCCCATGCGAACAAGATGGCCGCCACCACGTGTTTGAATGTTGATTGGCGGCCACTTCGAAGGTTTGAACTGTGGCCATAAAAATCCAAAAAGGCGCGAACAGTGTTTTAAACCAAGTTTTATCACAGGGGCCATAGTCACAGGGTAACAGGCTGGCAAGTAGTCCCCTCCAAATCCCAGTGGTGAAGTGGCTTTCGCCACAAAGACTAATAGGAACACCAGGTTTACATCTAAAAACCAGACTAGGAATTCACCATTACTCACCACATAGCTTGAGCTATGTACAAAAGGAAAATACTTCACATGTGTGTTTATATTATAAATGTTAATTGAATAACACTGATGCTGATAAAAAAATAAACCAAAAAACATAAAATATATAAATATAAAAAGTATGAAAAACAAATCGACAGCATTATTAAAGGGTCTGATAGTATACCTTAAAGGTATAGATCAATACGTCATAAACAGATAAAAGTAATTAACAGGGGGTGCAAGAGTAATCAACAGCACACAGAGATATATACTTATTAGTATGAATGTAAAGCCTCTTGGTCTTCCAGCAATTATATGACCCAGAAGCAAGCTGCGACTTGCACCTTTTTATACTCACTGTTCTGACATGTGCAACTGTGTATGGTACTGTTTATTCCTGCAAACTCAATAAAATACAAATTTGAAAAAAAATGGCACACTTCAAAGTCTGAATTAAGTCCATAGGGCATTAAAGTTTTAAACCGAAAAATAAAGCTAATTTCTTCTTTTTCCTAATGTTTTAATGTAATTGCCCCCTTTCCAATTTCTTTTAATTTCTTTTATTGCGCAAAAAAATAGGTTCTCAGGATTTTGGTCGTGGACTTGTTTATAATGTAATGATACATTATGAGTCTCTAAACCGTTTCTTATATTTCTAATGTGTTCTGCAATTCTTACTTTTAAAGGTCTGATCGTTCTGCCTATATATAAGAGATTACATGGGCATTTCAACATATATATAACCCCTTTCGAATGGCAAGTAAGGTGATCCTTTATGATATAAGTTTTTTTTTAATTATCTCCTCTATGTCTTTTAGATGTCTTTTTTTACTTTTAGTTGTTTTACAAGGGAGACATGATCCACATCCATAAAATCCCTCTAGGTCTAAAATATGATTATTTGGTTTCTTGGGGATAAATGGCTTTTCACTAAGATATTTTAAAAAAATTTTGCTCCTCTATATATTATCTTGGGGTGTATAGGTAAAATCTGATTTATTTTATGATACTTTTGTGCATTTTCAAATAAAGCACTTTATTTTCTGCTACCTGAGAGGATTTCCTATCATTTGGGCACCCCAGACAGTAGCAAGAAGAAAATGGGTCCCTTTAGTACCCACAGAGCTTCATCTTTGAGCCTATCTAGTGGCTCTGTGTTTGTGAGTGCTTTACCATTTACATATTGCACTAATATATTGTGAACTGGCTATATTGCACTATTTATCTTCTTATTTATGTTTTATCTTAGGGAACTACTAAAGGACATTATTTTATTTCATCTACCATTGGAAGAATTATTGCTCACATACTCCACCTTATATTGTATGTATAAGTGTCTATGACCATTCTCTGTTACCGGAGTATGTCTGGCATCAGTTATTTACATAGTCTAGCACCCAATCTGGTCTGAATTTGTATTGTTGCATTTAAGGTATCGGTGGGGTAGGGGTAAGGGTCTAACTAGTGATAGTTGAACAGGGACAGCTGGTTGAAGGGTAGTCGAGTGTACTTTAGGGTAGATGGTTGTTAAGATTTGTGTTGTGGTGCGGAGGTGTAGTTCCACACGTTGTGGTCCCTAGGTCTTTGACCTATATCTTGTCAGTTCCTACTCTTTTGTTTCGTCCACCATATTCTTTTTCCCATACTCTCCAAGCCTCCTCAAATTTAGATTGTTTGTGTGCCAAGTTTATAGTCATCTTTTCATATGTATAGAATTGGCGGTGTGACGAGACCAATCTCGCCACTGTGCATTGGAGGAGCCTGGTTGCCCGCCTGCTGCCTTTAGACTATGGCCCCATGTTGAAACGCTTGATTTTTCCCTGCGAAGACACGAAAGCCGGGTCATTCGGTGCTGGCCCTGTTTGAGCAGTGATACCCCAGATAGCTATGCCATGGAGCCCATTCGTATAATGAAAGACTATGGGAAAGACTTTGGCTCCATGGCAATTGAACTGTACGTGTGTGTTCTGAGCACCATTCAGTAATAATGTGCGCTCAGATCTGAGCTATCTGGGGATATGTTGAATGTACCTGTTTTGTGCAATGGCTGCATAGTTATATATTTTTATGTGTTTTATTGTCTTTTGCTGCCATGTGTTCAATGAAGTTTTGCCTCTGTCCTTGGAGATAATTGGATTACTTCCCAATTATCTCCAGGATAGAAGACTGTGGAACTGGTTTTGGGCAGAAAAGCCATGCTTCATTTGGTCACAAAGGACTTCGATCTATCTTTTGAACCAATGGACCAATTTGGATGATTTTGACATATGTTTGTATTTGGAGTATGGGAGTATGCTGATTCTGAAAATGTAAGTTTTATGTGAATGTGATGCATACTTTTCAACTTATGAATAATGTGGAAAAACTGTATTTCTCTGCCGGTGATAATTACATTACCCATTGTGTAAGGTAATTGTATCACAGGCAGAGGGGAGGATTTTGTGTGGGAGTGTCTGAGTGTGTTGTATGTGTTTATTGGTTATTTTCCAAAACCCTGTGGGTGGTACTAATGTGTATATAAAAACAATAAACCCACAGCTCTGACTGTTCCTGCTCGACCCTCAAAACGGATCCTTGTCTCGTTCTTGGGGGGATTTATTGTATGCTGTTCCAGTTCGACTGCTAGGAGTGTAAACCTATTCGTATGGTTTTTCCTATTCGGCTGTTTACGGCATTCATATGGTTTCCTGTTCGGCAGATTGGTGTCTGTGGTAGCTGCCTGTATATCTGGAAGGGGAATATCTCCTAAACGGCTTTTAACCCCTTTTATGCCTGGGGGTGCCGTTACAGGCGAGTTTTATCTATTAGTTGGGGCATGGAGGGGCATTCGGCGGTTTTCCACTTTTGTGCCAGATGGTTTCTAGCGGCCATGAATATTAACAACATAACCTGTTTTTCGCCTGGGTTTAGGTGTGCAGGTAGTAAGAGCATCAGACATATAAGTACGGTCATAGGGAAGTCTGGAATTTCTAATGTGTTTAAAACAGAACATACCATTGTCCATAGTGGTTGTATGTCTTTACAGGACCACCACACGTGTAGTAGTGAGCCCACCTCCAATTTACAGCTCCAGTAGGTGGATGGTGTAGAGGGAAATATGTGTTGGAGTCTCCGGGGGGTCATGTACCATCGGTACATAAGTTTCCTGTGGGCTTCTATGTGGGAGAAGCAACGGGTCCATTTGGATAAACCGTTTAGGGCCGCAACCATTCCTCATCAGTCAGTGTTTCCCACAGTCTGATTCCCACTGAGCCCTATGTGGTTGGGGTTTAGATGGTGTAACCTCTTGCCATCCTTTTTATAGCATAGCGTTAATGCCTTTGATTTGGTCGGTGTAGACCAGCATCTGTCTATAACCAGGCAAGAGTTTATCCAGTTGTGTGTTTGTGCAAGTTTTGCATATATTTTGGCATCTCCATTTAACACTGAAATGGGCCTGAAGTTCTTACATTGTGTCGGGGCTTTACCTGGCTTAGGGAGAGTAGAAATATGTGCCACCAACATCTCCTCCGGGAGAGCACCCTTCATGGCACTCTGGTTGAGGACATTAAGCAAATGGGGGGAGATGATGGTAGAGAAGGTCTGGAAATATGCGTTGGAGAGGCCATCGGGGCCTGGAGATTTATGGGCTGGGAGGTGGGAAATAACCGCTGAGAGTTCATCTAAGGAGAAGGGTTGTGTTAGGAAATGTTGGTCCTCTGCAATCAATCTAGGCAGATTCACATCTCTTAAAATACTGTAAATTGTCTCGGGGGCAGGGATAGTCGTTTTGGGGTCGTTCTTAAAGTTGTATAGCTCTTCCTAATTTGCAAACTGGGTCACAATTCATTGCGGATGTTAAATTTTTTAAGAGCTTTTTAATTTTTTTTAAAGAGCTGTTAAGAAAACAGCATCCTATGCAGTAAGATAGTGACATCTGTATTAAAGTGTTCATTTTACTTCAAGACTGAGGTATTTATGTTAAAATCTTTATAAGAGCTTTGTAAAACACAGCATCCTTTTGCAGTGAGTTACTGAGATCTGTTTTTTAAATTGTTTAAATCTTTTTGCTCCAAGACTGACTCCAGATCCTGCTTAAGTTAAGTTCTTTCTAAGATTTTTATTTATTTATTGAACCTACTGTTCCTCAAATACCAGACACAAGTGACAAGTCAAAGAAAAAAAAAAAAAAGCACCCAATGTTCTTCTCAAACAAAGAAAATAAAATATGATGACAGCTACTTGTCATTTGGATTCACAAGTGCCAGAAATGAAGAGATTGTCCTGAAGCACAATGCTTACTTTGCAAGAAAATATTGCCAAACAGTTCGTTAGCACCTGCTAAATTACGTCGTCATTTTGAGCAAAACCATGCAGCGTACAAAGATAAAGACAATGCCTTTTTTAAGCGAAAGCTTCAGGAGTATCAGAAGACTAAACAGTTTATGTGCAAAAAAATTTAAAATGCTAATGAAAATGCAACAGAGGCTTCTTACAGCGTGAGTTACCACATAGCACTTGCCAGAGAAGCACACACACAATTGGGGAATCATTAATAAACCATGTGAAAAAGAAATAGTGTCTTGTATTTTAAGTGAAAAGTTGAGTCAAACAATTGAAGCTGTGCCACTTCCCAGCAACACTGTTTTGCTCCATATTCATGATCTTGCTTATGACATCTATATTAAACTAATTTCTCTACTGCATCAATGTGATGGGCACTCACTACAATTAACGAGTCTATAGCTGTTGCAGGACTTTCAATTTTGTTGGCTTTTGTTAGATCTAATTTTGACAAACTGATAGAAGAAGACTTGTTTCTGTGGGAAACTTTACAAACTCATACCACTGCTGAGAACATTTTTAACTGTATCCAGAAGTTCATGAACTTCCAACGCAATGGTTGGGAAAGTGGCAGGCGCTGTGACACACAAAAATTTTTTTTTAGCAAAAAACAGCACCAATTCTCACTGTGTTCTTCACAGACATGCACTGGTAGCTAAAAACATTTCAATCTCACTTAAAACGGTGCTAGACAAATTGACTATTACTGTTACAGTCACAACTTCAAATTATATGTGAAGATAGGAATAGTCACCACTCTGCTCTGCTATGGCATTCAGAAATCCGTTCGCTTTCACAAGGTAAAGTCCTTGTTAGAATGTTTGAATTGCGTCAAGAGTTGCATATTTCCATCATAATCATAAATTTGAATTATCTGATCGATTAACAAACATTTTGTGGTTTTATCACTCCAAGGTTAAAACATTAAAAATTTTAATGCAAGAGGTAAAATATTTTCAGTCTTGTAAATTGCAGTTTTGGACCTCATCTGTTGAGCAAAATAATTTGAACTCTTTTCCAACACTTAAGGATTTTCTTGAAGAAACAGAAATTAAACTTGAAGATGAAATTTGCAAGGAAATTGTAGATCATCTTCGCCATTTAATCACATCTATTAATTAGGGTTTATTCTAGACTCTGTGAAGGAATAATCAAAATTTTATTAAAGACAGGAGGTGAATATTTGCTTTACCTTCTTTACTGAAACCTTCAGCAGCAAATAAATAGTTAACATAACTTTTAGAAACAACCAAACAGAACAAAGGAACAGTATAATAAAACTCTCAGGCAGACCCTCCTAATTCCTCTTTCTTTGATGAGGTTAAGCAGGAGACCATGAAATCCAACTCCAAAATCTTTTTTTTTTTTTTGCTTGAGGGTATGTGCCCACAAACAAGATGGCTGCAGTGAGAGCGGAAGTGATCCTGATCACCCTGATGAAAGGAAGGTGAGGAAATTGACCTCACAAGAAGCTAAATCAGGATTGGAGGACCGCCCACTGGATGAAGAAACCGGCATATTTAAAAAGCAGCATGAAGACAGACAATGAGGATACTGATTGAAAAAGCCCCCATAGTGTGGGTGAAACGCGTCTCGGGACTGGAGCTAATTACTGGGACATTCTTTATCTTATATAGAAGCAACTGGATATTTTTATTTAATTCTATGTTTTTGTTTTTATATTTAAAGTTGCAATAAATGTATGTATTTTAAACCAAGTCCCATCAGCTTCTAACTTCATCTTGCTGCTAAAGAAGGGCAGGTGCCCCCTCTAGAGGTACCCAGGTCTATCATCCAGAGCCAGGTTCTCATTGGCTCAGGAAAAGGTGAGCACAACCATAACCACTGTGTTTTTTATTTTGGTTGAAACTTAATACACTAGGAAGTCTCCCTTTCTCTCTCCTTTGAGTAAATCCATTCCAGGCAAAATGGTGCAGTGTCTCCATACAACACTACTGTGCAAGTGATTTGAGTCTGTCCCTTTGAGGCTCTGATCAATGCGAGTTTGACTACTTGAATTATCATCAAAATACATCATCACCTGTGGATTTGCACTATATTGTGTTTTATTTTTTGTTTCCTTTATATGTACTGATATACATCTGAGATTTAACCCTATTTTAGGGTAAGTTTATACCTTTAGCGCTCCACTCATTTGATTAGTAGAGTCTGGATGTTATATCCAGATTGTACGAAGCTCACTTTGGTTCATTACTATAACTAGTGGGGATAAGAGTATTCACTAGAGTGTGTAGCTGCCTATTTTTAACTCAATTACATTTGTAAGCACACTATACACAGTAATCACCAATCTGTAGATACAATTGTCTGGTACCAGGTGCCCAAGAGTCCCAGAGTAACTCCCTAGCCACTGTCGATAAGCCAGACACATCCCAGGAATCCCAGAAATGGTCCTGGCCACTAGTGGTAGGCGATCCTCCAATATTAATGGATGTGGATTCCCTTTTGGATCCCGCAGAAGAAACCTGGAGATAGGAAGTTGTAGAGGGTCGTTGCACGACAACTCCAGCAGTAGAGGGAAACACGGCTCACTCCTCCAAAGTGTTGCGATTAGGAGAAGTGACACTCCCAGGAGTTTATTCCGATGCAATGTCAAGAGAATCATGGAGAAAGGGGGAAACACATACACCCCCGTGGGAGTACAATCTTGGAGGAACGCATCCACCACCTTGCTGAGGGAATCCGGGAGCCAACTGAAGAACAATTCCATCTGATGATTCGCCCTGGATGCAAACAGATCCAGATGGAGGAGTCCTCGAAGGGAGTCCAGCAAGCGAAACACCGGAGGGTGAAGTTGCCAATCGCTGGCGTCTCTCTAGTGTCGGGAGAACCAGTCTGCTATGAGATTGTCCTGTCCCGGGAGGTATTCCGCTATAAGTGACAAGTTCTTGTCCAGACAGTATTGGTAGAGATCCTCTATGAAATCCGACAGCAGTTTGCAACAGGTTTACAACCGAGACGTTGTCCATGCGGAGAAGTAGTAAAGAGTGACGCTTCCCCTTGGTGAAGCTGCAAATGGCGAATGATCCTGCAATCAGTTCCAGACAGCTGATGTGAAGAGCTCTCTCCTTCAGAGTCCAGAGTCCTCCTGTCACCACAAGTGGCCCCCCAGCCCACACAACTGGCGTCCGATTCAAGGATGAAGTCCAGCCGGGATCCAAATATCGCCTTGCCATTCTAGGCCTCCATGTGTTGAAGCCACCAATAAGGTTCCAGACAGGCTTCATCGCAAAGCCCCACGATTCAGTCGTATGAGGCAGATACCTGAGATGGCGAGCCTTCAGGCATTGGTGGGCCCGATAGTGCAGGAATCCTGTAAAGATGGCTTGAATGGAGGATAACAGCAGGCATATTGTCCAGGCCAGGTCCCTTAGTGTGACCTGCGGGTTGCGGAGCAGGCGTCTGATATCCTTCCTGATGGCGGTCACCTTGGACATCAGAAGGCAGAGCACTGCCTGAACCGAATCCACCGAAAAACCTAGAAACTGGACCGCCTGAGAGGGAGTCAGTGCAGATTTTTCCTCGTTGATGAAGAATCCCAGGTCCTGGAGCAGATGGATCGTGAACTACGTCTACCGGTGCAAAACATCGGGATCCTGAGCCATCAACAGAATATCGTCCAAATAGACGAGCGACCTGAAACACCAAGGGGCGGAGCGGAGGCTGAACGGAAGGCACGTTAACTGCCAGGAGAACTGAATAAAAACACCTGTCCTTGCGGTGGATCGGGACTGAGATAGACGTCCTTTAGATCCAGTCGAGAGAACAAGTGGCCTTTGCAGAGCAGATCTCTGAGAAGATGGATGCCCTCCATCTTGAAATGTCAGTAGACGACATACGCGTTGAGGGCACACAGGTTGATTTCCGGGGGCGGAAGTACCCTGTCTTCTTCCTTACAAGGAAGATATTGCTCAAGAAGAGAGATGGGCCTTGTCCAGAAGGGCTAGTATTTCTGAATAAACTAGTTCGCATGCCTCCTTGTCCATACATATCGGCCGTGGAGCTGAGGTTTGCATCACGGTTTAGACAAGATCCATGCTGAATCCAGACATGGTCTGCAGAATCCACGGGTCTCCGGTAATGGCCTCCCACTGAGAGGAAAAAAAATGAGACAGTCTGCCCGCAATGGGTAAGTTTGGCAAATTAGGAATGACTCACCAGAAAATGTGGCATCAGAGCGGTCAGCCCGGTACTCATCCAGGATGTCATAGCCCTCCTCCACTGGCTGGTTGCCTGAACTGGAGGCCATCCTGGCAAATCTGGCAGGCATCTTCCCCTTGTCGGAGGGAGCACCATGGCCCTTCCAAGGCCTCTTACGTGCAAAGTCCATATCCACAGAGCAGAGGGAAACGCCTGAATTGGAGCTCCGAGCACCTGAGGTGCCGGATGCATGTTCTGGAGGGCCGGTGGAGTGTTACCATGGAAGGCAGCAAGAGTTCTGGGCAATGAATCCGTTGTGGCGGCACAAAGCCAGGACTGGAGACTTTATGGGGCACGAAAATCTGATTCGTCAGCCATAACTATGTCACTGCAATAGAGGTAAGACACTATCAGTGTGGTGCCTGGGGTGGCCAGCTGAGGATGACACAGTGTGCAAAAGAGGGTCATCTAACAAGCATAGCATATCCAGCAGTGCCCTATAAGTATGGTGGTAATGGGGGGGGGGGGGTCACCCCATACATAACAGGCCAGATGACATATTCCATGTGGGCCCAGGTGGCCTATAAACCTGTAATAAAAAAATACAATGTAGGGGGTGGGGTTGACATTACAGCTAGCACGCAGGGGGAGTAAGGGGACGAGGAACTGGAGGTCCGGGCTGCCCAGAACATGTGGAGCACATGGCATATAATCGCAGCACGCAGCAGAGGTCAGAGCCAATGCAGTGAATGGCCTGTGTGCCGCAGGAATTTGGCTTGATAGGCGCTGGGAGAGGGGGGCAGGAGTGAGCGCAGTGAAGCTCAGGAGGGCCCCGCCGACGCGGTCAGTGTGAGGCCTGGCAGAGAGTTTCCCAGAGGAAGCCCAACGAGTTGAAAAAATAATGACTGGGCTTGAAATCCATTCATAAAAGACAAGCCAGACAATTTTTCTGATGTAGATTTTGAGAATCTGATCGATATATATAACTTCTGACAGTCAACTAAATATTCAAGACGTTTCACTTATTGCTTTTTTGGGTGATTTATGCTATTGCCATTTGCCAACAAGTATTTATGTGAAACTGGATTCTCACTTTACTCTGCAACAAAAACAAAGTATCAAAATCGACTTGATGCAACTGCAGACATGCAGATACAATTGTCAACAATTAAACCATATATAAAAAGAATTTGCTAGCTAAAGAGAACATTACCCTCTGCTCATTTAAAGGTTTGTAAAGGCTATACTATGGTACAATTTTTTTTTTTTTTAAAGGGGGGTTCTACAATGTTGCTATACCATGTCAAAGGGTCCCACAGGACAATTTAATTGGGAAACCCTGGTGTAGAGTATTGCAGTATATTGCAGAGAATAGTAGTGTAGGGTATTGTAGTATGCATTAAGTTGCAGATTATAGTAGTGGAAATCATCACACAATGCAGTATGTTTCTGAGTAACTTATTTAAAAAAAAATTGAAACACCATGTTAGCCGTACCATGTGTAGGAGAATACAGAATTATAAAACAAATGTGGAATTGCATACTGGTTAACTTGAAGCACACATTGAATTAAACTGACTTTGTAGTCCAAAGCAGTGGCAATGGTTAAAATGAAACACAAACCAACTGTATGCAATAGAACAATCAAATTGTACAAGCACCAACTAGAAAGGACGCTTGTCTGGACCTGGTTCTAACAAACAACATTGATCTTTTGACCAACATTCAAGTAGGTGAGCACTTAGGAAATAGTGATCACAATATAGTGTCATTTGAAACAAACTAAAAAACAAAAAAAACAAAAGCACATAGGAAATACTAAAACATATAATTTTAAAAAGGCCAATTTCTATAAGTTAAGGGCAACTTTACAATATATTGACTGGCATAAACTCTTTAGTGAAAAGAACACTGAGGATAAATGAAACATCTTCAAACAAATATTAGAAAGGTACATTTCTCAGTATTGGGTAATAAATATAAAAGAAACAAGTTGAAACCAATGTGACTTAGTAGAGAAGTAAAACAAGAGATTAAAAATAAGAAAAGGGCATTTAAATTGGACAAATCAGATGCATAAAAGATATAAGGAAGCCAATAATGCGTGCAAAAAGGTGATTAGATTTGCTAAACTTCAAAATGAAAAAAATGATAGCCAAAAGAGAGCAAAACCATTTCCAAGTACATAAAAAAAAAATTAAAAAAAAAAAATGAAAGTGTAGGTACACTAAAAACTGGAATGGGGGTGTTGGTTAATGAAGACTAGGAAAAGGCAGAAATTTTAATTAACTATTTCCCCTCCGTATATGTTAAGGAAGAACCCATGCAATAGATATGCAAATGATTGCTGCTAAAAACCTGCAGAAAAATTGTAATTGGTTAACTCAAGACAAGGCGCTGCAGCAACTAAAGAAAAGTTAATATAAACAAAGCTCCAGGGCCTGACGGTATTCATCCACAAGTACTTAAAGGAGCATTATAGTGCCAGGAAAACAAATTTGTTTTCCTGGCACTATAGGGTCATTAGGTCCCCCCCCACCCTCAGGACCCCCCTCCAGCTGGGCTGAATGGGTTAAAACCCCTTTAGCCACTTACCTTTCTACAGCGCTGGGCTCCCTCTGTGCTGGGGAACTCTCCACCCCCTGCTGACATCAGATCCACGCGCGCATCCAAATAGCCCATATGAAAGCATTACTTAATGCTTTCATATGGACATCCAGCGTCTTCTCACTGTGATTTTCACAGTGTGACAGAACGCTGGCACTCCGACCGAGTACCTCCGCCAATCGATGCTCATAGTGCTTGCCGAGGACTCCAAGCACTCCACCAGACACCATAAGTACTGCAGACCCTGGGACAACGCCCTGTTGGAGAACAATGGGACAGGAAAACGGGGGAGGGGAAGAGGCACATTCTCCCATGGAATTAAAGGGGCAGAAAAAGGGTTTCAAAATCCAATATGCCCAAATAATGTTTTTAACTGGCAATATCTCCCAGGGGCCATAGTCACAAGGCAGGAGGCTGGAAATTAGTCCTCTCCAGACACAAGTGGCAAAGGGCACTTCGTCACACATCTTTCCTTTTGGGGGGAGACTAACCAGGTACCTGACCTTCTGTCGGTCAGTGCCTGAATTGGTCAAGCAGCCCACCTACAAAGTAAAATTAGCAGAGCAGCCCCCCCAAAATAAACGGTACTGGCCTGTAGGTCCCAGGTTGTAGCGTGACAGTTCAGCATCCTCGGTCTTCTTGGTGCAGCTAGGCAAAACAGCTGGGGGTACTTGGGGGGGGGGAAAGAGGACAGCGGTGCTCCGCCCTGAGGCCAGTGCTTCTGCTGGGGTAAGGGGGATACAAGCCAGCCCTGCAACAAGGGGGTTCTGCCCTGATGCCAGCTCTTCCGCTGGGGTAGCCTGCAGGAAGTCAGGCTCTGGAGAAGGGGAAAAAGGAGGGCAGAGGCTAACAGCACTCTGCCCGGATGCCAGCTCTTCTGCTGGAAGGGTGTCAGTGGGTATCACCGGCTCATCCACTGCCCCCAGGACCTGGTTGGGATGTAGCTGGGGAGGGGAGGGCTCGCTTAACTCCTCCCGGTATCCCTGCAGGGATGGTTGAGAATCTGGACCGGCCGTCCAGGATTGGCACAGAGACCGCAGTCCCATCTGCGCCAGTGGGGTTATGGTTGCTTTCCCCCTGTAGTTGAGCTGAAAAACCAGGTGTACCCTCTCCTGGTATCTCCGGCTGCTGTTGGAGAGGGAGGCCGGTTGCCTCCACTCCCCAGGACGCTGGTTGCTGTGAGGTAGAGGAATCGGGCATCTCCTCCTCCTGGAACTCAGGCCGCCGCTGGGGAGGGAGACCAGTTGTCTCCTCTCCCTGTGAGATGCACTGCCGCTGGGGATCTGGGCCGGCTGCCCAGCATCCCTGTAGGGCCAGGAGAGACACCTCGGTCCCATCTCCACCTGCCATTTGGGGGTCCTCCCAGGACCAGTCTATGAGGTCCGCTACCTCGCATACCTCTGGCTGCTGTTGGAGAGGGAGGCCGGTTGCTGTAAGGTGGAGGGATCGACCATCACCTCCTCCTGGAACTCAGGCCATTGCTGGGGAGGGAGACCGGTTGTCTCCTCTCCCTGTGAGATGCACTGCCGCTGGGAAGTAGGACCGACTGTCCCTACTCCTGGTATCTCCGGCTGCTGCTGTAGGGTGAGGCCGGTTGCCTCCACTCCCCATGACGCTGGTTGCTGTGAGGTAGAGAGATCGAGCATCTCATCCTCCTGGAACTCAGGCCACCGCTGGGGAGAGAGACCGGTTGTCTCCTCTCCCTGGGAGATGCACTGCCGCTGTGGGGTAGGACCGACTGTCCCTCTCCAAAGGATACACAATGCCAACTCACTTACCCGCTCCGCTTTGCGTTGCGGGTACTCTTCCACTATTTTCTTCGTGCTCTGTACATATTTCTCAGGAGGGTTAGGTCCAAAGAAAGCCAGCATCCCCTTAAACTCTCTGTCAAACTCTGCCTCAGTGTAGCTGGGCGCCATGCTTGCTCTAACGAAAGTTAGTTCCTTTTGTAGATAGGGATGCTGTACGAATATTAGCGTTGCCCTCAATTTGTAACTCCACACATTACTGGTGTCTCCAAGCTGCTTCTCCTCGCACTAGGACGCCATCTCGTCGCTGCCACCAAATGGGACGGAACGCTGGCACTCCGACCGAGTACCTCCACCAATCGATGCTCCTAGTGCTTGCCGAGGACTCCAAGCACTCCACCAGACGCCATAAGTACTGCAGACCCCACTTCCAGCGATGCAGCTGCGCTGGGGTCTCGCCGTCCTTCACCCACCCTGGACCCAAGGCCAGGATCCAGCTTCCAGTGGACAGACCTCTCTTCCTCCAGAGAACGTAACAGGAACAAGAACAGTTCTTACAAGAGCTTACCCTGGGGAGTATAGTGTGATTATAGCCATCCCCAGAGTGTAGTTATCCCATCCCCCAAGCATGAGCCAAGGCTTCAAAAAAAGGGGTCAAGCAGGTCTATTTTATCAGCACCAAAGGGCTTTCTTTTATGCAGGTTTGTACACAAAGTTACAACCCACCTGGTCTTGTGGAACAGCAAATCAAACACATGTTAATACCGTCAAACACTCCCATTTATTCCAGAAAAATCCCCCCCTCTGCCTGTGATAGAATTACAGTACACAATGGGCTAATGTAATTATCACAGGCAGGAAAAATACAGTTTTTATGCAATTCTTATAATTTTAACCCCTTAAGGACACATGACGTGTGACTTGTCATGATTCCCTTTTATTTCAGAAGTTTGGTCCTTAAGGGGTTAAAGGTATACATGCAATTTACATAAAAGTCACATATTCTGAACCAGCACAAGCAGTACACAAACATATGACAAAAACATACAAATTGGTCCAGTGGTTCAAAAGTTTAGCAAGAGATGATGAGAGATTGAGGAGGGACAAGTCAGCCAGTTTCAACTGGTCTGGCAGTGTCCCTGGGACAACGCCCTGCTGGAGAACAATGGGACAGGAAAACGGGGGAGGGGAAGAGGCACATTCTCCCATGGAATCAAAGGGGCAGAAAAAGTGTTTCAAAATGCAATATGCCCAAATAATGTTTTTAACTGGCAATATCTCCCAGGGGCCATAGTCACAAGGCAGTAGGCTGGCAATTAGTCCTCTCCAGGCACAAGTGGCGAAGGGCACCTAATGCCAGCCAAGGTAATTATAAAGACTGCAACAACTACACATGCAGGGTTAAGGGTGGTGGGAGTTGGCACCCAGACCACTCCAATGGGCAGAAGTGGTCTGGGTGCCTGGAATGTCCGTTTAACTGTGTTATGTGTGGCCGAAATGTCAGATGTGGGTCAAATACGCCTACTGAACTGCCAGTGATCACTTTGCTCACATTCTGCCGCTCGTGAATGCATCAGACATATTTAATGCAGTCATGTGAGTGGTTGGAGGCCCTGTGGGCTTTTCGGAACTCATAATTTGCTGCGGCCAAACACTGACAGCACAGCTGGAGTAGGTAACTTGGAAAGACTGTTCAGGTCGTAGGTTGCTGGAAACTCATGCGCTGAACGGGGGTAACTGGGGGCTGGAAGAATAGGTTGGGGCCTTGTGGATCTGAGGTAACACAAAACCTCGGTAGAGGTTTAATAGTAAGTCAGAGGTGCTGAAAGTTGCAGCCTCAATGTGTCGGCATCCTAGCAAGTTCAAGGTGAGTGGACTGTACTCAGGGGTGAGGGGAAGAACTACACCCATGCAGCCCAGCTCCTCTCTATCTGGGACAGTCAGTACACCTCCGCTGGTTAGCCATCCTCTATACATACATACACACACACTGCTTTAGGCAGAAGTATCTTAATTGAGACATTTATTTTGATCATAAGCATTATGTGACACTGAGGGGATGACCAGCCTTAATGTTCACAAACTTAGACAACTGTTCATTTAACCAATTTTCTCATACTACAGTAAATACATTCAGTAGCAGAATATATGCATTTTACAGGTCCAATTATATTGCACTGTAATGTCCAATGTCTATTTTCTCTGTTGATCTCTTTCTCTTGCTGATAAATCAGAAAATTTAGAGTTACGCACGCACAAAACTAGCAGTTATGAAGGGTCGGCATAAAAATCTCACGGCTTCAGATTAAACAAATTCACAGTGTATAGAAATGAGCCCTGAGCATATGAGAACATTCTGCTGTAATTATATGGTGTAAAACTGCTAAACAAATTACATATAGATCTTTGAATCCATTTTTTTTTCTTTCCTGAGTCATGGCCCAGATCATACACACAGGTACCATTGTTCATTGGCATGCACATGTCAGATTCTGCAGATCCATTACAATAATTATATATGTATCAGTAAATGACAGTACAAACATTTACCTAATGAACCTGATTGCACAGTGTATATCATTTGTACATGTTGAAGTAAATAACGTCTAAACACAAACATAGGGTTCGTAAACCATATTTAAGCTGAAATAGTGGCTAAGAGGCAGGAACGCAGGCTTGGGATGCAGAAGGCCTCAGGAAATTAAACTACAGTCACAAAATAATTTAAGCCCCTTGTGTTAAGCTATATCTCAAAGTGAATAATAAAAACTGTCCAAAACAAAAATTGGTCAAAGCGTAACCCCCACTTAACCCAAAACCTCACATTCTTTCCCAGCTACACCTCCAGTCTTTTTATTCTTTTTCCCCATTTTAATCCTCTCGCTTTTTTACATTTTTGACACAAGGCTGAAGTTGGTTTCTTATTCAGCCAATATCTTACTTGTGGAAGTTGGTTTCTTATGCAAAGTCAACCCCGGTTAGAATTTAAACTAAACTTGTACTTTTTTTTTTATTCGAATAAAATCCGAATTTACAGAATGACCATATGTAAGGGCATACAACTATATAACATCATCAGCGATGTGAGAATATATTCTACTAATAAAGTAAATGTCCTAAGTCCTTTTATACATATTGAATTTACGTCGGCCAGCTGTTATTGCGCATTTTGTACTCACCAATTGGGCATTAGGGCATTAAGTGAGAAACTTTATGACAGCATTCAACAAACTGTATTCGTTTGCTGCCCTTGCAATTTTGAGAGTTCTGGAACGTAGTCCGACAATATATCCTAATGCTCCGTCTCATACTGTACTAGGACATTAATAGGACATTCAACGGGAGCTTCTAAAAGGAATACTCTACTCTGCCTACTATGGAGATTTATGTGACCATATTTCTACTTGGAAGTGTGAGGGGTTTTATTTTTTTATTGTGGTTCTAAATAATTTTTATGTAGTAAGCACTATGATCCTCTAATTTTCTATTTTAGACCACTCACTGAAATTCAATGACTGAGGATATTGGGACTTTTTGATTATTCCTAGTTTGGTATAAGGATTTATGTTTCCTACACCTTTCTAGTTCTGGTATTTCCCTAAGTATCTGGACTTATATAGGACACCTTTTTTTCTGTTGGTTTGAAATTGCTTTTAGAGTGTAGTGTGGTCTGCTGAATTTGATGATTAGCGTAGACCAGTGTTTCCCAAACCAGTCCTTAAGATACACCAACAGACCAGGTTTTGCCAGTATCTCCATTGGAATAAAATAGAGAAAAACATAAATCATGGACTGTTGGTGGGCCATGAGGACTGGTTTGGGAACCACTGGTTTAGATGTTTCCGGTTTTTAGTTGCACACCTAAGGCAATTTTCCCCTGACAGTGTAATTCGTTTTCTGAAATAAAAATGAAGGAAACATGAAAGGAAAGTTAGTGTATGTGTGTAAATGCAGGGCTGTCTTAGTAAAGTGTTATTTTATACCTGTGTAAGTGTATGTAAGGTTGTCTTTGTTAGGTATGTCGTGTGTGTGTGAATGCAGGGTTGCTTTTTTAGGGTGTGAATGCCTGCCAATTTATTTTTTTGGAAGTTACTGAGGTTTTAGCCCACTTTATCTATCTCTGTCCCACACAATTTAAATCTCCAAACTATCTCACAACACTTGTACAGTCCCAACCTCCATCAAACACTCCTGCTTCTCCTATTCCCTCCACTTGTGTATGCCCTGACCGCAATTATGTCTTTCTATACCCAAACCCGCAGCTCTCCTTTCACCTATCATCAATCCTATTCCATCACTTGTGGTTCCACCCACAGAACTCTGTCCACGGAATTCTGTAGGAACTAGGATTCCCCTGAAAACGGATGCCAGCAACTGCTTTAAAAGCTTAATAGAATTGCCTAAACTGGAATGCTGGGTTTCGTAACTATAGTAGGTGCTGAATATTAGGTCAGCTTCAAGAGTGCCATAAAAGGCTGCCTTAGCCAGTTGGAGACATCTAAAAGATGTCCACAACTCTCCCCTTACTGCAGAGGTTGGGCCACTCACTAGCTCTGGCCTTGGGTCCCAACATAAGTGCCCAAGTGGCAAAATCCATGCATGCACAGCAGTGACATCACAAGTGGCGACTGTAGTAACTGGAGAGGCAAATAGTGAACCCTCTTTTCCTGAACACCTCTCTCTCTGTGCAACAAAAGGAAGTGATGTGCAATTACTTTCTCCCAGCACAGCGCACGCATACAGGAACATCCAAAGCCTATTATGGTTGATAGGAAATGTGGACATGTCTGGGAGTTGTTTTTGCTGGGACAGAAGCCCAAAAAACATTTGACTGTCCCATCAAAAATTGGACAATTGGCAACTATGAAGGAGATCTATGATCATTCCTGCTGCCCCAAGGCCACAGCTTCGGTGGCTTCATGGGAAATCCAAAATGGATTTCCCTCCCCCTAAATGCAGTTGTCATACAAGTTTGTAATGTATTGGAATAATAAAAATAAAAAAACCACAAAAAAAACAAAAAAACACATATACAAATTTAGTTTAAAGTCTAAGGAGCGCAGACTCCAAAAAACAAACAAAAAAAAAAAAACTGGCCGAATAAGAAACCTTACATTATATAAGTGAATTTTTGGTACCAGGTCTCATATTACTATTTCTGAGTAGGAAACAATTGTAAATTGAACTTCTGTAAACATGCCCAATGACATTTTGAAATTGCTAGTGTTCTTAACTTTATTAATAAAAACAGTGAATAAAATGGGAAGAAAGAATAAATAAAAATTTTAAACAAGGTCCATCTCCCATTTTGGTTATGGGACATGTTACGAGAAAATAAACAAAATCTCTCCATGGTTGACATAAAGATCCCCCTTCGCCAAGTAAACCACAATATTTGAGAACACATCTGATTTAAATATAAATAACAAAATAGTTATAAGCAAATGTTCCTAAATGTATTTTTAACCAAGGCTCTAATTCGATTTCTACCATAGCTGCTGTAGCGCATATACAATGATTAAATGTTTATCTTCAAATAGTTAAAGGCTCTTTAGCAGCGCAATGAAATAAAAACTTTCTGGCCGCAACCAAGGGCTAAGCTAATGAAACAGGATGGTTTAGCACATAGCCTAGTGAAAAGTGACCTCTACCACCCCTAATACTGTGAACTACAACTCACATGATACTTAGCCAGCTTGGTAGGTCAAATTGGGAAATATAGTGCACAACCTATGTAATATATGCTTATAAAATAAGTCTTCTTCAAAACTGTCCTCAGAATCCACTAAGAGGAAAAATGTTGAGGATATCCCGGTTTTCATCGTAGGCTTTAACATTGTTTATTGAAAACTTAAGCATCAAATCTTAGACTGCAGCAGTGTCCTGAGAACAGGTTTGATGAACACAGAGCTAACCAATCAGATGATGTTGTTCCCTTTCTCAATAAGCTATTTTGTATTACACAAAGATAATACTGCCTGGAAAGTATGATGAGCATTTTTAGAACAAAGAACATATGGAACACATCATTGGTCTTCAGAGGACTCTGTTGTACCACCTTCCTCTTCTTCCTGAAGGAATAAAAAGTATATTTGTATATTAAAATTGACTTGCTTGAACTGCTCATAGCATATGGATCTGAATTCTAAACTAGTCATAACTCTTCAACCATAGTTCACCTACCTGCTTTGTAGAAGAAGGTCGACCTCTAGCACTACCTGCAGTTGTTCCTTCAGATTTCTAAACAGAGACAAAACAATCTAGGTTACTGACCAGTCTGAACATTTAATAGATTAAGAAAGGCAACAAAAGTAAAGTAACAAAAGTAAAAGCCAATAGATTTGTGAACACTTAGCAGCTCACCAAGTAGTTATGAATTCAGCGGTACATTCTTCAAACTGGCAATTTTGAATTGATGCAAAAATCAACGGGCAAAAATGCATTGCCTGCCAATTTCTTCAAAATACCGACCAAACAACATAAAACAGCCGCACACTCAACATTACCAATGTTAGTGGAAAACACACTGCTCCTACCCCATTAAATTTAATTAGGCTTTTTAGGCTTGTGGACAGAAAAAGAAGTGGCCCCACAACTTGGGTTTAACTTACAGGGTTAATTGCTAAATTAAGAATGCAAAGTGAATTCAATGTGGATATCAAATTTTAGGCTAAAGCAACCAAATTGGAAGCATACCTGACAGATCATTTTTGCAGTTTAGGTTATTTTGGCCGTGAAGGGACACTATAGTCACCAAAACAAGTTTAGCTTTATTAAGCAGTTTTGGTGCATAGATCATGCCCCTGCAGTCTCACTGCTCAATTCTCTGCCATTTGAGAGTTAAATCACTTTGTTTATGTACCCTAGTCACACCTTCCTGCATGTGACTTACAAAGCCTTCCTAAACACAACAAGTAAAGAGTCATCTAATATTTACACTTCATTTATTGCAAATTTTGTTTCATTTAGAATTTATCTCATGCCCTGTTAATAGTTTGTTAGACCCTGCAGGGGGCTCCTATATGTGATTTAAGTTTAATTTACAGAGCAGGAGATAAAAACTAAAAACTGTATGCTTGCTAAACGTGCTTCTGTTGACCAGAAAGGGAAACTATTTCCAATAGTGGACAGAAAAGGTAAAATATTTCTTAATTATTCAAAAATATTACACCAGATTTCTCTATAAACCTATCCAACCACAATATTTTCACAACAGTCAACTCTTTATTCCTGGTACACAAAACAATCTTGGTAACTTTAAAGGACCACTATAGAGCCAGGAAAACAAACTCGTTTTAATGGCACTATAGTATTAATAGGTCCCCCCCCCCACCCTCATGATCCCCCTCCCGCCGGGCTGAAGGGAGAGGAAGGGGTTAAGAACTTAAGGCCTATAGTGTTCCTTTAAGTTATTAGATGGCTATGGCTAGCTTAGCTGTAAGCACAGGAAGGCTGGCGAGGGAGCAATTACCGCACAGGCCATGGTCATGGGAGTGCTGGCAAGGTGTTCCTGGAGTGCTGGCAAGGTGTTCATGCAATTCTTTTGAAAATTAAAATATTGAGTGGTATGTCAGGATGCCTGTACAGTTCTGCAGGAATGAGGCAACAAGCAGGAATTTTAAGGTTTGCTAGCCTTACACAGTGTGGGTTTGTACATTTGGTTTCACTTTTATCAACAGCTTCTTCTCATCCTCCGCAATATTGGTCTACAAGTTATTGCTTTCTCCTGGTGCTCCACCTCCCACTCCCAGCACTTTTTCAAGTTTTTTTTTTCTTTGGCTCTGCTTCTTCTCCCAAACTCCTCTCTGTTGGGGTCCCCCAAGGTTCAGTTCTTGGTCCCCTACTATTCTCTATCTATACAGCCCAGTCCAATGCCCTTTCTCGCCTGGACTACAGCCAGAACGGCCTTTAACCCCTTTAGGTCCAAACTTCTGGAATAAAAAGGAATCATGACGTCACATGTCATGTGCCCTTAAGGGGTTAAACACTGGTATTAGAGAGTCATTTTACTAGGAGTGACATTTCAAAGTTTGAAGAGGTCTTAAAAGCATGCGTGAAAAAGAGAATGTAATTACTGCACATGCCCATACCTCCTAGAACTATCATAACAAAAAGTTACAGTAAACAATACCATAGGGCCCTTCCTATAAATACCTAAACAGAACAGCTTGAATTAAGTACGCCATAAGAGAAGCAGCAAAATTGGTGATGTGCAATCACAGAACACAATTAAAAAATTTGTTTAGTTTTAGGGAGGTAGAACTCACCTTGGTATTTAAAGGTTTCTTGCTGGTTCCTTTTTTAGTGCTGCCTTTAGGACGTCCCCGTGCTCGTTTTCTTGTAGGGGAGCCACTTGACTCCTGTAGCGTTAAAAAAAAAAAAAAAAAAAAAGGCTAAATATTGACTTTTAATATCAACAACCACAGCACTACAAAGGTCAGGTATCTTAAACATAAACACTGATGTTTTATAATTTTTTTTGTATAAAACCTTGAAAATCACCTATAAAAAGGTGTGTTAAGCCTTCTTCATGAGATGCACAATTCTTTATCAAAGATTTAGCAAATTACATCATACTCCAGTTCCATAGGCGTGCGCACAGGGTGTGCCTGGGCACACCCTAATCACACCTCCGTGCTGCACTACCTTTGGGCAGACTAACATGTCGGGTCCTCGGTCGATGACCGAGGACCAGACACAGGAGGGGGCCCGTCGACTTGCCCACAATGCCGCCGGGTGCGAGGCCCCTCCGGTCAGTCTGCCCTGACCGAGATCCAACCTCAGTCTGCAGCTCCACCGGGAGTGAGCTGCAGACTGAGGTGTCTCGTGATCTCCAGCCTGTTAGAGCGTTACCATGGCAATGCTCTGCCTGGAGATCACGAGACTCACCATGTGGTCTGCAGCACACTCCCGGCGGAGCTGCAGACTGAGGACGCCCACTGGACCACCAGGGAAGGTATTTAAACCCCCCTCTGCCCACTGTCACTCACTGCCCCCCGACCTCCCCTCTACCCCCTGTCACTCACTGCCCCCCCACCCTACCCCCTGGCACTGCCCCTCTAACCCCCGTCGCTGCCCCTCCACACCACTAACCCCTGTCGCCCACACAGTGCACCCCTCACAATCACACACCGCACCTATGATATTTGTATACACACACACACACATATATATATATACATACACACACACACACACACACACACACACGCAGCGTGCGTGTTTCTGCTTTAAGGTGCACACCCTAATGCAACAGGCTGCGCACACCTATGTCCAGTTCCATAAGGCAAAGCCAGGACAAACATTGCAGTTGAGGAGGAGAAATGTTTAATTTCTTCTCTTTTCTGTGTTTTAATTCCCTCTATGCTGACTGCCCTACAGCTTAATTTAGTGACTCTGATATCGATTATCATCATCATAATCATCATCATCGCCACTTATATTGTGCCAACAGATTCCGTAGCGCTTTACAATATAATGAGAGGGGGGATTTAGCTATAAATAGGACAATTACAAGAAAACTTACAGGAACGATATAGGACCCTGCTCAAACGAGCTTACAGTCTATAGGAGGTGGGGTATAAAACACATTAGGACAGGAAATAGCAATCAAATAAGTTGGGAGTGAAGCAGAGCTGGAAGAGACAGTAAAGTGCTGCCTATTAGGAGATAGCAAGAGACAGTTATGTGAGGTAGAGGTTACTCTGTGAGGCCATAAGCTTTCCTAAAGAGATGGGTTTTAAGGCACTTCTTAAACAATTGAAGACTAGGGGAGAGTCTGATGGAGGTAGGTAGACTATTCCATAGGAAGGGGGCCGCTCGCGAGAAGTCCTGCAAGCGTGAGTTGGCTGTACGGGTGCGAGCAGCGGACATAAGGTGGTCACGGGCAGAGCAGGGAGGCAGAGAAGAGGCATAACTATGGATCTGTGAAGAGATAAGAGGTGCTAGAATTGTTCAGTGCTGTATAGGTATAGGTTAGCAATTTGAATTGATTCCTATAGGATACAGGGAGCCAATGTGAGGACTGAGAGGGGTGAGGGGACCGACTAGAGAGGAAAAATCAGGGCAATATGGCTTTTGGGAGGACCAATTAGGAGAGGATTACAATAATCCATGTGGGAAAATATTACAACATGGACAAGCTACTTGGTAACATCTTGCTTAAGAAAGGGGCGGATGTGGGCTATGTTTTTAAGATGGAATCCACAGGATTTGGCAACCTACTGGATGTGAGCCTCAAAGGTGAGGCCAGAATAAAGTATGATGCCAAGACAGCACGCTTGCAAGGATGGACTTATGTGGATACCACTAACTTGAAGGGAGAGCGAAAGAGGAGGATCATTATTAGGAGGAGGAAAGACAAGGAGCACAGTTTTGGAGAGATTGAGTTTTAGAAATGGGAGGACATCCAGTCAGAGATGGAAGAAAGGGAAGCAGTGACACGTTGCAGGACAGCAGGGGAGAGGAGAGATATATCTGGGTGTCATCAGTCTGCAGGTGGTAGTTGAATCCAAATGAGGTAATAAGTTTTCCAAGAGAGGCAGTATAAAGAGAAAATAGAAGGGGACCAAGGACAGAGCCTTGAGGGACTCCAACCGAGACAGGACGAGGGGAGGAGGCATCATTAGAAGAGGAGACACTGAATGAGTGTTGGGAGAGATAAGAGGAAAACCACAAGAGGACAGAGTCACAGAGACCGAGTGATTAGAGAGTTTTAAGAAGGAGAGCATGATCAATGTCAAAGGTAGCAGAGCGGTCAAGAAGAATTAGTATGGAGTAGTGGCCTTTGAATTTAGCAGCGATTAGGTCATTAGTAAATTTGTTAAGAGCAGTCTCAGTAGAGTGGAGAAAGCGGAAGCCAGATTGAAGAGGGTCAAGGAGAGGTGGAATTGAGGAAGTGAGACACACGGGTAAAGACAAGTCTTTCCAGAAGCTTTGAGGAAAAAGGGAGCAGGGATATGGGCCGGTAGAGGGGGAGGAAGGGTCAAGAAGTGTTTTTTTTTCAGGATAGGTACTACAGTGGCATGTTTAAGGTCAGCAGGACCAACGCCAGAAGAGAGAGAGAGCGCAGTTGAAGAGGTGTGTTAAGGAAGGCACAAGAAATAACGATAGCTAAATATTCAGACAAACAAATGCCTAAGTAAACAAGATTTTAGCAAAATAAACAATCATTACATTCTTTACCTAAAACAGACAAAGACTAGTCAAATAGGCCTGCCTAGTAACACCTCTAGAGGCAGTCACTCAAAGGGCCACTAAAGTGTCTCCTGTCTTGCAGCACCTACATTCAGCATGGAAGCGGTGCTGAACGTTCCCCATAGTGATGCATTGCTTTAATGCTTCACTATGAGGAGATGTTGATTGGTAATTGATAATCTCAGTTATGGAAGAGAGCCAGCTCCAGCAGCGAGACTGGCACAGCGTTGGAAAAAGGGGAGTAAAGACATAATTCCCATGCGAGCGGAGGGGGGCTGGTGACCTAAACATACACATTCACTGACAGACGGGCACACACAGACAGACACACAACAAGGAACACAGGCAACACTACAAGGTCTGTGATGTTTTCTTTATTGTAGGGTAAAAAAAAATAATAAAAAAAAGCAACATTTCAGCTATATAGAATTGCTGTTGCACTCTGACTTCTGCAGATTGCGGTGTCTGCTATTTTTTACAGAGCACCTCCCAGATAGATGGCCAGATTGTTGATTGGAACCTGAGTGCGGGGTGAATTGTTTCTTGAGACACTGACAGACACAGACAGACTGTCTGAAATCAGGCGATCGGGTCTGTGGAATGCGGGCGGGCGGTGAACAGAGCAGGTTTTTACCAGGTGTTCTGCAAGCTTACACCGGCGCACAGAGAGCCAAGTCAGAATTGAGACAGGAGGAGGGGGGCGATGGCTTGACCAATCCCAGGCACCAGGGCAAAATTCTTAGTCGCCATGGTAATCAGGGATTTGTCATTCATATTGGCCATTTTAACAATCAGGACTATAAGGGAATGTATTTTGAGTTTGTTTAGTTGTACTTGGTGTGTAGAAATTATTAAATGTAAAACTGAAGAGAGGGGGGGCATTTTTTTTTTTAAATATAGTGCCTACAGTGTCCCTTTAATATTGCACTATGTATACATGTAGGATATAAAATAAAAAATATTTTTTTATTATACACTTGATGTATGGGTGCACCTAAAAAGAAAGGGAAAATTGTGGTAGAAGGAATGCATGGCCAAAGGGCTAAAAAGGCCTTGGTCACAAAACACGACACATCTCAAAAAAGTCTTGGTCCTTAAGGGGTTAAACTGCATTACTGAAATAAAACAATAACTTTATATACCTTTTATATAGCATACATTTTTCTTGTATTTGCATAAACATCAATGTTTGTTAGCTGAAGTGGTAAAACAAATACCTTTAAAAATGTAGGCTGCATTGGTTTGCCTGCTTATCTGGGTGATGCGCATCTGGCTTCTGCACAGCTGCAGAGAATTGACATCAGCCAGCCTGGAAATCTTCTTCATGGCTAACTAATGATGTACTAGTGATAATGTTGGAGGTGAAGTTACACCTCTGTCAGCAATATACATATCTCAGAATTTCACAGTGAGAACACGCCAGCGTCCATAGGAAAGCATTATGAATGCTTTCCTATGTGACCGGCTGAATGCGCGCGCAGCTCTTGCCGCGCGTGCGCATTCAGCCGACGGGGAGGAGAAGAGGAGGATCAGAGGAGGAGAGCTCTCCGCCCAGCGCTGGAAAAAGGTAAGTTTTTACCCCTTTCCCCCTTCCAGAGCCGGGTGGGAGGGGGACCCTGAGGGTGGTGGCACCCTCAGGGCACTATAGTTCCAGGAAAAGGAGTATGTTTTCCTGTCACTATAGTGGTCCTTTAAGGGAATTCGGCATTCAACTCTACAACTCATAGGCACCAGGAGTGATACAATTTTATCATCAGTATCTCGATCAATTATTGGCTTCTTTGAACACAGTGCTCCACTTCTTGAGTTTAGGACATACAGTGAGAGAAAAAAAAAAAGAAAAAAAAAAAAAGTATTTGATCCCCTGCTGATTTTGAAAGTTTGTCCACTGACAAAGAAATGATCAGTCTATAATTTTAATGGTAGGTGTATTTTAACAGTGAGAGAGAATAAAAAAAAATTCCAGAAAAACGTAGGTCAAAAAAAGTTATAAATTGATTTACATGTCAATGAGTGAAATAAGTATTTGATCTCCTATCAATCAGCAAAATTTCTGGCTCCCAGGTGTCTTTTATACAGGTAACGAGTTGGGATTAGGAGCACTGTCTTAAAGGGAGTGCTCCTAATCTCGACTTGTTACCTGTATAAAAGACACCTGTCCACAGAAGCAATCAATCAGATTCCAATCTCTCCACCATGGCCAAAACCAAAGAGCTGTCCAAGGATGTCAGCTTGGTGAGAAGGTGACAACAGTTGGTGCAATTATTCACAAATGGAAGAAACACAAAATAACCAAGTCTCCCTCGGTCTGGGGCTCCATGCAACATCTCACCTCGTGGAGTTTCAATGATCATGAGAACGGTGAGGAACCAGCCGAGAACTACACGGGAGGATCTTGTTAATGATCTCAAGGCAGCTGCGACCATAGTCACCAAGAAAACAATTGGTAACACTATGTTGCTAAGGACTGAAATCCTGCAGCGCCCGCAAGGTCCCCCTGCTCAAGAAAGCACATGTACAGGACAATCTAAATTTTGACAATGAACATCTGAATCATTCAGAGGAGAACGGAGTGAAAGTGTTGCGGTCAGATGAGACCAAAAATCGAGCTCTTTGGCATCAACTCAACTGGCCGTGTTTGGAGGAAGAGGAATGCGGTCTATGACCCCAAGAACACCAGCCGCACCGTCAAACATGGGGATGGAAATATGCTTTGGGGGTGTTTTTCTGCTAAGGGGACAGGACAACTGCACCGCATCAAAGGGACTATGGACAGGGCCATGTACCATCAAATCTTGGATGAGAACCTCCTTCCCTCAGTCAGGGCATTGAAAACGGGTCGTGGATGGGTATTCTAGCATGACAATGACCCAAAAACACACAGCTAAGGCAACAAAGGAGTGGCTCAAGAAGAAACAAATTAAGGTCCTGGAGTGGCCTAACCAGTCTCCAGAACTTAATCCCATAGAAAATCTGTGGAGGGAGCTGAAGATTCAAGTTGGCAAACGTCAGCCTCGAAACCTTAATGACTTGGAGAGGATCTGCAAAGAGGAGTGGGACAAAATCCCTCCTGAGATGTGTGCAGCCCTGGTGGCCCACTACAAGAAACGCCCGACCTCTGTGATTGCCACCAAGTACTAAGTCGAAGGGGTCAAATAAATACTTCTCAATCATTGACATGCAAATCAATTTATAAACTTTTCTGACATGCAATTTTCTGGATTTTAATTTTTTTTTGTTATTGTGTCTCTCACTGTTAAAATACACCTACCATTAAAATTATAGACTGATCATATCTTTGTCAGTGGGCAAACATTCAAAATCAGCAGGGGATCAAATACTCTTTTCCATCACCGTACCAGGCCATAAATCTCTACAAGTTGGCCATTTCCGCTGGACATAGTGGTTTGGACAGGTCTCTTGTTGGTGCCATTCCTTTGTATGTTGAATTAAGGATATTCAGTTTGCTCAATATTCAGATGTTAATGTTGTCTTGATCTTTCTTGACTTGCGACCTGCAGAATCTTGAACTTTCTTTTCACGTCTTAAATGCAAAAAGATTTCCATGCTTCTATGTTTTCTCTCCTGTAAGGGTGAGTTGGATGCTCGGAATTTGGATTCTGATGCACGCTCTTACATTCCCAATGAGGTTTGACATCTCAGTTTGAAGAGGTATATGAGCAAGCCGGTCTTTTGGGGAATCCTAATTTGTGCCCGGTTCTGTTCCTGAAAGCATATGATTACAAGGCTTCTCTACAGCCACTGCACTCAGTTTCTACAGCTACTTTGGATCGTGTGGTTAAATGGCTCTTATTATTGTCAGGGATTGAAATTTCTATCTATACATGTCATTCTGTCCGGGCTTGAAGGCTTCAATAGTTGGTAGTTGATTTAAATATATCCTGAAGGTGGCAGATTGGTCCTGAGTCAACTTCCTCTGATTTTTACTTGAGGCCTTTTTGACATTTTCAGGTTATTGCTCAGCTTTGAATGAACAGAATAGGAACGGTTTCTCTAATAAAGTTCCTGGATTTTACCATTTACATGATAAAGTTATATATTTTTTAAGTCTTTATTTTAGCAGTGCAGGCTTGCATGAATATATAAAAGGTTAAGTTTGGTAATTTAGATTACAGAGGTAACATGTAATGTGAAGAAAACTGCACTTAAAAAAAAAAAAGGTAAAATAAAGCTTGCAAGTGAGTAAGGTCAGAAATAAAATAAGATAAGATAACACGAGACTGATAAACTAGGCAAACTGACACCACAAGAGAGAACACAGAGGAAAAGAAAACATTTTTATTTACTGTAAATTTATTTTTCCTGAAGATTAGAGGCAGTGCATATATATATATATCCAAATTTCTTTGTTATTTGACTGAAGATCTGGTAAGAAAGGGACCATTCTGCTTTCTTTAAATGTTGTCGACTTAGAGCGTCTGCCAGCACGTTGAATTCTCCTTTTATGTTAACAGAAATTGACAGAAGGTGGAACTCTGACCACAGCATGATTCTGGAACACAGATCTTCCAAACCAGTTTACATTGTTCCTCCGTGTTTGTTTATATATGCTACTGTTGTAGAATTGACTGACCTGATCTGGACATGTGGATTCTGGATCTGATTCTAAAAAGTAATGAGAGACAGCCTTCAGTTCTTTGTAGTCTTAAATCTTTTACTTGCCAAACTCCTGGTTTCTTCTTTTCACGCAAATGAGCCGAGACCTGAGGAGTCTTAAAATTTTGAACAACTTCATTTGGAAAGAAAGACCTGATTGCTGGAAACGGGATGAGGTCCACCAGAGGAAAAAAAACTTAAAAAAAACTAAAAAAAAAAAAAAAAAACCTCTACAGCGCATGACTGTTGAGTTTCATAGGCCTGTCCAAGCTGTGAAAAGACCCAGCAAACTCATTGCTTCTCTGATGGAGTACAAACTTCTTTCTCTGAGGTTCTGAATAGCCAGAGCAATCTTCAGTCTTCTTTCTCCTGGAAGGAAGATCTTCATAGAGAGTGTGTCTATAAATCAGACCCAGGAACTGAATTCTTTGGACTGGGACTCATTCCGACTACAAAATTTATCAACCATGATTTTTTAGAGAGTCTAAAGCTGTACTGAGGTCTAGATAAAGTTGTTCTTTCGAGTCTACAATCAAAATCCAGTCGTCTAAATAAGGGATGACATTGACGCCTTTTCCCCTTAAATCTGCGGAAACGACTACCAGAATCTTTGTGAACACTCTTGGGGCTGAAGACGGACCAAAGGGAAGAGCTCTGAACTGATAATGTAGAGTCTGACTCTGGAAATTGATAGCGAACCTTAGGAATCTTTTGGGGAGTTCAGAGATGGGAATGTGTAAGTAGGCATCTTTTAGATCCAGAGAAAATCAGCCAATTGCCTGGTTGAATGTGAGTTGCGGACTTTATTGTTTCCATATGAAACTTTTTTAGCATAAACTTGTTGACGGTCTTGAGATCTAGAATGGGTCTGAAAGAATCATGTGGCTTTGGAATCAAAAAGAGTCTTGAATAAGTGCCCAGAAATCTCTTTTAGATGCACACTATGATATACTTTTGAAGAAGCTTTGACACTCCCATTAGAGCCTTTTCTGTCGCAGTAGAGCATAAGAATTTTCTTTTTGGGATCTCCGATAGATCCAGATAGTAACCATTCCTTATCACTGAAAGAATCCAGCGATCCGAGGTAGTTTTTGGCCAGTAATGCAGAAAATGAGTGAGTCTTCCTCCAACAGGAACGGCGTCATAAATTTCTATTCCTTTTGTCAGGGAACTTCTCTTTTCTCCTGTAATCAAACACCTTCCTTTGTTGTAAGTGTTCTTCTGAAATGATCCTCTGAAAGCGGAGAGGTGATCTGTGCAGGGATACTGTCAGGAAGAGAGGGGAATCATAAATCCCTGTTGTAAAGCACAGTCTCTAATCTGGAGGGAAAAAATAAGTTTATATTTTGAGTTCAAGATGCTCGCCCTGAGAGATAGATATAAGTGAATGAGCACAAGACAGACAAACTGAATGAAAGCCGCAAACAGTAGGTAGGAGCATAGACAGTGGCAATAGACCAAATGTGATAGCCTGTGTACATTGTCGATATGGTGAATGCAGCTCACTCAACCTATGCCTGTGACATTCAAGCCAAATCCAGACGGGTGTGTGAGGGAATTTGTGCCACTCATGGCGCCCAAAAGGCACGGAACCACTATAGCCACAGGCAGTAACATGAACCAGCATCCAATGTCCACAGGCCTCTCTTTCCGTCACTAGGAGGAAGCCTCGAAATCCCAGGTGATATTTCACCCAGGTGCATGGGCTACAGACATGTGCATGAACCTTCTCGGTTCCAGCCAAAGGAGGGGGGCTGCGAACAGGAGAGCGGAGGGTATTATTACCGCCCTTTCTACTCTATCTACTTATTTGTTTGTCTTCTTTATGTTAAGTGCATTTAGTTCTTGGGTGGAAATTTTAATCTACTGGCTTGTTTTATTTTCTCTATTTGTACTGTATTTCTTCTGCATTTCTCGATTGCATTATGTTTTTATATGCAATGACTTTGTTCATTTTTATCAGATTGCCTTGATTTGTTTATAACTTTCATTGCCATATTTTTTTTCCTAGCCTAATTTTCTTCATCAACTTGTATTTGTCAGCAGTTTTATTGACCTTTATATCAGGTTCTTGTTTGGATCTAAAGTTTTATTACAGTGGATTCTGTTCTTCAGCATTACAAAAAAAAAAAAACAAACAACAAAAAACACCATTTCAATGCTACTATGGAAATTATTTGGCTATTTTACTTTCTGCAAAAATACAATACAAATGACAAATACCTGTACTTTTTGTTTAAAAGTACATGGCCTACAGCCTAAATCCACTAAACCACAGTCCCGTCACCAAAATCAGCACTAGATAAATACACTCATAGCTGATTCATCCTATGATTAATCATTATAAAAGTAGATCAAAACTAAGATATATACATATATAGATATATACACTGCAGTAAAAAACAAAACAAAAAAAAAACAACAAAACAAAAACAAAAAAAAACAAGCTGTCTCACCCACAATTAACGTGGGAATCCATGAGACAAGAAGTGATAATGCCAATGTGTATTTACAACTGTTGGTTGTTAAGGGATCAGAAGCCGTAATTAAGCAATATGACAGATGGATTCAATGTTTGAACTGGCAAATATGCAATAAAGCAATTGCCAGTTTAATCTGAGAAATCTCATTGATGTACCAGGGGCGCCAATTGTTCCTAGTGTTGTCAAAACCTTCACTAGTGAGGCAAAACAGCACACCCACACATACAAAAAACTGTACCACTTAAAATGCACTTTCAGATAAGGAAAAAGGGCTATGAGGAGATGATTGGCGTTTTGCTGTGCATGCGCAAAACCTCCCAGTGCTTTCCTATGGGAAAGCATCGGCTTGGCTAAGATCATTAAGATTAATGATTTCAGCCATAGAGGCAAGGCCATCCATGGCGTGACTGCACAGCGTGGGAAAGAAGGTGAGTAAAAACACCTTTCCCATGTGATTGAAAGGCTGCCGGTCACCTAAACAGACACACTTACAGACAGACAAACAATCACTGATTTGACACACACAGATACTGCAACACGCAGTTATCCTACATTGAAAAATTATATCCTTGAATATTCTGTTTTTGCTCTGTTCCCCAGCTGTTTAGGGATGCTGGGGCGCTAGTGACATCATATTCTGGGACCGAGCACCACAACATGTGATGGAGCAGAGCAAGAAGATTACAATTCCCCGGCTCCATCCACCGCTCTCAGTCAGCCGGTCACCTCGGGAACTGATCGGGCTGACAAACACCCAGATGCTAGGACACAATTCCTACTCAACATGGCGACTTGGGAGACATTGTAACGAAAAAAACCCATCAAATGTGTCTCACAAATACTCATGTAAAATAAATAGTTAACCCCTTAAGACCGGAGGGCGTACTATTACGCCCTATTTTAGGCGGCTCTAAACGCCGCCAGGCGTAATACTACGCCCTCCGGTCTTTCCCAGGGAGCCCCCCCGCAGCAGATCCTCCTCCTCCGGTGCCCCCGGCCATGTGAGAGTGAGGTCCTCACAATCACATGGCCGGGATAGCTGGCTCTGCATTGCCAGCAGGGGGACTGCCTGTAATGACAGTTAGTCCCCCTGCTGGCTGAAAATAAAATAAATAAATGTTAAAAGTGTAAAAAAAAATAATATATACTTAGATCATATATATATATATATATATATATATATATATATATATATATATATATATATATATATATATATACACATATACATATACACACACACACACACACATATATATATACATATACACTGTATAGGTGTATTTTACTATTTATATATAAATATCAAATTACACGTAGACTGATACTGATTAAAATATATAAAAAAATTAAATATGTAAATACGTAAAAAAATAAAATAAAAATGTAAAAAATATATAGATGTGTGTTATTTCGTTTTAACTGTATTGTGATAATATATATATATATAATATATATATATATATATATATCTCAAAATACACATGGAACAAAATAATATATATATATATATATATATACATACACACACACACACACACACATATATATATATATATATACACACACACACACACACACACACACACTAATTCTACATGTATATTTATGTAATATTTTTTACATAATTGGGTATCTAAAAAAGACTGGACATACCCCATTTGCAATACCTTGGGTTGTCTACTATTGCAAATGGTATGCCATTATGGGTGTAAATTTCATTCCTGGGCTACTATACAGTCTCAAAGGCAACGTAACCAATCTGGTGAATTTCAATTTCAAATGTAACGTGCTATATTTGACCCTGTAACTTCCCAAAATGCCATAAAACCTGTACATAGGGGGTACTGTCTTACACGTGAGACTTTACTGAATACAAATATGTGTATTTTATTGCAGTAAAAGCAAACAGTATTATGACATTGACCGTTAAAATGTCATGTAGAACTAAAAAAATCAAAAAAATCGTATTTTCTCCCATTTTTTTCATATTAAATTATGTTTCATAGCTAAATATTTGATATTAAATGAAAGCCCTGTTTCCCCTGAATGATATATAATAAGGGTGGGTGCATTTACTATGAAAGAGGTGTATTACGGTTGGACAGACATGTAGCGCAAATGCCAGGTTTTGTTTACATTTTGTTTTGTTCACAACGTGTACATTTGGCTCCGTCCTTAAGGGGTTAAATTATGCTTATTTAGAAAGTTATATTAAAGGGTCACTGTAGGGACCGAGACCACTTCAGCTAATTAAAGTGGTCTAGGTGCTACATTGCAGCTCTAAGTCTGCCCACAGTGATTCAATGCTTTCCTATGGGGAGGTCTAATGCGTGGGCGACATTAGCCGTGCATGCGCATTAGCGCCCGCACATTGCAGGCCGTTGGAGTGGGCAGAGCCAGGACCCAGCGCCGAGGGAGCTACGGTGACAGGAATACAGCTTTGTATTCCTGGCACTTATAGTATCCCTTTAAGAAATTAACCCATGGTATATAACTGAAATTCAGAATCATGATGTTTTAGTTTGTACAAGGGTAGTCCTGGCTGGTACAGATTAGCATGTTTTTTCCTAAACAATGTGGCTTTGCTTGCACCTACATCCTACAATTACTCTTCTCTGTCACCAGGTATGAATTTGTGTAATGTAAATGGCATTGACAGATTGAGAATACTAATAATTCATACTAAAGAACTAAATTAGCCTTTCCCAAGCGTAATATAATATATATATATATATACACATATATACACACACACACACTATTGTTCTCACCTGGGTTTTTTTCCGTGGGCGCCCTCTACCACGCTTCTCTGATGAGTCCTCATCTGCCATTACCCCTTTGGGTGAAGATTTTACCTTTGAGTCACTCATGTCTGAATTTCTGGAAGAGAAGAGGAGATAAGTAGATCCTCTTTCAGCTGTGTGAACAACATTACATTTTTATTGCCAGACCAAGAGCAGAGATACCAAAATTTGAAATGGTTAATAGGTCATTTTAAGGGTTAATAAGAGTGTGTTGTGGGGGGGAGGGGGTTCATATAAATACCCTTTTCTATAGCAGAGATTTATATCATTTAGCTGAAAACTGCAAGCTGAATTATCAGCGGACTGATCTAAGAGGTTTGCCATGACATGACAGGTGAACTCCGCCCTTTCATGCGCATTGGAGCGATGAATGTGTATGGCATTTGTGATGGTACCCGTAATTCTTTCGTTTTTTGGGCTGAACAAGAGTAGTGGAAGTTTGAGCGCAGGGCTTTATTTTATGGACAATAACACATAGAACCAAGAATGTCTTTAGAAAGTAGGGAAAGCTTAAATAGGTGTCCTTATTTAGGGATCATACAAGTGCATATCTGAGATGAACAAACTGCAATTGTACCACTACCACAGAGCAGTCAAGGTTATTTAGGCATTGACAATATTTCAAATGGTGACTGAGTATCCTGGGGCTGTTTTTGCTAGGAAGTGAATGAGAATGAAAATTTAATGAGTTGAGAGAGAGAAAATAAAAAGAGCTATGCAATTAAAAAAAAGAGAAAGAGTGGAGATCGGATAGCATGGAATGAAGAGGGCAAACATATTTTTACAAAATAATGTCAAAACGTACACCTAAAAGCCAAGAAGCAAACAAAATCAAAGTAGGTGCAATCTTTTACTCCAGCAGTACCTAACACAAACGATATAGAAATGCACACCAAAAAAAGTTTGCAAAATATATTAGTTATGTAAACATAAGGATAAAATCAAAATAATATAAGTGAAAAATTCAAAAACGGTACTAGATGAATCTGAAGAGCTGAAAAAAAAATATTAAAATAAAAAAGCTCCATTGCCTCAGCAAAGTCTGTTGCATTCATCAGGGCTTAAGGTTCTACCCATATATAAAAAAAAATAAAAAAAAAATAAATAAAGCCAAAGAAGAGTAGGAGAGAGTGAGGTATGTGAAAGGCATACAATAAGGGCAAGGTGTTGGCATTTTTGATGGACTTCATAAAAGCTTTAGACTCAGTATGGCACATACGTCAAATTATTGCAAAGAGGCAATGGAAGGAAACTATATAACACAATGAAGCCTATGTATTAATCTCTCTTTATGTTATTTTTTTTATTACATTTTATTGGTTTTCAAAATATAAAGACATACATAATTCATTCTCTTATAAGTTATATCAAAATTACATACATATTTTAGACTTACATATGTGCATACAATGTGAAGATAATTACATTACCTAAATTATCTTAGGGCAGGGTAGCATAGAGAAGGGAGGGGAGACAAAAAAAAAAACAAAAAAACTCAACTCAGGTTAGCTCTGGGTCTCAACTCCCCATTTATGATGTCGACCCTAAGATATTTAACCAATTGTCCCAGATACATACTTTTTCTCCTTTGACACAAAAATTAGAGGCAATTTCCTGTTCCATTTTGCACTGACATTTGACCCGCTCTTTAATTTTATGCCATAATTCAACCTTAGAAGTTTTCCAGTCTGTGGCAATAGAGCCTTTGAAAGCTAATATATGGATCAAAAACCATCTTTTGCTTTTCAGTAGAGGTGGTAATTTCAGATGTAATATCGCCATCTCTTCCATCCACACCTGTTTCAATCCGAAGAGTTTATTAATATATTCAATGGTCTGGATTTTTATTTTTTAAATCTGTGGATTTTAAGCGTTTGAGAATTTAGCCACCTGGCAGGGTTGTGATCTGAATTGAAAAATCCAAACATTGTTAAGTGATTCCCGATGTTATTTCCCCCCCTTCTGTCCCATAGTGTACTCCTCCGCCCCCCTCCAAAGTGCAGTATTGTTGACTTTTCATGTTATCATTACTATCTTTCATTGCGATAATCATCTGAATTGTCAATGCAAGCATGTCTGTTAAACTATGCACTACAAAAATAAAAATAAAAATTATTCAGCAAATTTGACCCGTTTTCGCCCGAAATGGGATAGGCCCATTTTCGGTGCATCCCTACCTGTAAGTTTGAAAAAAAACCATAAAACCTGTACATTAGGGGTACTGTTGTACTCAGGAGATGTTGCTGAACACATATTAGGGTGTATTTTATCAGTAACACATAACAGAAACTGAGAATCCATGCCTAAAGTACAATGTGTGTGAAAAAAAGCACACAAAAAAAAAATTACTACCCAAAAGTTTGACAAAGACTGGTGGTAGAATGAGAGCATGGAAAGTGTTAAAATACCACCATTTGAAATACCCTAGGGTGTCTTCTTTTCAAAAATATATGGTTTGATGGGGGAAAATTACATTTCAGAAATGTCCCAAATAGGACATGGGTGCATGATAACCAGATGTGAAAATTCCATGTTGGAAAACTGGAATGCACACCCTCCAAATAAGGTCTTTTAGCTAGGGATCGACAGATATTGATTTTTTTTAGAGCCGATACTCTGAACTTTCAGGCAGATATTCTGTACATTTACCGTATTTTTTTTTTGCACATTTTTTTTTAAAATTAATTAAGTGGTAAATGCACAAAATATACATGCCAGTCAGATTTTTTTTTCTGTTTTCAAGAATATTTATATAAGTGTGTGTAGTGGATGCAGTGAGAGTATTTGATTAGTAAATGCAGTGTGCGTGTTTGTGTAGTGGATGCAGTGTGTATAAATATGTGCGGTAGGAACTCTCCCCGCTTTCCCTTAGTGCCCCCCCATTCCCTTCTCTTTAGTGGTCACCCTCCACCCCAGTGTTCCTTTTCCCATCCCTGTACCTTAGTGTCCTCCCTTAATGTTCCTCTCTCACCCTCGCCCTAGTGTTCTTTCCCCCCCCCTCCCCTGTCCCATAGTGTTCCTAACCAACCCCCTTACACAGTGTTCCTTTCCATCCCCCTGTCCCACAGTGATCCTCAACACCCAGTGCCCCACTCTCTCTCTCTTTACCCCCACTCCTCTCTCTCTCTCTTTTACCCCCACCACACACACACACACACACACACACACACACACACACACACACATTCTCTCTAAGAATTCGTCGGAATATCAGCCGATAAGATCGGCAAAACCAATAATGTTGAGGTGCTTGTGGTTACAGAGATGTTAGCAGAGGTTAATGGGGTCAACAAGCGGCATGCTCCGCATATGGGTGGTCTGTCGTTCGGTAAATTATTCGGTATTCGAACTGGGCAAAGTTAACATATGTGGTGGATGTATTTCACTGAACAAACAGGCGAAGGGAACAAAGAGCTGTAAAATCCAGGGACAGGGAGGTCTGTCACAATGTATTCTTAAAGGACCACTATAGTGCCAGGAAAACATACTCGTTTTCCTGGCACTATAGTGCCCTGAGGGTGCCCCCACCCTCAGGGACCCCCTCCCGCCCGGCTCTGGAAAGGGGTTTAAACTTACCTTTTTCCAGCGCTGGGTGGAGAGCTCTCCTCCTTCTCTCCTCCTCCGTTCCGCCCGTCGGCTGAATGCGCACGCGCGGCAAGAGCTGCGCGCGCATTCAACCGGTCACATAGGAAAGCATTCATAATGCTTTCCTATGGACGCTGGCGTGCTCTCACTGTGAAAATCACAGTGAGAAGCACGCAAGCGCCTCTAGTGGCTGTCAATGAGACAGCCACTAGAGGCTTTGGGGGAAGGCTTAACCCATTAATAAACATAGCAGTTTCTCTGAAACTGCTATGTTTATTAAAGAAATGGGTTAACCCTATCTGGACCTGGCACCCAGACCACTTCATTAAGCTGAAGTGGTCTGGGTGCCTAGAGTGGTCCTTTAAAAGGTGTGTCAAATAAAATCACCAATTATTAAATTTTATTAAAATTTGGCATAGATTGGTGGTAAAATGGTTGCATGAAAAGAGTCATAATACCCCGAGTTTAATACCTTAGGTTCTTCTTTAAAAAAAAAAAAAAAAAATAATAAAAAAAAATAATAAATACATACATGTGATATATTCAAGGATTCCTGACAGATATCAGTTACAATGTAACTTGTTTTAATTTTGAAAAATAAAAAAAAATAGTTTGGAAATGGCAAAGTGCTACTTGTACCTTTTGCTCTATAAACTTTAAAAAATAATAATAAAAAAAACAAATAGTATTTCTAAACTCACGACAAAATTTACAAACTATTTAACACATTTTTTTTTGGCAGTTTATAGATGCGCAACAGATTTTGGGGTTCAAAGTTAGAAAAAGTGTTTATTTTTTTCATCATTTTATAATTTAGGATTATTATATGATGAAAATAATGGTATCTTTAGAAAGACCATTTAATGGCAAGGAAAACTGTAAATATGTGTGGGTACAGTAAATGAGTAAGGAAAATTACAGCTTAACACAAACATCGCAGAAATGTAAAAACAGCCCTGGTCCGAAAACGGTAAGAAAATTGAAAAACGGTCTAGTCACTAAGGGGTTAAAGCACTGGTGGAAGTACCACAGTCACAGGAGTCGCAGCTGCGACCAGGCCAGTCATTCCAGGGGACCCGGCCGCCCTGTCGACCCCTGGGACTGGGGTGCCTGCCAGCAATTTGATGCGTCCCTGACCGAGTGGATAAACCGCCGGGGCCGCATTGAAGGAGCCCATCGGGGCCACCCCAGTCAGCTCTGTGGCACAAGCCCTCACTTCCTCCCAGCCAACAGAGCGACGCGCAGGAAGAGAGGAGGGAGTCAGAGTGGGAGCTCTGACTCCCATCAGCATGAGGCAGCCACTGGACCCAGGTAAGTCACTATTTTTTTTTAAGTGTGTGTGTGTGTGTGTGTGTGTGAGAGAGATAGAGAAAGTCTGTGTGTGTCACTGTGTGTATGTGTCTGCATGTGTATCTATTTGTTTGCATGTGTGGGGGGTGCAGGGATGTATGGGGTGGGAGGGGGTAGACTATGGGGGGGGATAAGTCACTGTGGTTTGACTGTTTGTGATTTTATTGAGGTTTCACACCAATGTTATTGTGGTGACCCTATGGGCTGGTCCCAAGGGAAATACAGGTTTAGACAGTTCTTCTTGATACCTCTAAACATAGCCTTGTCATTGGAGGGAGCTGTTATAATCACACTGGGGATTGCTTTGCTCTGCATACTCCCTTGAGCTTTTAATCACTTAGCTCTTTTAAGAGCTGTTCCTGTTACGCTCTCCTGGAGGAGAGGTCTTCCCCACACGGTCCTGGAGGACAGAAGCCGATCCAGGGTGGACAGAAGACGGCAAGGCTCCAGTTAAGCTACGGCGGTTGTGGAGTCTGCGGTGGTTGTGGTGTCTGCTGCACTGCTTGGAGTCCTCAGGAAGCGCTAGGAGCATCCGTCAACGGAGGGTACTCGGTCGGAGTACATAAGGCTTCTCCACTAACTCATAATGGGAGCACAGGGTCATCCAGTAAATTACTTAAACTAATGGTAGCTTTATTAAACGGCTTGTTTTAGCCCTGGATTTGCTGTGACCCCAATCTTGAATAAAGTAAATATACCACGGTGAGAGTAAAAATACTATTGGTGGGGATGTCAGAGACCAATAGACAATATCTAAGAAGTAATATACAGTCCTAACATTAACTGTCCAGCCATTCAGCAGTTAGAGAGTCAGTAGATGGGCGTGCTAATTTAGGATGACGTAATCATCCCTTTCCAGCCTAAAATTTAACCCCTTCAATGCTGAACAAAAGAGGAACTGGTTTGAGATTTTAACAGACTAAAGTTGTGTCAGCCTATATATATTAAACATTCAGTTTAGAGGTAACACCATCACTACTGACAGTATAAGTTAAATCAATATGGTCTCAATTAGTTACAAATATTTAATAGATGTAAATTATACAAATGGATTCTAAATTTTACATAATAATATTTTCACAAATGATTGAATAAATATGTAAACATCTCACGTTCCTCCATCTATTCTTACAGGTATAAACATGTGTCATAAAGAACTAGATGGAGGCGAAAGGCAGAGAGTCACTGCGGACAGATTGTACAAGTACCTTAATATACGTACAGTACTGCTTAATATCGGAACACTATTTGGTGGTCAAAAAAGCAATTAAGAGTGGCATATCTGAATAACGAACCTTATCCCCAGTATGATCAATCCAGTATGGGATAAGTGTTACATGCCAAGTATCAATTATGGATATAGTTTCAATAGGTAATGTATCCAATTAAGACACCTTCTAGTTTTCCTTATCAGGTAAATAGCAACAGTATTGCTGATCCATGAATGCGAAAAATATATAGCCTTTCTAAAGGCTGGAGTGTCTATATTGGTGCACAGATCCTAAGTGGTGTTCCCTTAGGTATCCGATTGTTTGTATTAACACAGCCGTGGATAAGAAATTCTAGATTAAAACGGACCGTGCAATATTCCTAATGGCAGACAAGTAATGCCGAACTTACCTTTCTTTAAACGATTCCTCTTCTCTTCCTCTCCCAGGATCTGTTCTTCATTTCTTCCGGTCTGCTCTAGTTTTCTTTAAAACATAAGACAAAAATAGTGACTATTTGTCTTATGGAAGTTTCCTACGCCTGACCATCTCTGACCAGCGGAGGAGCAAACTGTGTTTCCTTCGTGGTGGTCAGAACAATTTTCCCACAATTCTCACCTTTCCTCTGTGTTCCCGCGAAGCCTCCTTTCACTTTTCCCGAACGTCCTGTCATTTAGACAGAACGCCGGCAAAACTACCGAATTGCGTCCTAACACAATGAGAACAATTTCTCCATTTGTGTTAGGACGTAATTCGGGACTTTGTTCGTATCGGAATTTCATTCATAGGAATAAAACTTTGATCCTATTCTTGCCGCGGCTGATCTTGCAGCCGCTTGGTAGATAACTCCCTAATTCCCATGGTATTAGGGAGCCATCTACCAAAATACTTAATGAGTACAGAGACCTAAATTGGTCTTTCAGCAAAACTTACTAATACTAAGTAAAAGGAAGTTTTCACAGACGGGTCAGCGCTGAATAAAGTCACAAATAGAATTTGTTATAGGGCAGCACACAACAAAAGTGGTTCCCTCCTAATACCCCTCAATTAGCAATAAGAGAGAGATGTAGAACAAGGTTGCGCCTAATATAAATTGGAATATACCAAAAAGTTATATTTACCAGAGATAAAAAAAAAATAAAATATTATATATATATATATATATATATATATATATATATATATATATATATATATATATATATATATATATATATATATATATATATATATATATAGATTTTATTTTTATTTTTTAAAGAAACAGCCAAACTTGATAGGATTAAAACTTTGAGGGTTGGGTTCTTGTCGTTCCAGAAGTACATGCAAGACACAAGAAGAGAAAACAGGGACTCCAATGGTGCAGTAAATAATGTGATATGTATACAAAATTGCATAAGATATATTCTACTCACATTTACCAGAGCTATATCCAGCTCTGGTGTGTATAGCGTGAAGTGAAATAGTCCCCACTTCTGGGATATGTGTGGTATGCAGTTTCTCCAAATATTTCCAATGGTAGTAATTCCAAACCGAGAAAGTAAAAATGGCAAATATAGTGCTCATTGTAGCAAAGAACTTTAAAATAATATAAAATTGAGATGTACTCACATTTCTTTGAGCAGGCTCACTGCTCGATGAGTAGGGCGCGGGTGGTATATTCCCCACCTAGGATTCTTTTAGTCCTTGCCTGAGATAGTAGAATCAGGGTGCCAGGTTTAAAAAAAATTCCTTTATTGGTACAAATAAATAAAATATATATCTACATTTTTAATCCTATCACGTTTGGCTGTTTCTTTTAAAGACTTTTATACTTTTTTTTTTAAATTTCGGATACCTATATTTTATTTATTGGATATTTTAGGTCTGGTAAATATAATTTTTTGGTATATTCCAATTTATATTAGGTGCAACCTTGTTCTCCTTCGCTTAATCTTAATACTAAGTAAAGATTACTTGGTATTAGTAAATTCTGCCTCTACTTATTGGGCAGACTAGATGGGCCGAATGGTTCTTATCTGCCATCACATTCTATGTTTCTATGTTTCTATGTTACTCGCTATATCGCTAATAAACTGTTATTCATACATAAAGACTGTGCATTTGATATTCCCAAAAGCGACCGACCTGTCACAGCACTCTGATTGGTCTTCTTGAAACCAGAGTGATCTGTGTCATTTTTACACAGCGTATAAAATGGCAGCGCTCTCGGGGATGGCCGAGCCTCGCCGACCACTCACAATCTTGTATTGATCTTCTTTTCCTTTAACTTACCACATTACGTTTGCATTTCATTTTGTATATAGTTTCTGGTCCGACAGTATATTTTAGGGATGCACTCTGGGGTCAGGCCCACTTTAGAGGCCCCCATTCACCAAGGGCGGCACTGGGGCAGCACAATGCCATTAACCACACCTGGCCCAAGACGGACTGACCCAGGGGCTATCTGCGTCCCCACAGGCCCTGCAGCAGGGACACTGCAAGACCACACACTACAGTATGTTTTACAGTATGGCCCTGGCAAATCGCAGCAGAGCCGGTTAGAGCAGTGGAGCAAGCACTGCAGTATATTAATTACAGGCAATTCACTCATTAACCATAAATCTTAAAACAGCTACTTATCCATTGCAAATGTGTTCCTATGCATGACAGTAGTACCTTTTAAAATTGTGCGGACTCCACTAACTGCTTTCAAATGTGAATCCAATATACACGTAGTTTACCTTTTAAATGCATTTTTTCCATTTAATAACTGCTAACCTGCAAACCATGTTTATAAAGTCCGACTACGATAGCATAGCAGAACTAGCATTAATGACTAATCGCCTGTCTATACCATGGTATGTTAGCTAATCTTACTACATCAATATGTATATTTAAGCATAACCAACAAAAAAAATGTGTGAATTCTCATGCCAATGTTAAAATGTTTTGTATCTTGCAATACGCTGTTGTGGCGACTGTCAACAAAATGTACCTACCTGCACAACAAAAATAAAGAATAAAAAAAAAAATAAAAAAATAAAAATAAAAGGCAGCGCTCTCTGATTGGTTGGATTTCAAATTGAAAGCAACCAGAGTGTTAGGAGTCATTTTAAACAGTGTGGGAAAATTCCAAAGAACTGTCCCACACTGTGTAAAATGACACAGAGCTCTCCGATTGGTTGGATTTCAAGCCAGAGTGCTGTGACAGATAAATGTAGAGACTTACCTGTCAGTCTCTTCATTTACCTGTCAGAGCACTGATTGGTTGGCTTAAAGCCTGAGCCTAATTGCAAGGCGTGGGAAGGCTTTATAATCCTTTCCCCACCCTGTGGAGCTTAGTCTGCGCCGTGCACTCCATGGTTGAAGATTAATTTTTTTTTTGGCGCTCAGGATTTTTATAAGTTCGATGGGTATTATGAATTTTTATTTGGCCTTTTTTGGGGCTGACAAATTAAGATTTTAGAAAAAAAGACATCATATGGTAAAATGGTTTTATTTATTACATTTTTTTTTTTTTTTATAGGTACTTAGTTCTTTTATTCCCCCCCTCACTATTTTTAGGGTGAGGGGGGTAGGTAGGGGTTTATTAATTTTGTTTTGGGTAGGTGTAGGCGGGGGTGACTAGGGGCTTGGGAGTAACATTTTTATTTAGGGCACAAACTTACCACTGGAAATAAAGCACACTTTGCTCCTCCGCTGGTCAGAGATGGTCAGGCGTAGGAAACCTCCATAAGACAAATAGTCTCTACTTTGTCTTATGTTTTAAAGAAAACTAGAGCTGACGGGAAGAAATTAATAACAGATCCTGGGAGAGGAAGAGAAGAGGAATCGTTTAAAGAAAGGTAAGTTCGGCATTACAGTGCCGCTTTAAGCAGCATGATCTATACACCAAAACTGCTTCATTAAAAGGAACACTATAGTGTCAAGAATACAAAACATGCATTCCAGAAACTTTAGTGGTAAACTTACTATTTAGGTCCTTGTCCCTCCATCTGTTTATAGGGTACCTACAATTTGTGCTCTTTTGAAACAGCATAAAATGTAATCCATACATTGATTTAGAGAGATCTAAAATAGATCTTTTTCCCACAATTATTTGTTATAGATACTATGCTGAAGAATTGAAGACAAGGGAGATCAGAAGGCACGTTCGCACGCAGTCCTGCTGTCCAAACATAGCAACTGCAGCACATGAGCTAGGGTTGCAATGATAACCTCCTAACTGACACTACTAGTGTTGGCTAGGGAGTACAGAAACATCACTCCATTCAAATGCTGGCAATGAAGCCAACATTTCAGCATCACAGAGGTGTTTTGCACTGCTTGGGGAAGGGTCAGCAAGCGGGCCAAATTGAAGAAGAATTAGAGGGACAAAGGCTGGACCAGAGTTGGATATTACCAAAGAGCATCATCCACAAAGCTCAGAACATTGTAGCACTGGACCAGAGATAAGAGGAGTAGATCTCAGAATGTTATTCATAGGTAAAATATTCCACTCAAAAGAGATAGATATAGATATAGATATCTCCTCACAGATTCCTGTCAGACCACACAGGGGAACATTAAGAGGACAGTCACTTCTGAAGATTTTTAATGTTTACTTAGATTTAGCAAATATTTATTTTAGGGAAACAAAAGAAAATTAAAATGTAGAAATTCACACCTTTTTATCCAGCAAATGGGAACCTCTAGGGCTGGATTAACGTAGGGGTGATGAAGCTACAAAAAAAAAAAAAAAACCACTTCTCTTAGGTTTGCAATCTGACTGGTATTTTACCGGCACAGATGGCATTTGAGGCTGCCTGGCCATGTCCGTATTGCAGTAATACAAATGCAGATAGATTACTCTGCAATACTAGCACCGGCCAGTAGGGGTCACTGTGTGTGGAGAGAGGCAGGGATAGGTTACAGCATATCCCTGCCTCTCTCTACTCACTGATCCGTGGGGGAGCAGCTACACAGCACTGAGAGTTCGGACAGCAGCTCCCTGCCTGCAGAGACAAACTACAGCTAAGGGAAGTGAGGGTATTTTTTTCCTCAAGAAAGGTGGCAATCCTGACTACTCTTCACATACTCTTGCTTAAAAGGAACACTATAAAGGTCAGGAACAAAAACATGTATTCCTGACCCTATAGTGTTAAAACCACCATCTGGCCCCCCTGTACCCCTTTTGCCTCCCTAAATATAGTATAATCTTACTATTCAAGTCTGCATCTGCTGGCTCTGCCCCTGTCTGCCTCTAAACGAACTGACTGCTGACATCATCAGAAGTGGTGGTCTGAGCCAATTACAATGCTTCCCCTTAGGATTTGCTGATGCTGTCAAGGGGCAGAGCCAGCACAAGTCAAAAATAGCCCTGGTCAATCAGCATCTCCTCAGAGAGATGAATTGAATCAATGCATCTCTATGAGGAAAGTTCAGTGTCTGCATGCAGAGGGTGGAGACACTGAATGGCAGTGCTGCACACCAGGCAGTACTGCCCCAGGAAGCACATCTAGCAGCCATCTAAGTAGTGGCCAGTGGAGTTATCCCTAGGCTGTAATGTAAACAGTGCATTTTCTCTAAAAATACAGTGTTTACTGCAAAAAGCCTGAAGGGAATGATTCTACTTACCAGAACAAATGCAATACGCTGTAGCTATTCTGGTGACTATAGTGTCCCTTTAAGTATGGAAGCAAAACTTGTGTGGACTGGCTGACAAAATTAGTTAAGGTAATGCAGACTTTGGTCTCTCTAACACTGTGGCATGTCCCCTTTCTTCTACACTCACTACATACACCTTTTCTCTTTCCCGGACTATATACCAGGAGCTTCTGCCTGCTAGTAAGACGATAAGAAGACAAGTGGACATGTGAGTGCTAGAGGACAGTCCTTAGAAAGCTTGGAGTAGGCACATCATTTGATGCATTTATGTCAAGCTCAGGGTGCTGTCTCCATAATATGCTCTTATTTGAACAGCCTGCATGATTGGCAGCCAGCCTGACATGCATTCAGACATTCGCCCTTTTTGGCAGTTCTGGTCAAGTGATTCGCGTCAGTGGCCCATGCTTTTACCCTTCTCATTGACTTCCTGCTTCACTGGACACTGCTGCTAAGGGGTATGGATTTACTTGGAAAGCATAAATTAGAGAGAGATATTAGCATAGGGTATGTGTTTTCTTATAGCTGCAGCCTTTGAGTTTCCCTCCAGCACCATCTCCATCAGATACATGACGCTTGGGAGGTATAGTTGTTTTAGTGTTTTTGGTCGATAAGATTCTGTAATTAGGCCCATCATAATTGTCAGCACCAGGCCCACTGGGCTCTTAATCTGGCCCTGGGAACCTCCACCTTAGCTCTCTGTCAGTAATTGCTATAACATCTATTCTTTGCATCTGGTAATCAGAGTAAATGTGGAGAAATTAAACAATGCTTTTATTTCTCCTCTTCATCATTGTTTGCTCTGCCTATACCTAATCTGAATGGAATTATTATTCAACATGCTTTAACCCCTTAAGGACCAAACTTCTGGAATAAAAGGGAATCATGACATGTCACACATGCCGTGTCCTTAAGGGGTTAATAGAGATTACAAACTCCGATGTTACTAAACAGGCTTTTAAAAGAAACACTACAATGTTCGGAATACAAACACGCTTGTCTAGTATGTTAACCCTTTAAGGACACTGGACGGAAATTTTCCGTCATTGCAGCACTCCCCTTAAGGACGTCCAATATTAAAATTAACCCCTGATTGCCACAATTGTGGCAATCGTGGGGTTAATCTTCCTGTAGTGTGTCTTTATATTGGAGGCACACTACCATGGGCAGAGCGATCACACATGCTGCAGTGAAACCTGATCTGTTTCCCTGCAGCTCCTTGTGAGCTGTGAACTGCAGAGAGACATATTAGTGCTGATCTGTCTCTGGCTGTATAAAAAGCAAACAGTTAGTTACAAAATTCTCCCCCCCCCACCTCTTTCAAATAAAATGTAACCCCTTCCCTGCCCTTTGATCACTGCCTACAGTGATCAAAATACAGATCACAGTATTTCACTGTGATTTTTTTACATTTATTTTTTTAAACAACCCCTGAGTAGTGATGCCGTGAACCCGAAATTTTCAGTTTGCGAAAATGTTCGCGAATTGGCGAACCGCCATAGACTTCAATGGGCAGGCGAATTTTAAAACACACAGGGACTCTTTCTGGCCACAATAGTGATGGAAAAGTTGTTTCAAGGGGAGTAACACCTGGACTGTGGCATGCCGGAGGGGGATCCATGGCAAAACTCCCATGGAAAATTACACAGTTGATGCAGAGTCTGGTCTTAATCCATAAAGGGCATAAATCACCTAACATTCCTAAATCACAATGGATATGGATTGACACCTGACATATGACATATTGACACCTTGACATATGGATTGACACCTGGATACACACTGACAGAGCAGAATAGAGACTGTTCCTCCTACATAGGGTCACTTGGCAGATATGGATTGACACCTGTCCTCAGAGATCATGATACACACTGACACAGAGCAGAATAGGGAATATTCACTAAATGCCAAACATTGATATACAGGGGAATATTCAGTAAATAAGGATAAGGGGGGACCTACTGTCCTCCCTCCCGGCCCCCATAAATCTCAATGGGGGGAGGGGGGAGGAACCTACGGTCCTCCCGCCCGCACCCGTGAGCGGTGGGTGGGGGCCATCAAAATAACGATGGGGGGACCTACTGTATGATGTAGTATCGATCAGGTAGTGTAAGGGTTACGCCCGCTTCAAACTCCCCGTTTAACGCACCGCAAACAGTCCATTTGCACAACCGCAAACTACCCATTTGCACAAGGTTGGATACCAAGCTAGCCATGTCCCGTTCCTTGTCCTCACTGATGTCATTGAAGGTCTCTTCCTCCACCCAGCCACGTACAACACCAAGGGTCCCCGAAAGGTGACAACAAGCCCCCTGGGACGCCTGCTGTGTTTGGTCTTCCAGCTCCTCAAAGCCACCTTCCTCCTCTGACTCCTCTTCTTCAGACTCCTCTCTCTGCGTTATTATAAGGTGTGTTAAGTAGTATTATTCCTATCAGTTTAATCCCTGTTACGTCCCCTATCCGTTGATGTGGAGCAAGACGCAGCAGCAGAAGAGAAGAGGACTCAGCCGAGGAGGTTATGGAAGAAGATGGAGTAGAGGAGGTGGCAGCAGGCCTGCCTGCAAGTCGTGGCGGTGTCACCAACTCCTCTGCAGAGCCACGCATTCCATGCTTGGCAGCCGTCAGCAGGTTTACCCAATGCGCAGTGTAGGGGTGGCCTGCCTCTGCCTGTCATTTTTTTTTTTCCGATTAGTGGTACTATGGTGCAAGCTACTGTGACACCAGATATGAGTGGCACTGTGAACTGGCAGAGTACACGCTGTAGGGCTGACACACCCGCTTTGAGACAACTAACTGCTATTCAATCTATAACAGTGAAAAAAGTTTTTGGGTTTATAAATGCACGCTATTGTGACACCAGTGAGTGAGTGGTGGCACTGGGCACAGTATCCACTGTGAGCCTGACACAGAAGCTGGCAGGCAGGCAGGCAACTGCAATTACATTACACAGAAAAAAAAAAGCAGACTGATGTTCTAGCCCTAAAAAGGGCTTTTTGGGGTGCTGTCCTTACAGCAGAGATCAGATGAGTCCTTCAGGACTGTAGTGGACACTGTATACCCTAACCTAGCTATGCATTTCCCTATCTAATCAACAGCAGCTACACTTTCCCTCCTCTCACTAAGCATGCAGCTTGAGAATGAATGTAAAATGGATGCCTTCCAGTAGGTGGGAGGGTCTGCTAGGGAGGGTGTGCTGCTAATTGGCTGGAATGTGTCTGCTGACTGTGAGGTACAGGGTCAAAGTTTACTCAATGATGACGAATAGGGGGTGGATTGAACCGCGCATATGTTCGCCCGCCGTGGCGAATGCAAACATGCTATGTTCGCCAGCGAACCGTTCGGTGCATCACTACCCCTGAGGGTTAAGATATTTATTTTTTTAATCCTCCTCAGGGGTTAAATGTATTTATTTAATTCATTTAAATATTTTAAAATATTTATTTAGCTAGGGTGGGTAGAAGTTAGTGGGGAAATTGGGGGATTTACGGTTAGGGGTTAAAAGTGAAAAAAAATAAAACCTTTTGAAAAGTTTAAACAAAGTTTTAAAATAGTAAAATAAGTTGTTAAAAGCTAAAAAACTTGGTGCAGGCTAGCAAAAAAAATGATACCACGCTAAAGTTTTAAATATGCCTTTTGAAATACCCTCGGAAATAGGGTAGTAGGAAATAGTATGCCTTTGTGAAGTAATTGGAAAACACAACCCAGCATAACAATTCTAACTTGAATGGCTGTGTCTCAAATGTGCCCCTTCAATGTTGTCATATACCTGGTAAAGGTACATACGGGGGTATTACTGCACTCAGAAGACATAGCGGAGCAACATATGATTTATTATACTGCTGTAGCACATATAAGGTTTGCAAAATATATATTACAAACTCATTGAGAATGTCAAAAAGGCATAAAAAAAATGCTTATTACCACTACACTTGGTATAAGCTAGCGGAAAAATTATTTCACACTAAGGTTCAAAACACGTCTTTTGAAATACCCTAGGGTGTCTTCTTTAAGAAATGTTATGCCTTTATGGGGTAGCTGGAATAATTAACCTACAAAAAACCTCCAAAGTGGGGTATGGACACAGCGTAAAAATGTAAAGTTTGGGGATATTGCTGTGCTCAGACAACATAGCTGAGCAAGATAGTATTATATAGCCGTAGCACACATAAGGTTTGCAAAATATACAGTACAAACTCACTGTGTGTCCAAAAAAAATAAAATAAAAAAAAGCTCTTATTACCACTACATTTGATACAAGCTAACGGAAATACCCTCGGGCGTCTTCTTTAAGAAATAGTATGCCTTTTTGGGGTAGTTGGAAAAAGCAGCCTGCTAGCATATTTAAAAATAGAATACGGACCCATTAAAACTCTCCATGTAAATATACACTTAAAAACCTTTCACAGCACTGTAACTTCATGAAATAGCGTCTAGGTCATACATTGGGCTTATTGTTTTACTCAGAAGAGGTAACTGAGCACACTTAGGGGGAATTTATGACAGTGGCACTTATTAAATGTAAGAAATACCCAGCAAAAATGCAACATGTATGTAAAAAAAAAATTCTCACCACAAAATTTGAAATAAATTGGTGAAAAAATGGTGGCAAGTTATATGCCTAATAACATACCCAGGAGTGTCGGCTTTCTCAAATGGAAGGCTTTTGTGGGGTTACTTGAACAGTCAAATTGCTATAATGCCACAAAATCAGACATATGACCATCTATGAAAATTCCAACTATAGAAACTGAAACAGCATGGTCTCCTATATAGCATTGTAGCTTCACAGAATAGGGGCAAAGGTATACAATGGGGGTATCGTTTTACTCAGCAGATGTAGCTGAACACAATATGGGGTTCTGTACAGGGATAGCACTCACTAGGTTTACAAAATACACTTTACAAAAACCTTGTAATATGTGTATATGCCAAAATAGAGAAAAAAATAAAATGTTACTCCAGTATTTAGCAGAGATTGGCGGTGAAATGGCTACGCAAAAAGTGTCAAACTAACCTTAGGTAAACAGCCTGTGATGTCTACTTTATATAAATATATACTTTTGTGTGACAATTTTTTTTCCTGTAATGGGTAGTAAACTTCCAAGACAAACATACCAACTTCTAAAATTGTTTCACATTGAAATTTTATTTCAGACCTTATGTACTTTGTAAAGCAAGACACATAAATGAATTGATTTTGAATTACTTTTCCTAAGCTGGACATATAATGCACACATTATTATTGCCAAAACTTGGGGAAAAAAAGCATTTTTGTTTTTCCCCCACATTATTTTGCATTTTTTTTGGTAATAAATTAGAATTTATATATGTGTATGTCACATCAATTAAAGTCCTTTTTGTTGTCTAAAAAACGGTATATGAGTTGGTACAATAAATGAGAGAGATGCAAATTGCATTTGAACACAAACAGCAAAAAATGCAAAAATTGCTTGTGTCCTTAAGGGTATGTCCAGCTTCTGAAGCTGTGTCCTTAAGGGGTTAAGGTGACTTACCAACACCTGCAGAAAAAAAAATAAAAAAAAATAAAAAAAATAAAGTTAACTTGACTTTTCATCCTCCCAGACCTAATCTTTGTGGGGAAGCTTTGCCTCCTTACCCAAGATCATCAAAATTGATTATCTCTGCCAATTAATGCTTTCCCATAGTAAAGCATTGGTTGGCAAGTGTGGTTGTGCAGCAAAACACTACACTAATCAGACTGTCTCAAATGTTTTACTCTACCATTCATCCGAAGTTGGAAGCAATATTTCCAGCTGCAGGGTTAAAACAGGGTGAGTTGAACGTTAGTAGGCACTGCCAGCCTGTCGGGTTCATGGCACACGCAACATAGATATACAAACACACTATACTCTCCAGAGCAAAATATAAAAGAAAATGGAGCATTTAATTGAAGAGAAAAAAAACAAAAAACAAAAAAAAAAAAACACACACACACACACACACACACACACACACACACGTGATGAGTGATACTTTATTCAATGGTGTAAAATCCAGAAAGGTACAGTAACAGTATGCATTTGTGACCAGGTACATTTGCACAACTCTTTCACTAGCTAAGACACAAGTTCATAATATGGATATACTCTAGGAATAAAAACCACAAACACACCCCATGTAAACAGCAACTTGTCATTCCATTATTTGATTTCATTAAATGACAATTGCACTTTATAAAATATTCAGTCCTCCATCTGCCGCCCCGAAAGCTAATGGAACAGAAACGCACAGGGTTCTCGATAATATCAATCTGTTGCTAGCTAATTATAGATTTCATTTTGACAGTCTGTGGTCATGTGACGGAGAGTCACATAGCCACAGATAATCCTAGGTAACCTTTGGCGGTAGGCAATCTGGTAAAAGATGGGGTTTCTCCCTGGTAATCGAACGTTATAATTTGCTACGTTCTGGAACGATAACTCCCTTCCAAGCAACAAAATAAAGTTATTAGAACCAGCCGATGGAACGCAAAGGTATTAACATCAAAGTCGTTGTTCGATAGGGCTAGAGCTGCCATATTCCCAGAATACATACCCAGTGAACACACGGGAAACGGAGAATTAAACCTGCACCTGTCACATGAAATGGACGGTTATAGCTTCCAGACGTGCTGCACATACATAGCCTGTCGTTTTAGAGGTCAAAAAAAATCCAAGCAAATCCATATACAAAAATACACAGTGTGGGTTTTTGCTAATCACATCTACGCATAGCAAGTTTACTCGCCTCATATTATGTTAAACTCCATTATCAGCCAAGAGCATACAGGGATTTTCACATCCAAACCATTTCTTACTGTTCTGCAACATTCATTTCCTCGTTCACGAGCTATGTACAAATCAATGGAGTATATTAGAGAGAACATTTAATTCCCGCCTCTTTAAGTCTATAAACCCTCCCAGTTGCTGCTGCTAAATAAATTAATTCTCACCCGGTTAACGAACCCGATATGGCTTTCAAGAGGTGGAAGTTCCTCATATGAAAATATTTTTTTAAAGGGGGATTTTTATATTCACAAATGAAATAGAGAGGAAAAAAAAATCATACTCACCCTTCTAGTAAAAATAGAAAAAGCACACAGGCAGTCCCACCTCCCCACGATTCGATACTAAATTATCAAACCGAATTAAAGGCTTGAGAAGGGGCGTTTAACTGCGACGTAGCTAGTGGGAGGGATATACACAGACTGAGTCTGGTAGGAGCTAGCTTTGTATTTAGGTGTACAGGAATATGTTATTTTACAAGGAAGTTAGTTGTTACTAAGCAAGGGGACATGACATGAAACATGCTAATTTTCTACTACCATCTATAACAAATGTTGTGCCATCTACCTTTGGTGACAATCATGATCTCAGGAGCCACCAATGAGCTGCGATTGGGGAATGGATATATCTCCAGGTGCTCAGAGTTTTAATGATGAAAAGAAGACTGGCGATTTTGGAAGCACAGATAGATCTTTGTGATTAATGTACAGTTGTTAAACTACACAATATTTCCACTGGAAACAAAGTACTTAAAATAACAAATAAATGAAACAGGGATCCCCAGACGCCCTAATAAACATCAGACATGGTACTTAGTATTTCCCAGCACCTTAGATATTCACTAAAGAGTTAATTGTAGTGAATTTACACTGGCATTACACATTTAGGAACACTTTTTCCTTCTATTAACTACAGTTTCTAGAGAACAAGTCCATAATACACCCCTACCACAAATTCTAAAGTGCCAGTCTATCCCTCACACATACACTATATGTGCTCATTCAGCCAAAATTAGCAGTTGTGAGGTCAGGCACTCTTGATGGGCAATCAGGATTCCAATTCATCCCAAATGGGTTCAGCGGGATTGTGGTCAGGGCTCTGTGCAGGCCACTCATTTTGTCCGCACCAAAGTCATCAAATCATGTCTTCATGGACCTCTCTTCATGCAAAAGACACAGTCAGTCATTCAAGAGCAGGAAAGGACCTTGTCTATAAGGGCTTTGTATTCTGTAGCATTAAAGGACCACTAAAGTCAGCCAGGCACTCAATCTCAAAGAAGTAGTGTGCGTGCGAATCTAGTTCAACCTTTAACCCCTTAAGGATGGCGGGCGTGCTATGTCGTCCTTGGGGACCAGGCTCTAAACGCCGGGGGGCGGCATAGGACTTCCCTGCCGTCCTGTGTACTTACCCGGTCGCCGGCAATCGCGGTGGGGGGACTCACCTGGACCTGGCATCCCAGGGAGTCCCCCTGCTTCTGTTCTGGCCCTCCTGGGCCATGTGATCGCGAGGTCCTTGCGAGGACCTCACGATCACATGGACGGCATAGAAGTCCACAGTAATGCCAGCAGGTGGAGTGCCTGTAATGACAGGTACTCCCCCTGCTGCCTGTAAAATATATACTTAGATCATATATATATATATATATATATATATACACACACATATACACACACGCTAAGTGTATTTTAAAATATATATATACACACACATATATATATATATACACACATACACACACACACACACACTACTCAAAAAAATAAAGGGAACACAAAAATAACATCCTAGATCTGAATGAAATAAATATTCTTCTGAAATACTTTGTTCTTTACATAGTTGAATGTGCTGATAACAAAATCACACAAAAATTAAAAAATGGAAATCAAATTTTTCAACCCATGTAGGTCTGGATTTGGAGTCACACTCAAAATTAAAGTGGAAAAACACACTACAGGCTGATCCAAAAAGAAATACCACCCCACACCATTACTGACCCACTGCCAAACCGGTCAGGCCGGAGGATGTTGCAGGCAGCAGAACGTTCTCCACGGCGTCTCCAGACTCTGTCACGTCTGTCACATGTGCTCAGTGTGAACCTGCTTTCATCTGTGAAGAGCAGAGGGTGTCAGTGGCGAATTTGCCAATCTTGGTATTCTCTGGCAAATGCCAAACATCCTGCACGGTGTTGGGCTGTAAGCACAACCCCCACCTGTGGACGTCGGGTCCTCATACCACCCTCATGGAGTCTGTTTATGACCGTTTGAGCAGACACATGCACATTTGTGGCCTGCTGGTGGTCATTTTGCAGGGCTCTGTCAGTGCTCCTCCTGTTCCTCCCTGCACAAAGGCCGAGGTAGCGGTCCTGCTGCTGGGTTGTTGCCCTCCTACGGCCTCCTCCACGTATCCTGATGTACTGGCATGTCTCCTGGTAACACCTCCATGCTCTGGACACTACGCTGACAGACACAGCAAACCTTCTTGCCACAGCTCGCATTGATGTGCCATCCTGGCTGAGCTGCACTACCTGAGCCACTTGTGTGGGTTGTAGACTCCGTCTCATGCTACCACTAGAGTGAAAGCACCGCCACCATTCAAAAGTGACCAAAACATCAGCCAGGAAGCATAGGAACTGAGAAGTGGTCTGTGGTCACCACCTGCAGAACCACTCCTTTATTGCGGGTGTCTTACTAATTGCCTATAATTTCTACCTGTTGTCTATCCCATTTGCACAACAGCATGTGAAATTGATTGTCACTCAGTGTTGCTTCCTAAGTGGACAGTTTGTTTTCACAGAAGTGTGATTGACTTGGAGTTACATTGTGTTGTTTAAGTGTTCCCTTTCTTATTTTGAGCAGTGTATATATTATCAAAATACATTTAGAATGATATTGATTAAATATATATAATTATGTATATATATTTTATATAATATAAATATATATGTAAATACGTTAAAAATAAATTAAAAAAATGTGTTATTTCATTCTAACTGTATTTTAAAATTTATATATATATTGATATCAAAATACACTTAGAATGAAATATATATATATATATATCTATAGACATAAGCATATACGTATATCACTATATAAATACAAATAATTAAAAAAAAATTATATTATATATACACACACGTATATATAATAATTCTATGTATATATTTATGTAATAATTTTACATAATTAGGTCATTTTATTAATTACAGTTTGCAAGACCTGCCTGACAACCCAGGCCGAAAGTCCAGGGAATTGTATTTGCTAGCACTATATTTAACCCTGTAACTTTCCAAGACACCATAAAACCTGTACATGGGGGGGTATTGTTTTACTCAGAAGACTTCACTGAACACACATTTTAGTGTTTCAAAACAGTAAAACATATCACAACAATTATATCGTCAGTGTAAGTGCCATTTTTTTGCATTTTTCTCACACAAATGGCACTTACACTGACGATATAATTGTTGTGATATGTTTTACTGTTTTGAAACACTAATATTTGTGTTCAGCGAAGTCTCCCGAGTATAATAGTACACCTCGTGTACAGGTTTTATATAGAGATGTCTTCAACATGGATGCTGTCCAGGAAGTAGGAGGGTCTGAGAGGGAGGGTCTGCTGTTGATTGGCCGGGATGTGTCAGCTGACCCGAGTTCGCCACGAACCGTTCGCGAGACGGTTCTCGACATCTCTAGTTTTATGGTGTTTTCAAAAGTTACAGAGTCAAATATAAGGCTTCCGTTTCAGTTTTTTCACGTTGAAATTTGCCAGATTGGTTACGTCGCCTTTGAGACCGTATTGTAGCCCAGGAATTAAAACTACCCCCATAATGGCATACCATTTGCAATAGTAGAGAACCCAAGGTATTGCAAATGGGGTATGTCCAGTCTTTTTTAGTAGCCACTTGGTCACAAACATTGGCCAAAATTGGCATTCAAATAGTTTTTTTGCATTTTTCCACACACAAACAAATATTAACACTAACTTTGGCCAGTGTTTGTGACCAAGTGGCTACTAAAAAGACTGGACATACCCCATTTGCAATACCTTGGGTTGTCTACTTTTGCAAATGGTATACCATCATGGGGGGTAATTCTCCTTCCTGGGCTACCATACGGTCTCAAAGGCTATGTAACCAATCTGGCAAATTTCAATGTGAAAAAACTGAAAAATTTAACATGCTATATTTGACCCTGTAACTTCTCAAAACACCATAAACCCTGTACAAAGGGGGTACTTTTTTACACGTGAGACATCACTGAATACAAATATGTGTATTTTATTGCAGTAAAAGCAAACAGTATTATGACATTCACAGTTAAAATGTCACGTAGAACTAAAATAGAATTTAAAACATTCTTATTTTCTCCCATTTTTTTATATTGTATTCATATTAAATTATGTTTAATACCTAAATATTTGATGTTAAATGAAAGCCCTGTTTCCTCTGTATAAAATGATATATAATAAGTGTTGGTGCACATAATATGAAAGTGTAAATTACGCCTGAACAGACATATAGCGCAAATTCAAGGTTGTGTTTATGTTTTGTTTTGATCACAATGTGTACATTTGGCTCAGTCCTTAAGGGGTTAAAACCCATTCCTTTTTGTCATTGATCTAAAAGAAGGGAAGAAATCCCTATTGAAGCTATTTCCAATTTGCCCAAAGAAAGGGGAGAAATCCTTCTTGATCCCATAATTGCAATCAGATTCTCACTTTATCAACAACAACAACAACAATAATCTTGGCTTTAAAAAAAAAATAAAAAAATCTATAGTATCTGATAAGATAACCTACTAGCATTTCACATCTTTATGGTTTTGAAGAATTAATTCATCTGCTATAAGCAACGTTTTCTGGAGTAAGCTTTATAAGAAGCAGATACATACAAAGTGACATATCACCACAAATACAAAAAGATGAACCATGGAGATTAAAAACAACCATGGAGAGGCGCTTCCTCTTGCACAACTGAGTTTAAATCAATCCTGCCATCACATGTTGCTCATAACACTATTTGAGTGGAGGAGCACGGCATTTGGTTTTCCATGTGTTTACTTCTTCAGTGCCCACACCAAGGCTAGGCACTCTTTTTTCCCGGGGTAATAGTTTTCAACTCAAATAGGCCACTGGATGCTCTCCCCTGTCCTCCTCGACCTGGCTTAAAACTGCCCCAGTCCAAACATTAATGCATCTGTATGAACGATAAAACATATGTTAGGAACTGGGGCAGCCAGGACATGTGCATTAACAAGTGCTTTCTTCAGGGACTGGAATGCCGCCTCACATTCTGGGGACCACAGGACCTGTTTAAGTAAGTTCTTTTTAGTCAAGTCAGTCAAGGGTTTGGCCATGGCGCTATACTCCGGGACAAAGCGTCTATAGTAGCCGGCTGTCACTAAGAAAACCATGACTTGTTTCTTGGTACAGAGGGTGGGCCAGTTAGCAGCGGCTTCAATCTTGGCTGGTTTAGGCCGTTGCTTACCACATCCTACACGGTGACCCACATACTGTACCTCTGCCACACCAATATGACACATGTCTGGTTTCAAGGTCAAGCCGGCTCCCCTAATCCTGTCTAGGACCATGCCTATATGATCTAAGCGAGTATCCCAGGTGTCACTGTAGATAGCTATGTCATCCAGGTATGCACAAGCATAATCCTGGAGACCATCTAAGAGGCGATCCACCATCCGTTGGAAGGTGACTGGGGCATTCTTCATTCCGAACGGCATAACCCGGAACTGGTATAAGCCGAACGGAGTGACGAATACCGATTTGGGAATAGCCTCCTCGGCTAGGGGAATCTACCAATACGCCTTGCAGAGGTCGATAGTGGTCAGATAACGTCCCCTAGCTATACAGTCTAATAATTTGTCTACTCTGGGCAGAGGATAGCAAATATGGTACAATTGGGGTTCCCTATCCATCTCTGTTTCTTGGTTGCTACTTCTAAGTGCTGTTTCTAAGTGTGTAGTTGGAGATATTCTGGAAAGTTTTACAGAAGCTTCAACTGTCTAAGAGTTGTGCTAAGAGCTTTCTTTTCTACGGTTACAGGTAAGATTCATCTGTAGGAAAAGGTTACTGATTGCCCTAGGTTTGAATTCCTGTTGGTAATTATAAGGCATTTGATTAGATTACTTGCTATTGATTGCTGTTTAAATTAGCTATTGCTTGCAAATAAGCAGAGGCCTACCCAGGTGTTAAACATTCCTAGTGGGTGGTGATTTTAGGAGTTATATAAGGGCTGTTGTCATTAGCTTGGCTAATATAGCTTGGTTGCTACTTCTAAGTGCTGTTTCTAAGTGTGTAGTTGGAGATATTCTGGAGAGAAACTGGAAGTAATCTGAGGTATTCAGGAGGATAAATAAAAAGTTAAGATTTGTTTGATTTAAATTATTCTCCTCATTGGAATGGCAGACTTAGTTCAGTGTAATAATTGCTATGCATTTGTTTCACGTTCCACTTTTTGGAGGTTTGGTTGTTGTCTAATCTGTAGACAGTTCTCTATCTTGCGGCAGGAGATTGTATTTTTGAAGTCTGAGATTTGTAAATTATCTGGTGAACAAACTCAGACTGGAACTGCTGCAAAGCCACTGCCGCAGACACATACTAGGAATGGCAGATGGATTACTGTAGGATCTGGTAGACTTCGAGTTGTGGATAAAAGGCATTTTGCACAATCTGTTGCTCTTCATAATTCATTTTCTGCACTTTCAGAGTGTAATGGTGTTGTGGAGAGAGGCACTGGGGCTAGTGGTGTTGTGGAGAGAGGCAGGCTAGAGGCTAGTGGTAGAGAGGCACTGAGTGGAGAGAGGCACTGAGGCTAGTGGTAGAGAGGCACTGAGGCTAGTGAGACCGGCTTGGAGACCGGCTTGGAGACTATGGTGAGGCCTAATAGAAAGCAGTTGTTGGTGGATTCCATTATAAGAGGTGTGGAGATGGACAGTGGTGGTCTTGTGAGGTGTCTTCCCGGAGTTACTGCTCACAGACAGGAGACGTATCTGTAATATTGTTAAGCAAGCAAAGCAGGAAGGGGAATTGGATGTACTTGTCCATCTAGGGACAAATGACTTGGCTTGCAATGAGGTTTCAGAGGTTAAGGAAGTTTTTAGTGTTTTTGCCAATGATATAAGGCAGGCTGCTTCCACACTGTCATTCTCTGAAGTTCTGCCTGTGGATAACACTCAGAATGACAGGCGGATGCGTATTAGGGACTTTAATTTGTGGCTTGGAGAATGGTGTCGGGAGCAAGGATTTGGCTTTATTTCTCATGGTAGCTCTGTTTGGAATGGAGATAAGCTGTACAAAAAAGATGGTTTGGATCTTTCTCAAAAGGGAACAAATATTCTCAGTGAGCAGAGGTTTTGCTAGGATGTATTTAAACTAGGAAGGGGGGGGAGGGGCAAGAGGGTGATAAAACATCCATCCAATTGTCCCTCAAAACAAGGACAGAAGGTGCCTGTAGCAAGTGTGTTAAAAAATGATAAGCTTAGAGTCATGTCTACAAATGCTCGCAGTTTAGGGAATAAGATCCATGAACTTGTGGCAATAATGGCAACTGATAGTGTAGATTTAGTCGCTGTTACTGAGACATGGTACAATGAGAAAAATGACTGGGACATAGCAATACCAGGGTACTCTTTATATAGGAAAGATAGGGAAGGCAAGAAAGGGGGAGGGGTGGCCTTGTATGTGAAGGATAGCATAAAATCTAGCCTAATAAAAGTTAGTGAGGCAAACATAGAGTCCGTTTGGGTTACGTTAGAATTTGGTAATCACACAGTAACTCGTGTAGGTGTGATTTATAGGCCCCCAGGACAAATTGAAGAGTTAGATAATCTACTAGTTGAGGAAATAGCTAAAATGACAATGAAGGGGGAAGTTATCATCATGGGTGACTTTAATCTTCCTGGTGTAAATTGGAAAACAAAATTAGCTACTTGTGTCAGGAGCACACATATTCTAAACTCCCTACTGGGATTGTCTCTAAAACAAGTTGTTGAGGAGCCAACTCGTAATGAGGCCATACTAGATTTAGTGTTAACAAATGGAGATTTGGTATCAGATATTACTGTAGGTGAAAGTTTAGGATCCAGTGATCATCAGTCAGTGTGGTTTAATATAAGAACAGTGACTGAGTCACACCACACAAAAACAAAAGTTTTAGACTTTAGAAAAACAGACTTTTCTAAAATTAGAATATGGGTAGAGGAGTCATTATCAGACTGGAGCAATTTAAATGGAGTCCAAGAGAAATGGGATTATTTAAAAGTTGCACTATTGAAGGCAACAGAAAATTGCATTAGGCTTGTCAGTAAAAGCAAAAAATTCAAGAAACCACTGTGGTACTCCGCAGATGTGGCCAAAATAGTTAAAAACAAAAAGTTAGCATTTAGGAATTATAAAAAAAACCCAGAGTGAGGAAGACAAAATGATCTATAAGATTAGGCAGAAAGAGGCTAAGCAAGTTATAAAAGCTTCCAAATCACACACAGAAGAGAAATAGCACAGTCAGTAAAAAAGGGGGATAAAACATTTTTTAGATACATAAATGAGAAAAGTAAAAGAAGGATTAGTTAGATTAAAAACAAAAGAAGGAAGGTATGTAGAAGAGGATAAAGGTCTAGTTGACTGCCTCAATGTATATATTTTTTTTTTTTTTGTGAATATAATTTTTATTTGTATAGATTATTCAAGATTCAGAGACTCGCAGGTCTCCAAGGCGAGTTATCAGAAGGTAAGAAAACATAAGAAAGCATTGATTTTTAGTTGGGCTCGCAGGCCCACAATGTTGACGGACTTGCAAGTCCTTTTTATCAAATTTCTCGAGTCTTTCTCAATTACATTTTCTTCTGCGACTTGGCCTATTGAGCGGGTCGTATGTATATGATTTATACATTTCATTTACAGCAGTTGTAGTTTGTGTACAGAATATGCTGAGGCTTGCAGGCCTCTCGTCCAACTTCCGTCGTTCGGAGACTCACTGGTCTCTTCGTCTTGAGTTGTGTATTGTGTCCTTAGTGGATTCGTGCGTCCCTCCTCTCAGTGTCTTGAGTGTCGTGTGTGTGGGTGAGGGTGCGTCCGTGTTGTGGGTTTGTGTTTCATATTTTCGGGAGGGCGTATTTTGTAGTATTTTGGTGTAGCCCTCGGGCTGTCCGATGATTATCATGACTGTTCGTTGTGTGTGTCATGGGGGTGGTATCTCTTGTTGGTCGGGAGTGAAACCCGAATCCGTATGAGTTTTACGTTCAGTTCTCAGGTGTCTCTTCTTATTGGTATGTGTGCCTGCTTGGGTTGGGGTTGTTGTCCCATGTGGGTCCGTAGGAGGGGGAAGGAAAGTCAGGGTTGGGGTGGAGGGGGGTGTTAGGGTAGTCAGTTATCTGTCATCGTCTGTCGTCCAGTGTGTGTTCCCTATGTCCTATCTGTCTGTGGTGTGGCATTCGTCGGATCTAGTTCCATTTGGAATCCTTCCTTCGCCGTCTCTAGGATCCAATGTGTCCATGTAGGTCGTCGGGGTAGCATTGGTCGTCAAGGTCAGTTCCTCTATTGTCCTTCGTTCCTCCATTTGGCTGAACCAGGTCTTAAGTGGAGGTGTTATGCTCTGTTTCCAGAATTGGGGGAGCACTCGTTTGGCTACATTGAGTATTCGAATGGTCATAGATTTTTTGTATTTGGAGTGGGGAAGGAGCATTGCTGCCAGTTCCAGGGGGGGTGGTTTGTCCGTGAATTTCTATAGCAATTTGTGTATATTTCGCCAATATGGTTTGATCTTTGCGCAGTCCCACCAGATGTGTGTTATACTGCCTTCCTCTTGTTGGCATCTCTAGCATAGGCCTGATTGGTCTGGGTCTGTCTGGTGGAGGAAGTGTGGTGTCCTGTACTATTGTGTCAGTAGTTTGTAGGCTGTCTCTTGCGTTTTGCTGTGTGTAGAGCAGTGGTGTGTGAGATAACATATGGACTCCCACTCCTTATCTGTCAGTGTGTATCCAAGAGCATCCTCCCATTTCCTCATAAATAGGGGTGTCTCGGTCGGAATGTCCGTTTGTAGCATGGTGTATAGGAAGGACACTCCATGCGGGAGCGGGTCTGGGTGCATACAGACCACTTCTAGTGTGGTATGTTGTCTAGTGAGCGCTGAGCCCTGTGGTAAAGTATGGACGAAGTTGATTAGTTGAGTATATCTAAAATGCTGCATGAAGGTTGGGTGTGTCCCTCTCGTCATATCTGTCAGTTTTTTGCATTTCCCTCCCTGCAGGGCATGGTGTAAGCATGGGTGTGGGTCTGGGAGGATGTCTTTGAAGGCTCTTGGGTCTAGTCCGGGGGGAAGTCGTCGTTGTGCGTCAGTGGTAAGAGGGGAGAGGGGTATGGTGACATGGTCCCCTTCCTCGTTGCCCTCCTCCATACTTTCATGGTGCCGTATCTCGGCCCCAGGGTAGTCCCGAGAGAGGTCTGCCTGCCTCTGTCTCTTCCATTGTCTTCCATAATTTGTGCACTCCGTCTTTTGACCACTCCACAATTCTCTATAGATGTGTGGCCACGTAGTATAGGTGGAAGTCTGGGAGGGCTAATCCTCCTTTATCCTTAGGTTGCGTCAGGGTGGATAATTTCACCCTAGGTCTCCTCCCGTTCCATATGTATCTGGTCATTTCTGTTCTAAGAGTGTTAAAAAAGGGGCCCGGGCTCTCGATGGGGATGGCTTGGAGGAGGTATAAGAGGCGTGGGAGGAAGTTCATTTTTATAACCTGTACTCTCCCTAACCATGAGATGTGGGGGTATGACCATTCCCGCATGTCTTTTTGGAACGTCTGGAGTGTATCTGTGAAATTTTCCTTGAACATGTCCTCGCTTCGTTTGGTCAGCCAGACTCCCAAATATCTAATTTTGTGTTCGGCCCATTGGAAGGGGAAACTTTGTCGGAGGGGGTTCGCCCGCGCAGTAGGGACATTTACGTTAAGAATGAGGGATTTACCGTAATTAATTTTCAAGTTGGATATTTCTCCATATAGCTGTAGGTCCCTCTGTATGTTCGGGAGGGAGATTTCAGGATTCGTTACCAGAAACCTGATGGTGTTGTCCCGAGCCTCTCGACCTGTCACAAATCCAACCTGGTCTGGGTGGATCAGTGATGGGATGTGTTGTGTGAGTCGAGTCGCCAGAATTTTGGCCAGTAGTTTGATATCGCTATTTATTAGTGAGATCGGTCTGTAGTTTCCGCATTGTTCCCTGTCTTTGCCGTCCTTGGGAATAATAATGATGTGGGCTGTTAGGGCTTGTCTGGGGATGTGGTTTCCGTCTCTTATCGAATTGAACGCTTCTACCATGGGTGGGTATAAGTCTTCAGCGTATGTCTTATAATATTTAGTCGGTAAGCCGTCTGGTCCCGGGCTTTTGCCCGGTTTGGTTTGTTTAACCGCCAGTGCTAGTTCCTCTATTGTGATGGGTTCGTCTATTACCTCCGCGTCGAGTGTCGGTGTTGGGTATTTTGTCAAGTAGTCTCGGATAGAGTCTCTGAGGCGTGTCGTCGCCGTGTTGGTCTTCGGTTGGGGGAGCGTGTATAGATCTGTGTAGTATGTGCGGATCGTTTTTATAATGGCTGTCGGGAGTCGGTGTAGGGTCCCCTGTTTGTCTCTAATTTTGTCAATGTATGTGTGTTGCCTCTGCTTCTTCAGCATCGCGGCTAGGAGTTTGCCGCTTTTATGTACTGTAAAGAAGGCTTTGTGCCTAGTCGCGTCCCTGTGATGTTTAGAGTGCAATAGTGTGGCTAGTTCCCGTCTCTGGTTCGGGGTTTGTTTGTTTTGGTTGTCTGTCTCGTGTATGTTGGTCAGCAGTTCCTGCAGCCGAGCTTCAGCCTGTTTCTTTAGTATTGCCCCCTGTTGTATGTAGTGGCCTCTTATCACGCTTTTGTGTGCTTCCCATCGAATCGTCGGGGATGTTTGCTCTGCCGTGTTAGTTGTCAGGTAGTCCTTGATTTTTTCACCTATTAGGGTTGCGACCTCTAGTTTGGAGAGTAGGTATTCGTTCAATCTCCATTTCGAGGTCATGGGGCGGTAAAGTGGTGATTTAAGTTTGAGTAAGATTGGGGCGTGGTCTGACCATGTGGCCACTCCGATTGTTACATCGGACACTAGCGAGAGGTCGTAGTGTGTGGTGTAAATGTGGTCTATTCGGGAGTAAGAGTTGTGTGGGTGGGAGTAGAAGGTGTAGTTTCTTACGTCTGGGTGATGGGCTGTCCAGCAGTCCACAAGTCGTCGGCTCCGAAGTAAGGATTTAATAGTTTGAAGTTGTTGTGTGGGGACGTGGGAGATGCCCGATGAGTTGTCCCATGATGGGTCGAGAGTTATGTTAAAGTCGCCCCCCAGTATGAGAGTCCCTTCTGCGAATTCATGGAGTTTGTGGAGTGTGTTTGAGGAAGCGGTAGTGTTGTTGGTTTGGGGCATAGATGTTTGCGAATGTGTCCTGGTGGTCTGCGATCTTCCCTTTAAGGAATAAGTATCTTCCTTCGTCGTCTGATTTGCATCCACCCTCCTGGAACGGCACCCTCCTGTGGAGAAGTATTGCTGTCCCCCTAGCCTTACCCCCTTGATAGTCACTGTAGTATCCTTGTGTGTAGTGCTGATTAGTCAATTTGGGTCTGGTCCCTTTTTTGAAGTGGGTTTCCTGTACCATGACTATAGAGGCCCTCTGTTTGTGGAAGTCTCTCAATGCTCCTGATCTCTTCTCTGGTTTATTTAGGCCTTTAGCATTGATTGTGAGGATGTGTAAGTGGTCTGGGGTCAGTGACATTTCGTCGAGTCAGGTTGTTGTCGACGGGTGTTGTGGAAGTGTCTTTGTCTTATGTCCCTATGGTGTGTGTAGTCTCAGGAGGTCTCACGTTCTGCTGTCGGTGTCGGGTTGGGGAGTCAGGTGTTGGGGTTAGGTAAGGATTAGGGGGTTGAGGTAGTGGAGTAGTCTGGGAGATTCCCAGAGACCTCCGTGGTTTGCGTCACAGTTCGTGACGACTAGGTAGTGGCGTCGGGGAGAGTCAGTCCACGGCACCACCAGTGGTGCACGTGGGATGCTCACCTTCTGGGTGACGCCTCGCCTGCTGGGCAGTCCAGGCGTCTGGGACAGTGTCCTATCTCGTGACTTCCCTATGCGGCTCCTTAGTGATTACTCCGTAGGAGTGTGCGTGTTTTTCCCCGCCTCGGGGTGTGGTGGTTCTCGGGCTTGTGTGGATGAGCGTCTATACACGCGGTCTGTTTGTTTGTGGCTGAGTTGCAAGACATAAACATTAACAGTATTATCAACATTTCGGTTTAAGATCACAATGGGTGAAAACAAAACAAAATTCTGACAGCTCTTATTTCAAGTTCATGCACAGTTTACCTCCGTCTCCCTGCGTCCCAGGTTTCCACTTGCCCGCCTATCTAGTGTGTTCTTGTGTCCCTTGTGTCTTTGAGTCATGTTCACTAGCTTTCTCGAGATGTGTGGGTGTCCCTGATAGGGGTTAGAGAGTGAAGGTTGTTCCCATGGGTGTGGGTCTAACTGGTGTATCCTTTTTCTCTGCCTCTGTGGCTTTATGGGGTGCACCCTTCGTAGTGTTCCCTGGTGTGTTGTGCTTCTCTCCCAGAGGTGTGTGGCTGTTCGGTGGGTGATTATGAGTTGGTCTTCTCGGTTTTATCGCTTCCCATCTATCCTGGGTGCGGAGCCGGTGCCCCCACCCCGGGTGTGCCCCGCCGGCGGAGCCCCCCACCTGCTCCCCGGGGTTCGTCACAGCGCGGCTAGGCTCCGGCGGCTGGGCCCAGCCGGGGGGGCGAGCACCCCCTCCCCGATCCCTCTTATTGCAGTGTTGGGACTAAGAGTTTGGACCCCTGGTACCTCTCCCCCCGCCCCTAGCTTAAGTGCGTTTAGTCCAGGGGTAGCCCGGCAGGCCTAGGGGCTCTGCAGGGCCAAGCATCTGTGCTGATCCTGCCGCTTGGGTCACAAGGTTCGGTGTATCTCTTTATGTCTCTTAACCTTTATGTCTGTGTAAGACCTTGTTGAGTGTGCCGCCCCTTGGGCCGAATACTTGCGGTTTTGAGGATTTCAGCACTGTTGATTCTGGTCTCTTCGGTCGGGGACAAACAGTTTCTATCCAGTTCATTGCTGGGCCATGTGGGTTCCCAGGAGGGTGGGCAGGTAGTGCGCGGTCTTTTACATATTGGTGCCCGTAGGGCGCGTCGTCTGCTGTCTCGTTGTTCTGGGTCTGGGGGGTTGTTGCGTCTGGCGTTGTACCTCTGGTGAGAAGGCGTAGAAGGCCATTGGATCCGGCCAAGCCATTTGTATCGGTGAGAGTTGTATTTCTCTCGTTAGGTCCATCAGGTCTCCCTCGCTCTTCACCGTGAAGGGGCCATTACTTGTGGTGACTTGTATTCCGGTGGGGAAATGCCACCTGTATCTGATCTTGTTAGTCTGCAGTGCTCTCATGAGTGGGCGCAGGGCTCGTCGGTACGCCAGCGTTGCAGGGGATAGGTCTGGATACAGTTGGATTTCAGCGCCATTGTGGATGAATTGTCTTTTATCCCTGGCACTTTTCAGAATGTCTTCCTTCACTTGGAAGTGTGTTAGACAGCATATTACGTCTCTAGGAGGGGAGTCAGGTGGGCCCCTGGGCTCTGTGCGCCCTAACAAATTCGATGGGCACTGTGTTCGGCCTTTGTAGGAGGGCATTAAAAATTTCCGTGAGTGTGTCCCGTATTGGGATAGTCTGGTCACATTCTTCAGGTAGCCCCCTGACTCTGATGTTTTGACGTCTCCCCCGGTTGTCTAGATCCTCTAAATGGAGGGCCATTTGGCGCAATTGTGATTCTTGCTGCTTTATAGTGCCCGTGGTGGCGTTCTGCGCCGACGTCACGTGGTCGCAATCTGCCTCCAGCTGGGCCAATTTGTGGTGAATCCCTTGCATGTCTTCCCTCAGGGCCTGGAGCTCCCCAGTGATGGATTTATGGAGGGCGGCATTGGCCTCCTTCAGGTCGTTTTTTGTGGGTAGGTTATTTATCAGTGTTACCCAGTCCAGCTGGGGTAGGGGAGTGTCAGGTGGATTTTGTACCTGGTCGTGGTGTCCATCTCTGGGAGAGGCCGGGCGGCCCGGGCCCAAGGCTTCATGGTCACCGGAGGCCTGAGAAGCATGGTCGGCCTGGGTTGTGATATACTGGCGCATGCCAGTTGATTGAGACCCTCTCGGCATTTTGGCGACCGCTGCAGCCTGTTGTGGCTTGTTAGTTTTGCCCATTGTTGTGGTAGTGGAGCTGTTTAGGCGGGTATGGGAGCTGAGCCATCCGGGAGCTCGTGGTTCACGCCGCCATTTCGTCCGGCGTCCAAGCCATGCCCCTCAATGAATATTTAAGTGTTCTTGCATAGCAAGACCACTTATTGTTATCTCACATATATATTATTATTCTTATTATAGCTAAATTTGCCACCCTAACTCCTCCCACAGTTTTTACACTACATAGACAAAAATTTACCAAAACGTCCAGATTGTTCCTGATCGGATTGCTATTACTTTGTGGAACGTTTCGCCGAATAGTTCACGGAATATCGTCGTTCTTGTGGCGCAATTTGTCCCATAGGAATGAATGGCAACGCTAGAGTGGGAGCTGGCAAAAGCTGAAAAATCAGGACATGATTTCTAAACTGCCACTACTCCCTTATTTTCAGGCCCACCTACACAAATCTTATATCAAAACGTTCAGCTATCCCTGCTGCCACTAAACATGTCAACGGCTAAGCCATAGTCCTGATAGTTTTCACAATATAATCATTTGTTTGCAACTAACGCCGTCCATTGACATTCATTGAAACTTCACTCTGCAAAGCTCAAATTTGAAGTGCAATTTCTAAACTGCAACTGTGCCTTCATTTTTAATACTTCAGAGACATACTATGCATCAAAATGTAGGTCTGGGTCTTGTGATTCTCACAATATAAAGCTCTTCGCTGTAGGATTTATAGTTTTTAAAATACGACCGTTTGAAGATGGCAACCGCCAAAATACTCTGACCTGTGCCAGGCTGCAGCAGCAAGTGATGTCATAGACAGGGCCTTTTGAACACCTGCTAATGTTTTATAAATGTATGGTTTAATGTAACTGTGCAACAACGTTGCAATTAAATGTGCTATATAAATGATAACAGTTACTCCGCCCACTCCAGTTGTAGACTACTGGTGGAGGAAAGAACACTTCACACAATTTCCCCAGAAATTGTAGCTTTTCTAGTTTTGTTCTGTATTTACAGATAAAAATGAAGGAAAGGGAGTTGAGAAAAAGGATAAACGAGTCATTTATTACACGTGAGTTTACAGAGGAAGAGGTGCTTTTTCAACTGTCAAAGGTAAAGACAAATAAGTCAATGGGACCTGATGGAATACACCCAAAGCTATTAAAAGAGCTTAGTGGTGTACTAGCAAAACCATTAACAGATTTATTTAACCAATCATTGTTAACAGGAGTAGTCCCAGAAGATTGGAAGTTAGCGAATGTTGTGCCCATTTACAAGAAAGGTAATAGGGAGGGGTCAGGCAACTATAGGCCAGTAAGCCTTACTTCAGTAGTGGGGAAAGTGATGGAAACCATGTTAAAGGATAGGATTGTTGAACATCTAAAAACACATGAATTTCAAGATCAGAAACAACATGGGTTTACTTCAGGGAGATCATGCTAAACTAATCTTATTGATTTTTTTGATTGGGTAACTAAAATTATAGATCAGGGTGGTGCAGTAGACATTGCTTACCTAGATTTCAGTAAGGCTTTTGACACTGTTGCACATAGAAGGCTTATCAATAAACTGCAATCTTTAAGTTTGGATTCAAATGTTGTTGAATGGGTAAGGCAGTGGCTGAGTAACAGGCAACAGAGGGTTGTAGTTAATGGAATATATTCGAAGCTTGGACTTGTCACCAGTGGGGTACCGTATGTCTTTTTGCTGATGATACTAAGATATGTAACAGGATTGATGTTCCAGGAGGGATAAGCCAAATGGCAAATGATTTAGGTAAACTAGAAAAATGGTCAGAATTGTGGCAACTGACATTTAATGTGGATAAGTGCAAGGTAATGCATCTTGGACGTAAAAACCCAAGGGCAGAGTACAGAATATTTGATACAGTACTAACCTCAACAAATGAGGAAAGGGATTTAGGGGTGATTATTTATGATGACTTAAAGGTAGGAAGACAATGTAATAGAGCAGCAGGAAATGCTAGCAGAATGCTTGGTTGTATAGGGAGAGGTATTAGTAGTAGAAAGAGGGAAGTGCTCATGCCATTGTACAGAATACTGGTGAGACCTCACTTTGAGTATTGTACACAGTACTGGAGACCGTATCTTCAGAAGGATATTGATTCCTTAGAGAGGGTTCAGAGAAGGGCTACTAAACTGGTTCATGGATTGCGGGATAAAACTTACCAGGAAAGGTTAAAGGATCTTAACATGTATAGCTTGGAGGAAAGACGAGACAGGGGGGGATATGATAGAAACATTTAAATATATAAAGGGAATCGACACAGTAAAGAAGGAGACTATATTTAAAAGAAGAAAAACTACCACAACAAGAGGACATAGTCTTAAATTAGAGGGACAAAGGTTTAAAAAATAATATCAGGAAGTATTACTTTACTGAGAGGGTAGTGGATGCATGGAATAGCCTTCCAGCTGAAGTGGTAGAGGTTAACACAGTAAAGGAGTTTAAGCAAGCGTGGGATAGGCATAAGGCTATCCTAACTATAAGATAAGGCTAGGGAATAATGAAAGTATTTAGAAAATTGAGCAGACTAGATGGGCCGAATGGTTCTTATCTGCCGTCACATTCTATGTTTCGCCCAATGCTCTTGGATAAGGTCTAGGGGTCCCCTTACTCGTCTCCCGTAAAACAATTCAAATGGGGAAAACCCATGGATTCCTGGGGCACCTCCCGATAAGACTGTTCCCAGTCTCTTTAAGTGGCCGTGAACGTCCTTAGTATTTGTTTAACAGTTCCATTGAACCACTCACAGAGACCGTTACTGTGGGGGTGATATGGGGAGCTCATGAGGGGTTTTATCCCACAGACTCTCCACAGCTGATGGGTACGGTGTACCCTGGTCAGAAAGAATCTCCCGGGGAAATCCGTATCGGCCTGGATGTTTGATACAGCCATGGCCTCAGGGTACTGGGTGGCATAGTCCACTACAGTGAGGATAGAACGCTTACCAGAGAGACTAGGTTGGGCTAAGGGTCCTATCGGGTCCACCGCTACCCGACTAAAGGGCTATTCAGTAATGGGCATGGAAACCATCTTAGCCTTTGGGTGGTCTCCACTTTCGCTTCCACGCTGGCATTCCTCAAGTCTGTCAATACCGCCGGAAATCATTGGATACTCCAGGCCAGAAAAAGTTCTGGGTTATCCTGGAACTCTGCAGCTCCTCCAGGGTTACCTTAGGTCTCTGTGTTGCCTCTCTGATTAATGCCCTTCTTGCCCAGTCCATGAGTTTTGGTGGGCGGCCGTCTCTTGGCAGGTTTGCTGTTGTGCCATGTTCTTTCCATTTGGTTATGATAGATTTGATGGTGCTCCTGGGGTTCATCAAAGATTTGGACTTTTTTTTTTTTTTTATAACCTAACCCTGCCTTGTACTTCTCAACAACATTGTCCCTTACTTGTTTGGAGAGTTCCTTGGTCTTCATGGCAGTGTTTGGCTAGTGGTGCCTTTTGCTTAGGTGTTGCAGCCTCTGGGGCCTTTCAAAAAAGATGTGTACATGTAATGACAGATCATGTGACACTTAGATTGCACACAGGTGGATATCATTTCACTAATTATGTGACATCTGAAGGTAATTGGTTGCACTAGAGCTTTTTAGGTTTGTATAAAGTAAAAAACTGCTCCAGCAAGAGTAGTTGCACCACATCCTCCAAAGTGGTTGCTTGACACATTAACCAAGTGGCATGCAGCTCGGTGCATCCGGCAAGCCCACTCTGTGTAAGAGTCTTTATCTGCCTTTCTTAGTTTTCTGAATTTTCTGCGGTACGCCACTGGGGTAACAGCATACCTTGCCAAAAGCGCTCATAATTTTGTACATCCTGATCTGGTTTAACCCTGAAGGGGTCAGCAGCCTTCCCTGACAATTTTCCCGCTAGGGTAGGCACCCAGTCTTCCTCCGCTACTTTATGCAGGGCACACTGGTGCTCAAAGTCTGCTAGGTAACCGTCAATCTCTCCCTCTGATTCATTAAAAGCTTTAAATGCACCGAACAGTACCTTTTTTTGTCTCTGGTGTGAAGCTGGGGCTGTTTGTGGGGGATGCTGCTGTTCACTGAATTTTCAGCAGATGAACTTGCAGTGCTCTTTGCGCTTTGGCTTTTGTGTCAGCATTCAAAATAATCCGTAATATGATCTCTGGGGTAGGGTTTGGGCTAAATAGCGACAGCAGTTCCCTGATCTCTCGCATCTGTTCGGTTTCCTCTGCGTGAACAGCGGGGCTCGCCACAGCCAAGTTCTCCCGATCCAGCTCCATTAACTCACTGATGAGAGTCCTCTTTGCTTTGCTGCTGGCAATGCCCCCTCGAGCTTCCAATAACTTCTTTAATGTTGTACGCTTGGGCTGAGCGTACCCAGTCTCCATTTGGTGTACTCCTGGCGACTGTTAGTCTCAGAGTATAGCTCCAGGAAAAGGGACCATCCCACCGCTGCCACCAAATGTGGCGGACCGCCAAAGGTATCTCCGCCATGGATTCCCTTTTTCCAAAATAAAAGCAGCACCAATAATCCTGATTGAAATATCACCAGTATCACATATCCCCCCACACGAGCCAAGGCTTAGTGCTGGGAGTAGAACTGTTTAATGGGCGCACAGTCAGCAAATTCATACAATCAGTAAACTCCTCCCCTGTGCCTGAGAGATAATTGAATCAGGAACTATACAAACTCAATTATCTCCAGGTACAGAAAAGTACCTCCAAAATACATGGAAACCCCGCAAAAGTCTGATCCCTGATCTGAGTGACCATCATATCTAAAAATCACTCAAATCGGTTCGGTAGTTTTAATGGTCTCCATTCAAGGACGTTTTGTATGAAAACCACATAAGTTATACGAAATCTTTTACTTGTAGAATGCTCCCCTTGTTCGGTAGTTTATAACTCCCAAACGCTGTTAGTGTTGATGGTCGGGAACTTGATCGTGCAGCGGGTCCATCTTCACCGGCGTTAGCGGGAATGCCGGGCCGAAATCAGGCAACCCAGTGGAGCATTCTATTAATTATTTCCTCTGAGGTTTTCGTACTGGATACTTAACGTTCCAAGTTCTAATGACGTTCAGGGGTGGTCCTCATCCTCTATCCCCACGACACATACTCTAGAATAGATAATATTTTTCTTAATGGGACTGGGATGACCAAAGTCATACACTCGGAAATAAATAGTATAACTTCTTTTGGAGCAACAGCAATATACATATGTGAGGAAGGCTGAACTTGATGGACGCAAGTCTCTTTTTGGCTATGTAACGAAGTAACTGTGTAACTTGGTCTGCACATGTAGATATCATGGTCACCCTTGTCAAACTTCAGACTGTCATCTGAGGACACCTAATTAAAATGGCCACACATAGAAAATACAATAAAATAAAAACCCTATTGGAACTCCAATCTGCTCTGAGAAACGCAGAACAGCAACACAAGGCTAACCAGACTACGCCCAAACTTAAAGAAATTATGGCCTTAGACACTCTATCAAGGACTTATCCCTTGAGGAAGTGGCCCGCTCAGTGATTTGGTCTAAACGACTATTCTATGAGATAGCAAATAAAATGGACACATTATTTGCCAGAGCCCTGAGATCAAGACAGGGACGCAAACCAATAATCAAAATACAAAAAGACTCTGGTAAACTAGCCACCACACCGGAAGCTGTCAATGGGGTGTTCACGATATATTTTTCAGCCTTATAGAACCATTCCCCACACTTGACGGCAGATGGCCAGGCATACTCCGGTAAGATCCAGGATTTTCTGTTGGGAATCTCACTGCCATAGGTGGCCATGGAAGAAGCAGAAATACTGAAAGCCCCTATCACTTACGATGAAGTAAAAACAGCTACCGTAGCCTTAAAGGGTAATAGAGCCCCTGGACCTGACGGTTACGACATAAGCTATTCCAAACGGTTCAGAGACAAACTGACACAGCTTACCTACTTTATATAACCATTTCATGGAAGGGGGGGGGGAAATGGGAGAGCGGATATCGTACCGTTGACAAAACCAGGCAAGGACGAAACACTGGCCCCTACCTCTGATCAACTCAGACCTCAAAATCTTCAGAAAGATTTTGTCCTCCCAAATTACGCCACTTCTCCCGCGATTTCTGCAGATCTGCTGTGGTGGATGGCAGAATCAAAGTTAGCTTCTCTGGCTGTCTCATTAAACGCCGAGAAGGCTTTTGACAGAGTTACATGGCCATTCTTATTCTGCCTTCTGCGAGCACAGGGCTACCCGGAGCCTTTTGTGATGGCAATTCAAGCACTATATTCTGACGTGCAAGCCTAGACTTTAATAACGGGAGCTGATAGGACCCAATTCCTCTTGGGAAACAGGACGAGACAGGGATGACCCTTCTCCCCACTCCTGCTCGCACGTACTTTAGAGACACTGCTCCACACATTTCGGACACATCCAAACATAAAGGGGGTGGGGTGCTGGGACAACAATACAAAGTGTCGGCCTACACCGATGATGTCCTCTTGACTCTTACAGAACTGCCAGCCTCCATTGCGCACCTGACAACGCTCCTACATAGTTATGGAGAGTTGTCTGCATACAAGGTTAATCTGACTAAATCAGTGGCCATGCCCTTTCACCTTTTCAGCTCCGGACATGGCACTTCTCCAACAGAACTATCAATTCAAAATTTCCGCAGAGGAACTCACCTATTTGGGTGACCATCTGACAGCAGATCCTGCATTGTTATTTAAACGTAATTATATCCCTCTGTTTCACACATTAGGGAGCAAGAACAGTGGACGGAGAAACTGATTTCTTGGGTGGGACGCATGCACGCCATTAAGATGAACGTCCTACCCAGACGGCTATTTCAATTCCAAACCCTGCCGATGAGGGTCAACAGAGGAGAACTAGCAGGGATACAAAAGGCAATAGACATTTTTATATGGCAAAACAAGTGTCCAAGACTGGCCCGCAGCCTCCTGTACAAACCAACAACACTGGGGGAACTGGGGAACTTACTCCACCTGTATTTTTACTACCTGGCAGCACAGTTGACCCAAATAGTTCACTGGCACTCGCCCCCTGATAAATGACAGTGGGTGGATATAGAGTTCGTGATGACAGGAATGGACCTCCCCCAGTTCTACATATGGGTACCAAAACCCAAAGGCCTCTCTTACAGACTACTTGCCCTGCGATTATAAACGTGATCCAAATATGGGAGCAAGCATGGCAAAAATACTACCTTGGAAACCTCCCTTCCCTTTTAACACCAGTTCTGGAACTAAAGGGGAATAGAAGCCATGGGATTGCAGAGATATTACATAGTTACATAGCTGAAAAGAGACTTGCGTCCATCAAGTTCAGCCTTCCTCACAAATGTTTTTGCTGTTGATCCAAAAGAATGCAAAAAACCTAGTCTGAAGCATTTCCAATTTTGCAACAAACCAGGAAAAAAATCCTTCTTGACCCCAAAATATCAGTAAGATGTCTCTTTGGATCAAGCAGCTATTACCTCACGAATTAAAAAATTATATCCCTGTATGTTATGTTTTTGCAGGTATTTATCCAATTGGAGTTTAAACATCTGTATGGACTTTGATAAAACCACCTCTTCAGGCAGAGAATTCCATATCCTTTTTGCTTTAACTGTAAAAAAAACTTTTCTTTGCCATAGATGAAATCTCCTTTCTTCCAGCCTAAATGCGTGACCTTGTATTATGTGATCAAAGGGTGCTTCCCCAGATGTAATAACCATAAAATCAAAGTAAATTACAGATGGTTATACTTATCTTTGTATAACCATCTGTAACTTACTTTGATTTTATGGTCTCTGGGAAATTCCAAATGTGGGACGAAACACATAATACCACAACTACTGCTGTTTTGCAAATTTTATTTGATTTATAATAAAAGCCGCTATTTTATACTACCATCCGGATTCCAGATTTCCTGCTATCCTGCAGACAGTGGAGAGAAATCCATAGCCCCCCAGTTACATTGGGGGAAGGCACCCTTTGAGTGCATAATGCGTCTACATCTTGTGAGTGGATTTTTGTACAGCACACATTATTTGTTAAAATTGTATTACAATAGGAGTGAAAAATTATCCTCATCAAGATCACGCCACTTCTCCATCTAAGAACAGAGGGGTCTCAATATTGGTTAACCAGACACTTGCCTTTTATCAGATATCGGTCCAACGAGATCCACAGGGTAGATTTCTTATTCTTATATGTGTACTAAATAACTCCACCTATACGATAGTTAACTCTTACTTCCCGAATAAGAATCAGCTGAGTTACTTGTCTAATTTATTAGAGGAAGTAGAGAAGGTGCAAACATGAACTTTGATTATTTGTGGAGATTTTAACCATATATTAGATTCTATTGCAGATTCTACAGCTTCTCATACACATAAAAGGAAAAAAGCCCTACAAAAACAATGTAACACACTTAATAAAACATTAGCTGCATATGGATTATATGATATATGGAGAATTTTACACCCAGACGTTAGGGAATTTACATATCACTCAAGTTTATAATACATATTCCTGATTAGATGGTTATTTCATGCTCAGCAAGTAAGTTCCTGTGAGATAGGCATTTAGACACAATCAGATCATAACCCAGTACTACTTACCTTGACAGATTCATATAAATATAAAACCAGAAGTCCATGGAGGTTGAATGAACAGTTGCTTAACGACACCACATTTTTGAATAAGATTCGAAACGAGCTACAGCACTACTTTAGTATAAATGATAATGAAGATACGAACCCTGCTACATTATGGTTGGCTCATAAATCCGTTATACGGGGGATATTATTGAGTAGAGCATCCTTTCTCAAGAAAACAACTCAAACAGCATTGATCACTCTCCTTAAAAAACTACAAGATCTGCATAGAGAAAATCAAGCGAACTCTACCCAAGCTCTTCAACAGCAACTTTTGGAAGTGTGTCAAGAGATTAATGCAATCCATTCCAGGAAAGCTAATTTAGCAATAAAGAAATTAAAGGCGACATCTTACTCTATGGGAAATAAGGCTACTAAAGTTCTGGCACAAAGACTGAGGAACAAACAAGCACAAGCAAGAATTCCATTTATAAAGATGCAAGGAGGCCATATAATTATGCAACCAGTACAGATATGTAATGAATTTGCACAATACTATACGACTATATTATTTGAAAGATCAGCATATTCAATCTCAAACCACATATATATCTATACGTTCATACCTGGCAAACATTGCCCTTCCTCAAATAACACCAAAACATCTAGAAAAACTATGTGCACCTAGCACTACAGATGAAGTGCTGCGCCTAATTGAAAATATGCCAAAAGGGAAAACACCAGGTCCAGATGGATACACTAGTGTATACTATGCTACATTTAAACATGAATTAACTTTAGCTCTTACTAATTTTTTTTAATAACGCCACTAGATTGGGATCCTTTCTGAAGGAGTTCCTGTCTGCTCATGTAATTACTATCCCTAAACCTGGGAAATCGTTAACGATGTGTCAAAATTTTAGACCTTTATATCTTTATTAAATGTTGATGCTAAACTTTATGCTAAGATCTTTGCAGAAAGACTTAGTAATGTCATACCGACATTAATACACACGGATCAAGTGGGATCTGTGATGGGCAGACAGGGACCAGATAACATTCAGAAGTGCTAGATTTATATGGAATTTTAAAACGTACCAAACAGAGTATTAGGATATCCCTTGATGCCGAAAAGGCGTTTGATCGTTTGAACTGGTCATTCCTTCAGGAAACTTTAGCGGCCTATGTATTCCCATCCTTTTTTCTTTCTGCAGTTAAAGCTTTATATAGTGCACCTTCAGCAACAGTACTGTATGCAGGTTTCCAGTCGCAAGTTTTTTCAATCACTAATGGGACCCGTCAGGGATGCCCATTATCTCCACTTCTTTATGTGCTAGCCTTGGAACCTCTTGCAATATCAATACGGAGAAATGCTAACATCCATGGTGTGTTAGTAAGCAACAAGGAATATAAACTTAGCCTATTTGCTGATGATGTATTTCTTACAATAACGCAACCATTTATAACACTCCCTTCTTTGCATAAAGAACTGCAAATATACAGTCAACAATCATACTATAAACTTAACATCGTAAAAACGCAAGCTATGTGTCTTAATACTACTAAAGCAATGGAAGATAGATTAAAAACAAGCTATCAATATGATTGGAGAGAAGATTATTTAATATGTTTAGGTGCCAGAATAACTAACAAAAAGAAAGAACTCTTCTCAGCTAACTATACGAAGCTTCTGAAAGAAATTGATAACCAACTGGATTCATGGAAGCAGGTGGGAAGGATCACAGCGCTTAAAATGTCAATCCTACCAAAGATTTTATATCTTTTTAGATCATTGCATATTAAAACTCCCGCAAAAGTACATATTGTCTCTCCAAGCATCTATTGTACGTTTCAGTTGGGGCGGCAAACACCCCAGATACCTAAAGCTTTACTTTTGAGAAATGTGACGAACGGAGGAATGGGAATACCAAATATAAAAGCATATTATCATTCAGCCATTTTAACCAATGTTATCAGCGCTCATTCAACGGACTATTCCCCCCAATGGGTAGCAATAGAAAGTAATTATTGTGGAACACAAGACCTTTCAACAACACTATGGAAACCTTATCAAATGAGGCAAAGAACGGAAAATGTTATCTTCCACAAAACATCTTCTTAGAATCTGGGACACTTGTAGGGACAAAATATTCTCAGCATACCCATGGGCCCTTGCGACCCCAATTAAAATTTTATTTTATTGTAATGGTACTTTTCCCTTTCAGAAATGGGAAAGAGCAGGTATCACACATTTATTTCACTTATGCAACATAGAGGGCCTTAAATCTTTTCCAGTATTGCAAGAAGAATTTTTATTGCCCTCAAATTTTACATTTGCTTATCTTCAAATTAAAGTGATGGTAATTATAAACAAGATTTCAACAGTAGAATCAACACTACAAGGCTCTATAACGGAATTTGAAAAACAATGTCTATCGTTACGTCCCCTGAAAAAGACACTGTCTATCTGCTATCAAAAATTGGCTAATCCTGCTGTGCAAAACAATTGGAAATTCATGCAAGATTGGCAAGAAGCTTTACAACTTAATATTCCTTTGATGGAATGGAAACAAATGTTTACTGCTCATATTGGGCTAACCACCAGTAGACATGTCGCGAACCGTCCGCGAACGGTTCGCTGCGGTTCGCCACGAACTGTTCGCGGCGAACTCCGGTCAGCTGACACATCCTGGCCAATCTCCGGCAGACCCTCCCTCCCAGACCCTCCCACCTCCTGGACAGCATCCATGTTGAAGCTGCCTTCAACATGGATGCTGTCCAGGAAGTAGGAGGGTCTGCGAGGGAGAAGTACGCGGACGGGTCGCGACATCTCTAACCACCAGTACCGCCAATTTTGAAGCAACACAGAAAATTCTCTATTAGGTGGTACTTGGTATCAACACGTCTAAACTCTATGTTTCCTACAATGTCAAACCAGTGTTGGAGATGTTATAAATGTAAAGGTACTATGCTACATGTTTGGTGGTCATGTGGAGCTGTAAACTCTTTATGGAACGACATTATAAAGATGATAAAACAAGTTACAAATATTGAGTTGTCCCATGATCCTAAAACTATACGGTTACGATTATTTCCAAGTAATCTAGCAAAGTTAATCAAGAAAATTATTTTTCTCTTACGGAGTACAGCATCTATACTAATTGCTAGACAATGGAAAACTAAGGTTTTACCTTCTCGACAAGAAATTGAAGAAGTAATGACCTCAACAGTGAAACATGAATTGCTAATGTGGAATCAGATGAGAATAGGGAAAATGAGCCCCTGCATAGATCAAATGTGGCGGACATATTTACTAACGCAACACTAAAAATCTAGATAAATATAGAGGCCCTCATTCGGAACACATTTTCTGACTATAATCAATTTTTTAGTGGATCTCATTTAATTAGTTAAGCAATAAAAATAATATCATAAATTATCCCAGGCTATTGTATGGTAGAATAGGGGACAAATTAGCAGACTTATTTAGGAATGATTATCACCTGAGTATAAGTGGCTGCTATACTTTTAGCTAGTTAATAGGTTATTGTTTCCCTTCCCTCTTCTTTCTTTCTCCACCACCCCCCCCTTTTTTTTCCCCCCCATCATTGACAAGGTTTAGATAAGCTATGGGTAACTAAAACTAGGAAATAAGTCTCCTCTGTTACTAGGCATGGTTGGCACAGTGGCACTCTTTGGAGTGACAACTGTCACTATCATTGGTTAAAGCGAAGGAGACAATACAAGGGTTAAAGAAGTATTGTTTGAATGTGTGTATTAATTATCATTGTAATTTACTTTATATAATTTAAGACACACAAGCTAAATAAGATAGGGTATGTTCTGTGAATTTTGACTATATGTTACAATATAGAGTATAAATTATCTTGTTTGGATGGCTCCTTCCCCCTTTTTCTGTATCCTTTATTATTTGGAAAAATAAAATAAAAGTAAATTGTAAACAAACAAACAAAAAAAATTGTATTACACTAGATTTTGTCTATGTTCTTTTAAAATTCCACAGCCGTATCCCATATGTGTTTTGCGTGTATGCTTACTTGTTTAATTGATTGTTGTGACGGACCCTCGATCAATCGATGCTCCTAGTGCTTACCAAGGACCATCAGCACCGCACCAGACACCGTAAGCACTGCAGATCCCACGAACCACCACAGCTTGGTTGGGGTCTCGCCGTCTCCTACCCACCCTGGACCTACAACAAGACTCCAGGCTCCAGTGGGTGAACATCTTCCTTCAGGGAGCGAAGCAGGAACAAGCTCTTAAAAGAGTTTAGTGATTATAATCCCTGGGGAGTATAGTGATATAGCAATTCCCAGGGTAGATGTAGCCTTTCCCCCCACACGAGACAAGGCTCTATGTTGAGTGTAAAACAGGAACTCAGCAGTCGGAGGGTTTATTGTGTCTTTTATACTGGTTTTCCCACAAGGTTACCACCCACGTGGACCTTGTGGAGCACAGGACACAAAGTTACAAAACAGGTTTGTACAGATAGACACTCCCATATAATGTACACAAACCCTCCTCTCTGCCTGTGATACAATTAACAAACACAATGGACTAACTCAATTACCCACAGGCAGAAAACACACATTTTTCACAAAACACAGAAAACACCCCAAAACACCACATATCCCCACACATTTTATAACATGACAGGAGGCTTCATATTTGCATAAGTCTCTCTTTATTAGACCTCCACAGCAGCACATTAACACAGAGAAAAACAACCAATCAGAAAAAAGTAAGGAACCCATATAAAGCCCCTCCCAACCAACTATTTCCGCTTTCTTTGCTGCTCCGCATCAGTACAGGTCAGAGTACCACTGCCTCCTGTTACCTTGGGTGGCTGTGGAGATTTATACACATATTTGTTCATAATTTATTCATCGCTGATATATATATTTTTTTACATATTCTTCACAGATTTTATGCATTTTCCATACATGATTTATACATAGATTATACTTGATTTGTACAGATGTACACATTTTATACAGATTTATAAATGTTTTTACTTATTGTATTTTCTCTTTTTTGTGTGCTATGTTGCTATGCCATATGGGGGATTTGTGCAAGGTGCCGTGTGGGGGATTTCTCCTTGCTTTTTTTTTGGTGGCCTGTCCTGCCGGCTATGGTCCTGGGGCAGCCTGTTCCCCATTCCATTCGCCCTGCCCAGCAGTGTATTCCACCTTCCCTCCCTTCCTTCCCCTCGCTTGCTCAGGTAGCTGAGTGGCGGTCCTCCGAAGTGTTTCCCCGCCAGTCAGCGTCGTCTGCCAAACGAGGGCTGTTTGCCTGCTCTCTCCCACCTTGTCCCCTCACGTGGCGTCGGATTGCCGCAGCTTGGCAGGTCGGCGGGAACAGTAGTGGTAGAGCAGGCTGGCCAAGTGGGAGCGACTGCTCCCAATAGTCTGGCAGTTAATTCATGTTTGTACGGTCAGTGACTGTTTTTCCCTGTGTCACAGTATGGGTATGTGAATAGGGACAAAGCATGTATGATTTGTTTCACTACTAATCTCAGTCAGTTCATGTCTTACTGTCAGTGACAGTTTTCCCTGTATTACAATAGGATGTATGTAAATAGGGACTAACATTGGATGATTTTTCACTATTAACCCCAGTCAGTATAGGTCTTACTGTCAGTGACAGTTTTCCCCTGTATTACTGTATGATGTATGGTGATAGGGACAAGCATTGTATGATTTTTCACTTGCTGCTGGTGACAGTTTCCTCGCTCACCCCCCCGCTACTTTGTGGTGTGTGCTGGAGGGTTGCGGCATAGTTCCGGATGCTCTTAAAGGTACAGTGCTCGTTTTGTGCTATTTAAAGGGATATGAACTGTACCCGGATATGAGTTTTGGCTGCAGGTTTTTTTGCCCCCTCCACGGTTACCTGTTTATACTCAGGTCCCTGCTCTGTCTGGCTCACTTTCTCTGGCTGCCAGAAGACTGGTGGCGGCTGTGGTAGACCTAATGCTGCACCCCCCTCAACCGTGCAGCCTCCCCTGCTTACATATATCAGGGTGATAGCACAGTGGGTTGATGAGTCACTAGAGTCTGTTGAATCCGTGTGGGGGTCACAGGTTCACACCCCGGCAGAGTTGACTCTGTCCCTCAACCTGCTGATGTACATAAATGAGTATCATTAAGTGGGGGTAGTTACACCCCAGGACATATTTTGGACACCAGAGTAATCTGAATGTATCTTTCCTGGTGCAGCAGTTCGTTATTATTGTATTAGCTGTGGTTGCTTATCTCCGTTTCTGCATGCCGGACATCCTAGCCCCGGGCACACTCCCTGCTATATCTGATTGGCCTGCCTTGAAGGTGCCTCTATTTGGCAGATGCTGCCTGTGCTCATATACTTAGCCTGCTTGGCTGTGAGTGGATTGGCCGGCCTTGGCTGTGCCCCTTGCTTGGCCTGCTTTGACTGTGCCCCATGAGTTGGCCTGCTCTGACTGTGCCATTCTCTATGACCGCTCTACACACCCACCTGGACACTGCATGCGCTAACTGCTTGCCTCTGTCATTATTAGGGGTGCTGCCCCGTTTATATACTGTGACGCTGGTCTTTATACCTGTGTGTCACGCTTGCCCACGGCTCTTTGAGCACGGAACCATCTACCCAAGAGCAGAACCTGCAAACCATGATTAATGAGGCAGTGGCCGTCTCCGTGGATAAGGCCCTGGCCAGGGCCCTCCCTCTAGCTCTACCGGAATGGGGCGCTAGGGAGACCTCCCATATGGCAGACGACTCGGCTGAGTCGGACTCTCCTTGGAGAGTACGGGCAAGGGCGCAATTGGAAGGGTGAAGGCCCTGTGCCACGCTCCTGGAAAGGCAGGGCTCCGAAAAACCGTCATGGCCTGGCATTGTCAGTCTCATCGGCCAGACGCCACTGCCTGCCAGGCGTGGGAGAGGGGGCCCTCTATACCCTTCCCCCTTATACGGCCATCCTGGATGTATGGCAGGCAGGCCAGTTCCCCTCTGAGGAGTAAGTTGAGTGGCACCATGAACCATGCTTGGGGTAGCGGCTACCCCTGTTCGACCCTCGGGCCATTTGACACACCAGGACCTCCGCATGGTCCTTTCTCGATCACTTGGCACGATTCATACAGTACTAGGTCTGCAGACCTCTGGATTGGGAGGTGCGCAGATAACTTCAGGGTGAATGCCCCAGACTGGTCCTACCAGATAAGGCCACCATGACCCCGGAATTCGACTCCATGGTCGCTACATACATGACCCATGCAGGGGTCGAGCACAGCCTCTGTTGACACAGGACAAACTACTGGACATGCTGGGCTTCCTGTGCAGGAAGTTAATGATGGCTGATGAAACTTACTCAGGAGGGGGCTACCCTGGACCCTACCGCCATGCAGGACTGGGTCTTGTGCTCCATTTGCCTACTGGGCGATACAAGCGTGACCCTCTCCACGGAATGCAGGAAGGCAGCCTCCCTTGAGCATGGACCTCAAGTGGTCAGACTTAGGGTCAAAGGAATTGGACCCCCTGGCTAAAGGTCTGCTTTTGGGGGGGGAAACCGTTCATTATGGCACTGCACAAACACGTGAACCTGTTCACTTCCTGGGACAAGGCGCAGGCCTCCGTGTAACGGGTCTTTCACCTGCAGTTTTCATGGTATTTTTTTGGCAGGGCTGGATGACCGCAGGGTCGCGTCTCCAGCCGCTTCTGCTTTTCTGACCGCCAAGAATCCCGTGGACCATCGTTCTTCGGACAGTTCGCAGATATGTCATAGTTTCTTCATTTGCTCCGACTCAGGTGCGTCCTCCACCGGGAGGAGCCATTCAGACTGAAGTGTCAGATCATTCGGAAGGTGATGACGACGATCCTATGTCTGGGGATAACATAAGAGATTTACAGTTTCTGTCTCCATCACAACTTCAACCCCTGGTGGTGTATTTACCAGGAGATTTGAACCCGACGGTGGGTTGGTTCTCTAGACATTGGTTGCTATCAGGGTGTCTAGACGTACTAGGCGGATTCAACAGTAATTTTTGGTTAACCTTATTATGCTACGCGCCTAGCGCTGGGTAGCGTGGAGTATTCTTCCTCCGGCCAGTTGTTGATTTCTTAGGTCAGACCTTACATATTGGTTTCGACTCCTACGGTGGCGCGAAGGATTATGGTTATTGACACAGACAGGGATGTATTTGAGTTTCAGAGTGCTTTCGGTGCCTTTAGTGCAGGCGTTTCCCTGCTAGACATTAGGCGTTCGACTGATTGGTCTCGAGTAGATACTTGTCAATTTATTGTAGACCGGTCGGTTATGTTTCTTTTGCTTTGCTGTTGGAGCGTTAAAACAGCAAATATGAAGCCTCCTGTCATGTTATAAAATTGTAGATTACACTAGCTTTAGTGTAACTATAATCTTAATTTTATTAATGGCAGGAGGCGAATATTTCCCTCCCAGTTTCTCCCTTCCCTTATTGTTTGTTTTTGTTGACCTATTTTTAGTGTTAGTCTATCCTCCAGGATGGTGGTAAACAGAGTAGTATTGTCTATTTAGGGGAAGTCAGAGTGTGTTTTTCTGGGATGTTGTACGGTCAGTAATTGATTATGGGTATTTATGTTTTTCTCAGTACATTTTATTCACTAATCAGAGTTTCGATTCTGTTTATCTCGTTTCAGTTTAATGGTTCCACTACAGGTCCAGTTTCCAGATGTTTTGCAGGATACAGTTCAAGGCTTCCTCTACGGATCCACTTTCGTTACGAATTCGGATTACAGTCATTGACAGATTTAGTTTGATTTTTCTTCTGTTATTGTATTATATCTTGTTTATGTACTTTGTTTTGTCGCAGCTTGAAAGAGGAAATAGTTGTTTGGGAAAGGCCTTATATGGTTTCCTTACTTTTTTCTAATTGATTGTTTTTCTCTGTTTTAATGTGCTGCTGTGGAGATCTAGTAAAGAGAGACTTAAGCAAATATTTGCCTCCTGTCATTAATAAAATTAAGATTATAGTTTCACTAAAGCTAGTATAATCTGCAATTATACATCCCTGGATGGCCCTAATCTGGGTGAACAACATATCAAAAAGTCACCCAGATCAGAGCAGGGGTTCAAAAGTTTTCTGGAAGTCTCTTTTGACCGACCGCAAGCATGGCTTTAATGCCCAAAATAGTTCCACAGATTTAGGCTGTGCGGCCAGCTTATCTTCTCCTCTCTCCTGGAGATAATTGGCTTAAGTAGCTGTGGTAACTTAATTATCTCCAGGTACAGGAAATATCTCTAAGTCAAAAACTGTTACAAAAACCACATAATACATAACTCATATAATACAATGTTTAACCTATATGTCCAACATATCCCTAGATAGCTTGGATCTGAGAGCTCAATATGTCTGAAAAGCGCTCAGTTGGAGCACCATGGGGTTAAACAATAGCAGGCAAATACGTATAGTTTAAAAAACATATACCACCGGGGGCGCCACAATCACAAACATGTGAATATATTTACCATGGTATGTTCATGGGTATGCATATAAGGAGATAAAAATAAAAGTATATATAGTGAAGTATTTAATAACAAAATAGAATAAGATAATAAAAAAACAATTGCACTCACAAATGTAGTTGCACAACAAGAACATATGTCCTAATTGTGCCAAGAAAGCCTGTCAGCCCTTTACTGGGCTAAAGTCCCCTCTTGTAACAGAATCCCGATTTTCAAAAGTTCCAATGACTTCCAGTAATAATCTGCTTGAAGATGGATGAGATCCAGAAATACTAGGGACACTGGCCGACTTGTAACTGCTCAACGCGTTTCGTCCGATCGACTTTTTCAAGAGCTGTGTGTTTCTGTTTTTCTTCCGGCTTTTTAAATGATCAGGTTCGCGCGGTTTTCAATATTACGAGCATGCGCATTACGGTAAAACTTTACCGCGCATGCTCGCACATCCAGCTTGAAACGCAAACACAACTTTATTGATACTTTGTGCCGGCAAACACATCTCCGTACCGGACCACTTGGTCTTACGGAGTGATATATGGGCACTTCAAACTTTTGTTCATCATACAAAATTAATCTTCATACATAAAATACTAATGATAAACCATCTTTTAAAAAACAAAAGTAAAAGTAAAAAGCATTTTTAAGTGCATCACATTTTAGAATTCTACTATTAGAAATAAGAAGTTAAACCTACTATAGACAGGAAAAATAAAAACATTATAGAGAAAATATGTAATGGAGACATCGTAATTACATTTTATACAGTGCTTTATAAAAAACTGGTTTTACCATAATGCGCATGCTCGTAATATTGAAAACCGCGCGAACCTGATCATTTAAAAAGCCGGAAGAAAAACAGAAACACACAGCTCTTGAAAAAGTCGATCGGACGAAACGCGTTGAGCAGTTACAAGTCGGCCAGTGTCCCTAGTATTTCTGGATCTCATCCATCTTCAAGCAGATTATTACTGGAAGTCATTGGAACTTTTGAAAATCGGATCCTGTTACAAGAGGGGACTTTAGCCCAGTAAAGGGCTGACAGGCTTTCTTAGCACAATTAGGACATATGTTCTTGTTGTGCAACTACATTTGTGAGTGCAATTGTTTTTTTATTATCTTATTCTATTTTGTTATTAAATACTTCACTATATATACTTTTATTTTTATCTCCTTATATGCATACCCATGAACATACCATGGTAAATATATTCACATGTTTGTGATTGTGGCGCCCCCGGTGGTATATGTTTTTTAAACTATACGTATTTGTCTGTATTTTATTGGGACTGGGAGTGATCCCTATTTCGGGGTGACTAGCCTGCACTGTATTCAGCACTTTTCCCCACTTACTGCCCCTTCTTTATAAACAATAGCAGGGGCTGATGGAAGATTGTGGAGGTACAAGGCAGCCAGTTTAAACTGGTCTGGCAGTGTCCCTGGGACAACGCCCTGCTGGAGAAACAATAGGACAGGAAAAATGGGGAGGGGGAAGAGGCACATTTTCCCACGGAAGTCAATTTTTAGCATGACCCATAGTCTTTGGGCACAAGGCTGGCCATTAGTCCTCTCCAAAAACCAGCGGCGAAATTCCTTTCGTCACAATTGTGTTTCCTGTCCTAAGGGTTAGGGGGAGGAGCTAAACCCATATGTTAAATGCTGCCATGATTAGCCAGGAAAAGGTCCTGTTATAATAACAAACTATACAGTTTAAAAGCGGTGCTCTTTATCTCACATTCCATTGCACATTAAAAGTAGATTTTGGATGAAAGTTGATTAATTTTAAAATTCTCTCGTTAAAACAGAGAATAAAGTAATATACACCAAGTATATTAAATTGTAAAAGACTTAATTTATCTATCCTGGTCCACTATTCACTGATCTTTCAACTCTCAGACAAAAACTAGGGTCAATCCAACTAGAGGGAGATAAAGAGAAACATAGTGCAACTCTGTGGAACCTAAATCAGGTAATTATATGTGCCAATGGGTCACTCACACTAAGTGGGAAGAAACACGTTGGATAGATTGTGGACAGATTTTATTTGTATTTTATGAAGATTCATTCTTACTTCTGTGTAAGTAATAAATTATTTTATACCTTATTTCCATCTACCTTCACATTTTGGATGCACTTTGTTTTACATGCTGTGGAGACCTGCAATACCAGCTATTGGAAGAGAGATACAACCTAAGATTTACAATGATTATGAAATGCCCCCCTTTTTTTTTTTTTTACCAGTTAAAGTGTGAGTGACCCATTGGCACATATAATTACCTGATTTTGGTTCCACAGAGTTGCACTATGTTTCTCTTTATCTCCCTCTAGTTGGATTGACCCTAGTTTTTGTCTGTATATTTGTGGAACATTTGAGGAGATCTTCTGGTTATATCCACTACTAGAAGGGAATACACACACACACACACACACACACACAATCCAAGCAGACACACACACACGATCCAAGCAGACACACACACACGATCCAAGCAGACACACACACGATCCAAGCAGACACACACACACACACACACACGATCCAAGCAGACACACACACACACACGATCCAAGCAGACACACACACTGATGCAAGTAGACGCGCACACACTGACCCAAACAGAGCCACGCACAGATCAGAGCAGGCTGATTCACATTGTTTAAATCACACATACACTATTAAGTCACCCTCTTGCCCTCATTTCAATTTAGCTCTCCGTGGGTTCCAGGCTTCTGGGCTGAGCCTGGTTGCTTTGACTTTCTCGCTATACTCCCGCCCACTTGACCCCAAGTGCAGGGGAAGGGGTGGGAGCGATTGTAACATGCGCCCATGCACCACCGACAAATGAGAGGTGTGTAGGGGGGCAGCACTCTGATCTTTGCAGGATGAGGTTGAAGGCACCAGGCGCTAGTCTGCCGTTATGTAAGTGCTCCCTAGCACCCAGTGCCATGACCTGCAGAACGCAATACACAAGTTGACCTGGCGCCCCCCCCCTTAAAAAGCACCCTAGGCAGCTGTGTAATCGACCTATAGGGCACGCCGGCTCTGTAAACAACAACAACAACAACTGCATATTGCTTTGTGGAAACAAATTGACAGCCTGACATTGTAATAAGTGTATGGACATGCTTATAACAAAGCTTAGTCCCTCTCCTCACATAGTTGGTCATTAACAGGCACTTTGATGCAATGTGTACCAACGCTATTCTATTAAAGTGGTCACTAGAACACAAAAACTGTGTGCCACGTCACCCTGGGGCACCGCGATGGGCACACAAGGTCACCGCAATATATTTTCCCAGTGCTATGATCATAGCACCGGGAACCTTGCCTCCCTCTCCCCTGGAGAAAGGGAGAGAGGACCTGGGGGAGTTCTAGCCTGCAGCTCTGCCGGGTTCTCCTCTCGCGAACTTGGAGTGAAACTTGCGAGCTCATGAGGCTCACTACTAGGACCGCCAGGGTTCTCCACCGGACTACCAGGGACTGCAGGAAATGTCCCCCTCCCAGGCAAAGGTAAGCAGGGAGGGGGGATATCAAAGTTATTATTATTATTGTTTTTAAATACAAAAATATATATTAATCTACCCCCCTCCTCCTACCCTTCCCCCCATAAACACACACTGTCGCCTATACACACACACACACACACACTGCCCATCATACATACTGCCCCTCTACACACATATTGTACCCTCACACACTGCCCCCCATACACAAACCCTGCACCTCTCTCACACACACACACACTCTACCCCTCACACACTGCACCCCTAACACCCACTGTACCCCTTACACACACACTGCCCCCCACAGACACACTGTACCCTTCAAACACACAGGCACAATGCACCACACACACACACTACATTGGTTGAGGGGTGGTTGAGTGCAAAGTAGTGGGGTTGTGGAACGGAAAAATGGGGAGGTAAAAAGACTATTAACCAACTTGCTTGCCCCCACATAGTGGTATCCACTTATTCCTATGGTACAGATGAGTTAACATACCGGATAATACTAATTGTGACACACCATATGATATGTTGTATGGTGTACCTTGTAACACATATATAGCTGACAATCATATTTCTGCACCAGGGAGAGATTAGAACAATTGGTTTTATTACAAAAATGTAGGGATTTTTTTTCCAGCCCACCAACCCATGCACCACCACCTACTACTTGGCTTCCTACTGTTGGTCAGTTTGTACTAGAGAGGGTGACTTCAAGAACTTTTATTAGAGAGAACAATCAGAGCCAACAGATAAAAGCAAGTTATGATATTTTAAAACCTGCTAAATACTTCCAGGATGTTCACAGAACCACTGACTGACACAATGGATGTTGTTAAAGAAGTCAAGAAAAAAAACCAAACCAAACCAAACAGAAGATGACAGAAATGCCACCAGAATCACAGCCATGCAACAGACTGAATCATGATCTGGCATCTGTTCCTGCAAATGTGAAGGAGCGGTATGAACAGACAGGCGTGATACATTCACAGTTAACGTGGAATATTTGAAAAATGAATCAACATCATTATCAGAAAGACTCTGGAGAACAGACTGTACTTGAATTTTCTTATACAGTAAGAAAGAAATGCAAAGATGGAAGCAAAAGGATGCTAGAAAATTGGTTATAGTGTCTCCTTACAAATTGCAGCATTATCATAACATCAACCCTAGTTGTTTTAAATCTGCATTGGGATTATGTTAACAACCAAGAAGCACCTGAACTGAATTGGACTGCACATAATACAAGTTCTATGATCGTGGGGACAACCTCCAAGAACCATCTCAAAAAGAGAGACAGCTCACAGTGAAATGATTGCTAGTGGAACCTGGACCTACACTAGTATTTCACAAGGAACCTATTGAAGATCATTTTCAAAACCGATTGTACATGGGAAAGATGTGATTGGACTATTTAAAATCCTAATAATGGACTCAACAATGAAGGCAAAGCATGCTGGAATTAGAAAAAAGACGGGACAGATGCTTGCGAAAGAGACTTTGGATGCACTTATGAAGGTGATGCAAGAAAAGACTTTGCCATATAGTTTACCATGGGATAACTATCGCAAACAGCCTTTTTATGCTGAAAAGTAGAGCTATGCTAATTTTGGATATTACTATTATGTTTCCAGACAAACAGAAGATGACCGGAACAAGAAATAAAGCCTGATAACTGTCAATGCTCAGCTATTTCTCAATATGGAACATAGTACTGAAAATACCTGGTTGACTATCTAAGCACATCTCAGTACAAGACATATTGTAACCTACAACTCAGAAAAATTTGTTACTGGGAAGGAACAGAAGAGGAATATAGATTTACTGCTAGGGATATGCCTGGGCAAAAAAATTGGTTCAGTTTGGTTTGGAAATTCAGGTAAAAAAAATAAATAAATAAAAATAGTCAGTCACTTTGGCAATTCGGTTCGGCACTTCCGAAATAGAAACATAGAAACATAGAATGTGACGGCAGATAAGAACCATTCGGCCCATCTAGTCTGCCCAATTTTCTAAAAACTATCATTAGTCCCTAGCCTTATCTTATAGTTAGGATAGCCTTATGCCTATCCCATGCATGCTTAAACTCCTTTACTGTGTTAACCTCTACCACTTCAGCTGGAAGGCTATTCCATGCATCCACTACCCTCTCAGTAAAGTAATACTTCCTGATATTATTTTTAAACCTTTGTCCCTCTAATTTAAGACTATGTCCTCTTGTTGTGGTAGTTTTTCTTCTTTTAAATATAGTCTCCTCCTTTACTGTGTTGATTCCCTTTATATATTTAAATGTTTCTATCATATCCCCCCTGTCTCGTCTTTCCTCCAAGCTATACATGTTAAGATCCTTTAACCTTTCCTGGTAAGTTTTATCCCGCAATCCATGAACCAGTTTAGTAGCCCTTCTCTGAACCCTCTCTAAGGTATCAATATCCTTCTGAAGATACGGTCTCCAGTACTGTGTACAATACTCCAAGTGAGGTCTCACCAGTGTTCTGTACAATGGCATGAGCACTCCCCTCTTTCTACTGCTAATACCTCTCCCTATACAACCAAGCATTCTGCTAGTATTTCCTGCTGCTCTATTACATTGTCTGCCTACCTTTAAGTCATCAGAAATAATCACCCCTAAATCCCTTTCCTCATATGTTGAGGTTAGGACTCTATCAAATATTCTGTACTCTGCCCTTGGGTTTTTACGTCCAAGATGCATTATCTTGCACTTATCCACATTAAATGTCAGTTGCCACAATTCTGACCATTTTTCTAGTTTACCTAAATCATTTGTCATTTGGCTTATCCCTCCTGGAACATCAACCCTGTTACATATCTTAGTATCATCAGCAAAAGACATACCTTACCATCAAGACCTTCTGCAATATCACTAATAAAAATATTAAAGAGAATGGGTCCAAGTACAGATCCTTGAGGTACCCCACTGGTGACAAGTCCAAGCTTCGAATATATTCCATTAACTACAACCCTCTGTTGCCTGTCACTCAGCCACTGCCTTACCCATTCAACAATATTTGAATCCAAACTTAAAGATTGCAGTTTATTGATAAGCCTTCTATGTGCAACAGTGTCAAAAGCCTTACTGAAATCTAGGTAAGCAATGTCTACTGCACCACCCTGATCTATAGTTTTAGTTACCCAATCAAAAAAATCAATAAGATTAGTTTGGCATGATCTCCCTGAAGTAAACCCATGTTGTCTCTGATCTTGAAATCCATGTGTTTTTAGATGTTCATCAATCCTATCCATCACACACTCACACATTCGGAACTTTGGCAATTCGGAACATTTTTAGGCCTCCCTAACCCTACTCCTATCCTTAACCCTACTCCTAACCCTACCATTGCCCCTAACCCTACCCCTGTCATCATTCACGTAATTTTCCCTTCCTCTCTTATTTTGCCACTTTTCAGAAATCCAAAGCACTTCAGCAATTCGGTACGGCACTCCTGAAATTTAACACTTCGGAAATACTGTCATGCCGAACTTACCTTCTTTAATTCCTCTTCTCTCCCTCTCTCATGATCTGTTTTTCATTTCTTCCTGTCTTCTCTAGTTTTCTTTAAAACATAAGATAAAGTAGGGACTACTTTTTTTATGGAGGTTTCCTACGCCAATTTTCTCACAATTCTTACCTTTCCTCCGTGTTCCCGCAAACCTATTGTCCCCTCCCCCGGCCCCTACCCCTGAGTGGCGGGTGGGGGCCTTGAATGGGGGGGGGGCACCTATTGTCCTTCCCCCAGCCCCACCCCTGAGCGGCGGGTGGGGGCCCTACATAACAATGGGGGGACCTATTGTCCTCCCCCTGGCCCCCACCCCTGAGCAGCAGGTGGTGGACCTAAGTGAGAATGAGAGGGGGGGAAACTAGAGCAGACAGGAAGAAATGAAGAACATATCCCGATAGAGGAAGAGAAGAGGAATCGATTAAAGAAAGGCAAGTTCGGCATGACTGTGCCACTTTAAGAAGTATGTGGACTCAAATTTGATAAAGATCCAACCTTCGATGCTTTATGACAAGTTGGAATAAACCACTTGAAGGGTTTTCATTTAGTATGTTAGGCTATATCGTATCTAGAAGGGAAGAAATCTTTATACAGATAGATGTGGAGATTACCACATGGAAACAGAAATTAAGTGATACAACCAACCCAGAAACGTATAGCCAAATAATACAAGATCTCAAAACAAAAAGTAGAAAAAGCAGAAAGAGAAACTATTGAAAAAAATAAAAAAATTTAAGAGACACCAACAATTACAAAACAGGTAATATAAGGTTCCCAAAAAGATCTCACACCAACACGACAGTTCATAGTCATGACAGAAGAACAGAGCAATGAAAACCATGAGAAGAACAAATTATCACAATAGGAATCCTGTGGAGACAAGACCCTACAAAGAGTTACAAAAAAAGAGACCCTCCCATGAGGAACCAACAACCTCAAAAGCTAGAACAATGAAAAAAGGAAAACGTATACCGCGCCTAATTTATATATGTGAAATATACATACATATATCTTGAATATTCCAAACGGATCGTAACCTCAAAGGAAACAGATTAAGAAACAAATAATAGTGCAATACAGTAAATATATTCTTTAGAGCAGATAGTATAAGGCTAAGTTCAAACCACTCACATATGGATGAGCTATAACAGAGCTCTGCTGTAAGAACGCCTGGACGGTATAATCCCCGTCTTTGGATTTGTAGAAGTTTCCACGAATATCTCCACAATGCAGTGAGCGTAGTAAATATGAAAGGAAAAAATAGCAGCAATATGGTGAAGTAAGTACTAGTGGTGTGACCAATATTAAATAGTATTGTACTTACAATTTCTAGAGCATATATCCTGCTCTAGTATAAACAGCATGGGTGGTATAATCCCCACCAAGGATATACAGGATCCAGGAAGTAAAATAAAGGATTGGAGTGGATATAAAAGTAACTTTAAAAAGTATACTTTAATATAAACAAGCTAAATACAAATAAAATATTATAAAACATAAAATGTAGTCCCACTTAACGCGTTTCGCCAGGTTGGCTTCTTCAGAAGTGTGGTATCATGTCTGATAAGTCCGTTTATATATCCTCCTTGATGTAGAAATGATGTCCTGGTGTGCTTACTTCCTGGTTCCGGCTGTTTGCTGACACGCACGCGTCATACCGGAAGTGACGCGGCACCCGCGTCACACCGGAAGTGACGTAGTGCTCGCGTCTGACCGGAAATGATCGCGGCGTCTGTAGTGCAAATTAATGTAATGTCTAAATGTCCAGAGGTGTATATAACACCAATAAGTGATATAGATAAAGATTTCAGGCATCACTCGTCCCAGCCTCCAATACTAGAGGGTGTGGGCATCTTCCAGTGGGAAAGTGATGCGGCGGCCATCTTTGTTGAGGGCAAACATCCATTTAGAAGACAACTAATAGAGTAGTTTGTGTACAACCATGTAAAAAAAGAAAGAAATATACATATACCTAGAATATAAATAATGATGTATGCTTTAAAAAGGTTAATACCTATAAAAAATAAAAATAAAAATAAGAATAAGAATAAGAATAAGAGATGGCACAGTATAAATATTATAAATAATTTAACATAATGATCAAAGTTAAAAACAACCATAAGAGCATAAAACATAATAAGAGTAGATGAGGGGCATGCTATAAGGATGGACAAAGAGTGTTGGGGGAAGGGAGAAAAAAAAAAATATATATATATTTTTATAAAAAATTGTATAAGTCGAAATCAACATTCAGCCCCTTGGGGTGTAGGGTATCAAGTTGATATACCCACTGCATCTCAGTTTGTCCAATCTTTCTTATAGCATCTCCCCCTCTCCAATGATTTTTAACTATTTTAATTCCCATAAACGTGAGGTGCTTGGGATCATTATTGTGCATGCAAAAGTGCGCAGGTACTGAGTGATTCTGTAGACCCTTTTCTATATTTCTACAGTGTTCTGCGATTCTTGGTTTTTAGTGGCCTGATCGTTCTCCCTACATATTGGAGACCACATGAACATTCCAATAAATAGATCACATTTTTGCTGTTGCATGTAATGACCTCTTTTATATTATATGTTTTATTGGTATTGTTTGATTTAAAATCAGTGATCATTCTTTTAGTCGTTTTTGTCTTTTTGCACGCCATACAGCAATTACATTTGTAGAAACCCTTTTTGTCCATAAAATCATTAATTCTATTAGGGCTATTTCTTGTAAAAATTTTTGTTAGATGCATTTTAAGGTTAGGGGCTCCTCTAAAAATTATTTTTGGTTTATCAGGGATAATTTTTCCTAAAATTTCATCTTCCTTTAATAGATGCCAATGTTTTATTAAAATTTTTTTCAATTGTCTGTTTTTATTGTTATAGTCTAGTACAATAGGTAGAGTAAAGTCACGATTCTTCTGATTATCTGAACCTTTGGTTTTATATATAAGTTGATTTCTATTAATTGTGACTGTTTGATTAATGGTTGAATCGATATGGTTAGCATCATAACCTTTTTGTATGAAACTTTCTCTCAGTATGTTAGCTTGCTTTAGAAACACAGCTTCATCAGAGCAGTTTCTTCTGAGACGCATCATCTGACTTTTAGGTATACTGTCCAACCATATCTTGTTGTGACAACTTTTAGTACTTATATAGTTGTTTACATTTACTTCTTTGAAATGTGTTTTAGTTTGTATTGTGTTATTTTCAATGTATATATTAAGATCTAGATACGTAACCATAGTACTACTAAAATCCGCTGTTAAAATTATACCTTCTTCATTGTTGTTTAGAAAAGAAATAAAATCTTTAGCTGAACTAATGGGTCCTTTCCAAATAAAAAGGAGGTCGTCTATATAACGAGAATAAAAAACCAGGTTCTGCACCCAGCCATGTCCCCTCCACACAGACCGATCCTCCCATTCAGCCATATAGAGGTTGGCATAGCTGGGTGCGAACCTAGTACCCATAGCTGTCCCAGTTTTCTGTAAATAAAAACTATCTTTGAACCAAAAATAATTGTGTTTTAAAATTAGATCTATGCCGTCAATAATAAAATCTTTCTGTTCTTGGAGCATAGAATCGTCTTGTTCTAAAATGGATCTGATAGCCTGACATCCTTTGTCATGTTTGATTATCGTATACAGCGATTGTACGTCACATGTGATCAATATATAGTCCTTTTCCCAACTGATAGTTTTTTTCAAAAGCTAGAACGTCTTTACATTATCAACCAGACAGAAGCTACAGTGATGTAGTGAGACAGGATCTACGAAGAATGAATCGAAGATCCCCTCAGAACATATAGAGAAGTCAGACCTCCTCAGGACCTGTAAACAGAAGTGACCCAGAAACAGACATTAGGAATGGTTCCACAAAAGAACACAGAAGAATTAGCCCAGGAACTACTGCCGGAATAAGCCTCACAAGGGAAAATAGAGATATTAGATCCTCATTGAGACACAGGGAAGGAAAACAGTCAGCATCAGATAATGAATCTAGATATCTCAGACCATTAAGACCACCAAGAATCCTCCTCTTTTTTTCCCAGAGGGATTTGACCACTGAGAAACTCAAATGGCAAGAGAAACCCAAATCATGATTCCCAGGCAAACGCTAGAGATCTGTAGAGTATGAAATAGAGGAAGAAAAGAAATGGAACAGAGAAAAAAGAGGGAAGAAGTAAACATGGAAGGTATCTTTAATCTCACGGAACATCCTTTAACCAAAGAGGAAATGAGTCCAAAAAAAAAAACAAACAAAAAACAAACAAAAAAAAAAAAAAAGCACGCCTCAAATTTGCCCCTACCTGTGATTTTAATGTTTGAGTTCTACGTAGATATGAACAAATTAATGAGACAACTGTGCCTAAAGACATTCTTCCTTAATAAATAAGAACCTATACGTATAGGTCAAGAAACTGAATATATACATACAGAATTAAAGAAAAAGAAAAATGTCACCCCCCCCCCCCAAAAAAAATATGATCTCGGACAAAATTAAAACATTTGACATGATGGTCATGGGACAAATAAATAAGGTTAAGAAACTAAATACATTTCAACATAATACGACAATAAAAGAAAAGAAAAGTATAAAAAAAAGTATGCCGAAAAAGGATGATTTAGTCATAAAAACGGCCAATAAAGGGAAGCGGTGGTAGTCTTCACTAAAATAAAGTATATACTGGAATCAGAAAGAATATTGACAGAAGTTAAGCTCTAATCCCACTAATAAAGTTAAAGAACAATTTGAGAAATTCATAGAGAAGGGTCTAGATAAAGGGATTCTAAAAGAGAAGGTAAATATCTCTCCACTATGCACCCTAAGATCCCAGTGTTCTATTACCTCCCCAAAGTTCACAAAAACCGCCTAGACCCACCAGGTCATCCAATCATATCAGGGATAAATTCTATCTCTTCTAGAGTCTCTGAAATCATTGATACTTTATTACAGACTCTAGTAGTGAAGAACCCAGCCCATCTGAAAGACACCATTCATGTACTACAACTTCTGGAGTCAACAAAATGGGATGAACAGTACCATTTAGTTACTAGTGATGTCACATCCCCGTATAGTATTATGCCACACGATGTCGGCCTCAAAGCTGTAAAGCATTTTTTGCTGAAATCCAATTTTAAAGAAGGACAGATGGAGTACATTTTAGAGGGAATTTTACTTATTTTAACGCACAGTTATTTTTGGTTTCAGGATTCTTTTTGCCTTCAAATTCGGGGCATGGTGATGGGCACCGGATTCACACTGAGTTATGCCAATCTATGGCGTATTGGGAAGAAGTTTTTATATTTTCAGAACGTCCCTGGGTGGCGAATTTGGTGTCCTATCGACATATTTTTAATTTGGAATGGTTCCATTGACCTTTTAGAGATGTTTTTATCCTTTTTAAATGAAAATGATTGGGGAACTATCCTCACTACTACTCATAGTCAAACAGATATACATTTTTTAGACCTCCAAATCTATATATCTATCTATCTATCTCTATATATCTATATCTATATCTATATCTATATCTATATATATATATATATATATATATATATATATATCTCTACACATACATATATACACACACACACACACACACACACATATATAGAAACTGCTATGTTTACCTATGGGTTAATCCCGCCTCTAGTGGCTGTCTCATTGACAGCCGCTAGAGGGCTTCCGCGCTTCTCACTGATTTTCACAGTGAGAAGACGCTTGTGTCCATAGGAAATGCTCTTGCCGCGCATTCAGCTGAAGAGGAGGAGAGGAGGCGGAGAGGAGGAGGAGAGCTCTCCGTCCGGCGCTGGAGAAAGAGGTAAATTAACACCTTCCTCCCACTAGAGCCCAGCAGGAGGGGGACCCTGAGGGTGGGGGCACCCTCAGGACACTATAGTGCCAGGAAAATGAGTATGTGCAACTGCTCGGATGAACAAGATTTTATTAGTCAGGCAAAGAAGATCAAGGGCCAATTTCTTGAAAATGGCTATGATGATGCTATGATGATGCTCTTCTAACTAGAGCAATGGAAGAAGTGAGAAACATTCCAAGATAACCGCTATTGACCTACAAACAAAGAACTAATAGGAATAGACTTACTTATGAGGCTCCATTTATCTATAACTTCAATGGCAATAACAAAAAAGCGAATAGCACAATTAAAAAACACTGGCATATTTTACAAGGTGACCCAGTTCTCAAAAATCTCTTACCTACACAGCCTATAATAATTTATAGAGGTGCTGCCAATCTCAAGAGATCCTTAGTCCACAGCAGTGAAGGCCCACAGAATGTAAGACACTTTTGTGGGACATGCTTAGCATGCAGGTCAACAAAAAGAGACACCTAACCGATATTAAAGAACACACTAATATTGAATACACCATTAGGCACCAGTTGACATGTTTCTCGAAAGGGGTAATATATATTGTAACAAACCATATCTAGTAGGGTATGTATTCACTGTTTAAGATTGTATGATCATCTTCCAAGAGGCTATTATATGCACATTTTACCCCCTTTGTAATAAGATTTTAATACTCCTATTTTTTAAACTTTGATTTAAAGCTTTTTTTTTTTTCCCCAATCTTTGGCTAAATTGTAATCACTTATTTTAAAAAAACACATCTTAGCTATTCTGTATGTTCTAAATTTTATAGAAATCTTCCCACTTATCATAGATGTGCAATTCAGTGTAATTGCCAGCCAGATTACTCTATGCACAATATTTAGAGTAAATGTATATATAGACACAAGAGTCGAATACCGCAATTTTCGTGGATAAATAAAGCATCTCAGTGGAACGCACATGCAATACAACATGCGTTCCAGGGACGCCGACTCACGCCAGTCACATCACCCGGAAGGGGAGAGCATGGCGTGTGATTTGGAACATATGTGGTGTTCCAAGTGCGCACAACCGGATCTGGAAGAGTGTGCAATGCACAACTTAAAAAAGACGCCAAAAAGACTCCCCATTACATATCGGTCGAGGAAGCCCCTAAGAAATGATCATTCTATAATTTTAATGGTAGGTGTATTTTAACAGTGAGAGACAAAAGAACAAAAAAATTCAGAAAAACATGTCAAAAAAGTTATAAATTGATTTACATGTCAATGAGTGAAATAAGTATTTGATCAATCAGCAAAATTTCTGGCTCCCAGGTGTCTTTTATACAGGTAACGAGCTGAGATTAGGAGCACTCTCTTACAGGGAGTGCTCCTAATCTCAGCTTGTTACCTGCATAAAAGACATCTGTCCACAAAAGCAATCAAAACGATTCCAATCTCTCCACCATGGCCAAGACCAAAGAGCTGTCCAAGGATGTCAGGGACAAGATTGTAGACCTACACACCAGCAGCTGGAATGGGCTTCAAGACCATCGCCAAGCAGTTTGGTGAGAAGGTGACAACAAATGGAAGACACACAAAATAACTGTCAGTCTCCCTCGGTCTGGGGCTCCATGCAAGATCTCACTTTGTGGAGTTTCAATGACCATGAGAACTATTAAGAATCAGCCCAGAACTACACAGGCAGATTTTGTTAATGCTCTCAAGGCAGCTGGGACCATAAAACACCAATAAAACAATTGGTAACACACTACGCTGTTAAGAACTGAAATTCTGCAGCCCCCTCTGCTCAAGAACGCACATGTACAGGCCCATCTAAATTTTGCCAATGAACACCTGAATGATTCAGAGGAGAACTGGTTGAAAGTGCTGTGGTCAGATGAGACCAAAATCAAGCTCTTTGGCATCAACTCAACTCGTCGTGTTTGGAGGAGGAGGAATGCTGCCTATGTCTCCAAGAACAAAATATTATGCTTTGGGGGTGTTTTTCTGCTAAGGGGACAGGACAACTCCACCGCATCAAAGGAATGATGGACGGGGCCTTGTACCATCAAATCTTGGGTGAGAACCTCCTTCCCTCAGCCAGGGCAACTTTTGCAAATGGTATGTCATCATGGGGGTAATTCTTATTCCTGGGCTACCATATGGTCTCAAAGGCAACGTAACCAATCTGGTGAATTTCAATGTGAAAAAACCCTTTTCCTGGCACTTTAGTGGGGCCGCTTAGGGTCCCACTCCCGCTGCACTGAAGGGGGAGGAAGGGGGTTAATCCCTTACCTTTCTCCAGTGCCGGGCTCCCTCGGCGCTGGAGAATCTCCTCCTTCTGCCATCATTGTCTGAATGCGCATCTGCGGCAAGAGCTGTGCTCACATTCAGCCAGTCCATAGGAAAGCATTCTCAATGCTTTCCTATGGACGCTGTAGTCTTCTCACTGAAAATCACAGTGAGAAGCGCAGATGCGCCTCTAGCGGCTGTCACTGAGACAGCCACTAGAGGCTGGATTAACCCATAGGTAAACATAGCAGTTTCTCTGAAACTGCAAGTTTACAGCAGAAAGGGTTAATCCTAGATGGACCTAGCACCCAGACCACTTTAAGCTGAAGTGGTCTGGGTGCTTATAGTGGTCCTTTAATTCAGTTCCACCATTTGCTCACAGCCCTCAACAGCCATCACCAGCATGCAGTTGCATTAAACCATCTCCCCCCCAATTTTCTAGTTTCAATAATGTGATTATGCAATATATTATTTTTCTCAACAAAAAAAGTGACAAATAATGAGATTGAGCTCTTATAAATTCTTAAAGGACCACTCTAGGCACCCAGACCAATTCAGTTTAATGAAGTGGTCTGGGTGCCAGGTCCAGCTAGGGTTAACCCATTTTTTTTTTTTTTATAAACATAGCAGTTTCAGAGAAACTGCTATGTTTATGAATGGGTTAAGCCTTCCCCCAAAGCCTCTAGTGGCTGTCTCATTGAAAATCACAGTGAGAGCACGCCAGCGTCCATAGGAAAGCATTGTAAATGCTTTCCTATGCGACCGGCTGAATGCGCGCGCAGCTCTTGCCGCGCGTGCGCATTCAGCCGACAGGTAGGATCGGAGGAGGAGAGCTCCCCGCCCAGCGCTGGAAAAAGGTAAGTTTTTCCTCCTTCCAGAGCCGGAGGGGGTCCCTGAGGGTGGGGGCACCCTCAGGGCACTGTAGTGCCAGGAAAACGAGTAGGTTTTCCTGGCACTATAGTGGTCCTTTAATTAGGTTTTACTTTATCATATGCAGCTCCATAAGATTTAACTATATCAAAACTACTCTGGTTTTGTAAGCATGGGTCCATACCTACACTCTTGGAGACCCTTCCAAGGTTTTAAGATAATGTGGTTCAATGTATTTGATCTGATCGACTTTGTGTGCAAATAACATAGCTGTTGAAGGCAATCAACATGGTTTACTAGAAAGGGAAGGGTTCCTATAACGTTTACATAATATTGTCCATTGTGCTAAATATAAAAGTATTCAAAGAATAATTTCAAGTTTCCTGCAAAGTGGACCACTGGCAGCAATCCAGAAATCATAAACCAGGGATAGGCAACTTTTGGCACTGCAGACTTTGTGTGCTACACCTCCCCTAAAGTTATGCCAACATTATGGCTTTAAAACATTATAGGAGATGTATTCCACAACACCTGAAGTGCCAAACATTGCCTACCCATATCACAGATTCTACTTAACTGCTGATATGACATGCTGTTTTACGGAAGATTTATCAAATGGGTTTATTCACTTAAATCTGAATAGTGATGTACCGAACGGTTCGCCGGCGAACGGTTCCTTGCGAACATAGCATGTTCGCGTTCGCCACGGCGGGCGAACATATGCGCGGTTCGACCCGCCCCCTATTCGTCATCATTGAGTAAACTTTGACCCTGTACCTCACAGTCAGCAGACACATTCCAGCCAATTGGCAGCACACCCTCCCTAGCAGACCCTCCCACCTACTGGACAGCATCCATTTTAGATTCATTCTCAAGCTGCATGCTTAGTGAGAGGAGGGAAAGTGTAGCTGCTGTTGATTAGATAGGGAAATGCATAGCTAGATTAGGG